>CM071934.1:57010936-57455449 GCA_016081115.2 Rehmannia glutinosa | reverse complement strand
GTATCCATTTGTTTTTCCTTCTCCACTTCGCCTCCAAGATTTGTTGTGGAGTCACCAAGCATTCTCCGACCTAGGCGCAGGTGGAGGGAGTTTCCCCTCAAGACACCACCGAGTGACTTGGATTGGGGTCACTCATCTCCGGACTCCGGCTATTCCCTTTGAGTATTCGATCGTTGGGGTAGGTGGTAAGACACCTTCATTAGGGGTTGGCTCGACTTGGGTCCCCAAGTTCCCGGTTTCATCGCCGATTCCTTAATGCCTTCATTAGAGTGAGCGGGGAAGTGGTGGCGGCAACAACGGTTGCAATTTGCCGCACCACTCCCATAGGATCAATCTCGGTGTGATTTGGAAGATTCCCCCGGGCCTCCATCATTGCCGCTCATGTAGGATCCTCGATTCCCACATGGCTTCTTTGCGTCTCCAATTCTTGATGCGGCGCGAGGTCCCGGATCCTCATCGCTCTCGACAAAGATATCAAGGTGTGGATGAGTATGATCGGTGGTTCCACTTAGAGGTCGAATCTTGGCTTTCTCACGAGCTTGATTTCCTCGCGATCTCTCGCTTCTCTTTGTCTTTTAAGATATGCAGATATCTTTGCGCTTTTCTTCATCCAGTCTTGGACCACCGTGGTCAAACCGAGGAAATTCAACAGATTCTTCTTCTTCTTCAATAAACTCCGGTCTTTGAATCGTTCCCCATGGATCGACTCGGCTTCCACTTCCTCCATTCTCGCGGAGGCGATTTTGGATGTCGGATATGGTGGGGATAGGATCATCACGTATCATCTTCTTCATCATTATCTCCTTTGCCGTCCCTCGTTCTCGGGGATTGAAGGTAGCAAACTTTCTTTGCTCAACATCCTCGGCGGCGTTTGTCGCAGTGGGGATACGACCTGTTGGCAGTGAGTTGACTTTGTCGGCTACCTCTTGCGCCTCATGTATTACGACTATACTGTGTCTTTATTTTACCTCTGTGATCGGCCAAAGAGATTTTGTTTCACCAATAATTTCGGAGACTCTACTTCTCCGAGTTGTCTCACGATCTGCTTCCAGTGAGTGGCAGACTCAACCATTTTCTCAAGCTCGATCACTTGAAGAGTCTTCTCCTTTTTAGTCCTTACCAAAGGAATTTACCGTTCGGATGCGGTTTCCTCAGTCCTGGGCGCGGGGGCCTGTCTATTGTCTTTTTCCGAGGAGGTGGCTTTCTAGGCTTGTCAGTCCTCATTTTCTTGACAACCGGAGAAGGTATTTGAGGTTCTTTCTCACGCTAGCTGCGGTTGCGGGCGGAGTGACTTCGGTTGGGGCACGTCATCTTTTGTTTTCTTTTTCTTTGCTTTGCAAGGGCAACCTTCTTTCCTGGAGAGGAGGAGAGACAACTGCTTTTTCTTGAGGGCAGTGATTCCCCCTCACTTGTATCAACTCTTTTTGGCGTACGCTCTTTTACATGCTCCCGAAAGGTTCGATCGAACATTTTCTTGTTTACATGGAATGCCTTTCCATGTCGAAGAGGGACTCCCTTCACTTCCATCATCCTAGGCCAATCACCAGGCCATATCCCAAAGATCCTCCAAACGAACCATCCTTCTTGAAGGATTTATTCCCAATATTCTCGCGTAGTCTGCGTATACAAACTCGCACCCGTTCACCTTCTTTCTCTCCATGATCGCGGCCATCACGATCAACTTGGTTTTGACAAATGATTAAAGCTTCCAAACTTGATATCTATGCATTTGACAACAATGTCTAACAGCTTGTGGTAATCCTCCTTCAGCAGCTTCTTTTTTTTGTGTAGACAACCTTTGCAGCAAGACAAAATCGCTTGGCTACTTCTTCCAAGCTGGCGGCGACCAGGTTAACATCGACTTCATAAATCTTGGACTCTTCCGCCGAAAATAAACGATGTTCGCCAGGTCCTTGGCAGTGATGGTGAAATCTTTCCCGTGAACAGAGGACTTGATGCCCTCATCGTGAACTTCAGCGTTCACATAGAACTGTGCGACCTCCTCCACGTAGGTCATCTTAAAATCCATCGACAAAAGGGTTTCAGCCCTAATTTCTCCAACTTCTCTGCTATTTTCTTCACAAGGGTTTTGTCTGACCCCTGTTTGATCATGCCTTCGAAATCCTCAGTAGATCCCGTGTGGATTTGCTTTCCCAACTTGACAAAGTTGTAAGTAGATGCCATTTCTCGAGGATTTACCGAATGAAACTTTGAAAATAAGTCTTGAGGATTTGTAGGGTTTTGAGAGTAAAAATGCTTTCTTTGCTTTTGAGAGAGATGAACAGTTTTTGGTAAAGTGAGAGAAAATCGGACGAGGTGGTATATGTATGGGTTATGAAAGGACGTGCGGGTGGTTTTTGAAATTTGATTAAGATCAACGGCTCAGATTTTGCACGCCGATCAACATTTAATTTCTCGCATTTAATGCGGCAACATTTATATCCAGTCATAAGCTTGGTATGCAGCTTTTGACTGTACACGTCATAATTATGCTAACGTCATTCTTAAAAACATTCCCGCTTAGTAAAAACGATTGCGTTTTTGTCACTTTGCTCATAAATGACTCAGCTTACTCCTTAGCTGATTTAACTCTTCTTTCTTTTTGCACATAGGCACTCACCACGCCTAACTCGATCAATGATTCTCCGACACTACTGATTCACTTAGGATTCAAGAGTTCACTCTTTTTCATCTTTTCATGTTTCATCTCTTTTCTTTGAGTCTTCTCGAGTGTCAACTCACCAATTAACCCTAATTCATGCTTGAGTTCTTCAAATCTTGATTCACATAATGGTTTTGTGAATATATCACTAACTGCTTATCAGTTGAGATATATTCCAATGTGATGTCCTTCTTTTCAACATGATCTCTTATGAAGTGATATCTGACATCAATGTGCTTTGTTCTTGAATGCAACACAGGATTTTGAGTGATTGCAATTGCACTTGTGTTATCACACATAATTGGAATTTCCTTTTCTTCAACTTCATAGTCTCTCACTTTGTCTCATCCATAAGACTGGCACAACAATTTGCCCCGCAGTAATATGTATTCTCGCTTTAGCCGATGTGGAGGTGGCTATTGAATTTTGCTTCTTGCTAAACCAGGAAATTAGCATATATCCAAGCATTTGACATGTACCTGAGGTACTTTTCCTATCAACTCATCTAGCATAGTCAGAATCTGAATAACCAATTAGCTTGAATCCACCTTCCTTTGGATACCATAAGCCAACTATTCGCTTCCTTTCAAATATCTCAAGATTCTCTTGTCATTTTGCGATCATGTGGCTTTCTTTAGGAGCGATTGAAATCTTGCACATACACCTACAACAAAGGTGATGTCCGCCTACTTTGTGAGATAGAGCGTTGATCCAATGAGTGCTCGTATCTTGTTTGATCCACAAAGCTTGCCATCATCGCATCCATATCCATTTTGATGATGTATTCAATGGTATTTTCACGAAGACTTTTCTTCCATTCCAAACTTTTTCATTAAATCTCTAGTGTATTTTGTCCGACTTATGAAGGTTCCATCCTTCACTGCTTTTTTTACTTGGAGTCCAAGGAAGAATGTCGACTCTCCCATCATGCTCATTTCAAATTTGCTTTGCATGAGATTTGAGAATTTATCACACGCTTCTTCTTTGTTTGTGGAACCAAAAATGATGTCATCCACATATATTTGAACAAGCAAAGATACTCTTTCCATCTTGAATTAGAAGAGTGTTCTATCCACTTTGCTTTTGTGAATCGGTCTCTCATTAGAAATTGTGATAATGTATCATACCATGCTCTTGGTGCCTTGTTTCAATCCATATAGAGCTTTCTTGAGTTTGTATACTTTATCTCCAAGAGTCTTTTGCTCAAATCCTGGAGGTTGTTCAACATACACTTCTTCCTCCAACAAACCATTAAGGAATGCACTCTTTACATCCATTTGATATACAGTGAAGTTCTTGTGAGCAGCATAGGCTAGAAACATCCTTATTGCTTCTAATCTTGCAACAGGGGCAAAAGTTTCATCAAAATATATTCCTTCTTCTTGGCAATACCCTTTGGCTACCAATCTTGCTTTGTTTCTTACCACAGAACCTTCTTCATTCATTTTGTTTCTGAAAACCCATTTTGTACCAATGACATTTTGATGGGTTGGTCTTTGGACCAATTCCCATACCTTGTTCCTTTCAACTGATTCAGCTCTTCTTGCATGGCTTGAATCCAATGTGTGTCATCCAATGCTTGTGACACATCTTTTGGTTCTATTTGAGATATAAAACAAGTGAACATGGCTTCTTGTTGAGTTCTGGATCTAGTTTTCACACCTTCTCTTACATCTCCAATGATTAGTTCTGGTGGATGGTCTCTCAGCCATCTCACATCAGGTTGGAGTAAGTTAGCTGGATTCAGTCGTCTTGCAACTGTGTTATCTTGAGCAGCTCTCTCATTATCACTCACAGCTGCAGATTGTCCATCTGTCTTTGAGATTCAGCTATCTCTTCTTCATCTCGGTTAATTGCTCCAGCTTCAACTTCAACATAGGGACTCTTCTGCATGGTTGACTGATTCAGCTTATCAGCTGACTCTTCAATGTCTTCTCAATTTACATTGGGTTCATCAAACACCACATGAATGGACTCTTCTGTAACCATTGTCCTCTTGTTGAGCACTATGTAGGCTTTGCTTTCAGCTGAGTATCCTAAGAAGATACCTTCATCAGCTTTAGCATCAAAAGCCTTTAAATTATCTTTGCATTGTTATGAATGAAGCATTTACATCCAAATATTTTAAAGTATGCAACATTTGGCTTTCTTCCTGTCCAAATCTCATTGGGAGTCTTTGTCACCGTCAAATTTGTCCGTTTATCATGCATCTATTTTGAGTATAACATGTTGTGTTTATTGCTTAAATTTCCCAAAATCTTTTAGCGCAGCCCTACTTGATTAACATGGTCCTTGCCGCTTTTTGAGAGTTTTGTTCCTTCTTTCTCGCAACTCCATTCTGTTGGAGTCCTTGTTGCGAGATAGTTCATGAGCAATACCATTTTCAATATAATATCTTGAGTTATTATTCCATTGACAAACTCGGTTCCTCACGATCTAATCTTGATAATGGTTTGACTCTTCTCATTTTGAATTCTCTTCATCACCGTGGTAGCTTTTGCAAGGTTTCTTTCTTCTTACACATGAAAATTGTCCATGTATATCTTGAGTAATCATCTACTACCACCAAGGTGTATTTCTTTCCACTTATGCTAGCTTTGGTTCAACTGGACCAAATAGATCCATGTGTAACAGTGCAATATTCTTGTTGAAGATGGACATGTCTTTTCTTTGAATGATGATTTGATTTGCTTTCCCATCCGACATGCATCACATACACTCTCCTTCTTGTATATCGAGTCCGGAAGTTCTTCTACGAGATTACTTCTTGCAAGTTTGTTAATAGTTTTGAAATTCGGGTGACTCGGCTTCTTGTGCCACAAAACTTGAACTTGATTTGGCTGTGCTCTTTTGCTAGTAGACAAATGCTTGGTGTTGCAGTTGACCAATCCACCACATACATATTCTTTTGTCTGCATCCTTGTAGCACTACTTCATTAGATTCAGTGTTCTTGATTTGGCATACACCCATGTTGAATCCAACATTATAGCCCTTGTCACAGAGTTGACTGATACTTAGCAAATTGAAGTTGAGTCCTTCAACATATGTAACATCTGTGATTTCTAATCCATTTTTCTTGATGGATCCAATGCCTCTTATTTCTCCTGGAGCTTCATTCCCTCCAAATATGACTTTTGCACCTCTAACTTCCTTAAATTTTGACAGATTTTTCTTGTTTCCTGTCATGTGTCTGGAATAACCACTATCCATGTACCAGGTTCCTTGGCACTCAGTTGTTCCTTGAACCTGCAATCAAGGAAATTAGGTTTTAGGTACCCATACTTGTCTGGGTCCTGAGGGGTTAGTATTGTAAGATGATCCAACCAACCTATAGCCAAATGATTTGACTCTAAGAGGCTGCCATCTATCAGTGCCATAATTATAATTAATTTTGGCAAATTGCTTGGGGGTTCTAGGTTCATACAATTGTCTCTTTTGTCTGTATGCCTGTGCATGTGTTTTAACAAATGCTTGTTTGGGTGGCTGTGATATCTCTGAGGATAGTGCCTGGGTGCATATGTGTGTTGATAATAGCTCTTTTGCCTTTGGAATGGCCTTTGCTGAGTTCTAGGCCTTTGCCTTTTAAACTTATATTCAATAGGTTTTTGCTGATAGTTCACATTATTCCAATCAGCTTGGCTTGGGTAGTTTCTACCATTCCCATCATATGTGTTCTTTTTATAGAATTTCTGGGGTTTTTGGTAGCTCTGTTTCTTCTTTAAAGAGTATTTTCTGTTTGGAATTTGTTTGAGAAACTCACCGGATTTCTTCTCACCGCCCTTCTCAAGATACTCAACTCAGTATTTTTTTCTTTTTCCTTTATAACCAAGTCTAGTTTGGTTGTGATTGTGCTTTGGAATGAATGTGTGTGCACCATTTGGAGTTTTGGATTTTTGAGATGCTTCATTGCTTGAAGATCCTTTTTCCAAAATCACTTTGGGAGCTTGACTTAGCATAGAGGAATTAAATCCTAATCTGTCTTATCTCCACATTCTCTTTGGCTCATAATAAGATCATCCAAAGATTTAGATGCCTTAGTGAATGAGGCAATCACATTTTTGAGGTCATTTTCCCTCTTTTCTCAGTAGGCGATATCTCTCGCTATTAACTTAGCATTTTCGGCCTTTAGACTTTTATTCTCATCGGCTATGTGACTTAGAGTACTCACTCTTGATCCACCTATGAGTTTTGCTTTTAGTGAGTAGTTTGTTTTCCTCATTTAGTAGTGTGTGTGAGGATTTAATGTGTTCAAAGTCTTTCATCATTTTGCCTAATGAATCATAAAGATCGAGTGGGTGATGAAGTATGTGTGTCACAATCACTTTGTCACTAGAATCCGAGTGTGATGAGTTAGAGTGTACCTCATCTACTTGGTTAGGTTGGTCTTGTTCTTTAGCCATTAGACAGATCAAGGCTTCTTCTTCGTAGTCACTTGAGTAGTCGGCACTACTCTCCAAGTCTGTTGTGTTTTGACTTGGTCGTCTCAAATGATCTCTGCACCAACATTGCCTTTTTCTTCTCTTTGTCTTCTTTCTCTAAAGACTTTTCTTTCCTCTTCATTCTTGTATTTGTTGACTACGGGAATGGGCAATCAATGGCATAGTGGCCGGGTTGCTGCGGTTCCAAAGATAGATTTTCAACTTTTTGATCGATTCTTTCCATCCTTGGATTGTCGACTCTTTGATACTCAACCTTTTGATGTTTGCTCTTACGGGTGGCCTATCTTTCCTTGACTTGGAGGAGCCGAGTGTCTTCTAGAAGATTCCCTTTTGCCTCTTTTGTAGTTCTTGTTGAAGAATTTGTTGAACCTTTTAACCATCAAAGCAATCTCTTCTTGGTCAATGACTTCTTTGACTTGACTCTCTTCCCATCTTGACTATTAGAGCGCTTGTTTTGGGCACAACTGTCTCTTCATGATCTTTTCTTCTCACCAAATTCATAGGCTTTGAGATCCGAGAATAACTCATGGTTGGATGTTTTTGATAGATCCATGGAGTGTCTCAAGGCCATGACTTTCATTTCCCACTCACCGGGAGGCTTCTTAGAATCTTCATACACATTTCTTTCTCGTGTATATTCTTTCCCAAATCTTGTGATTCATTGGTAATTTCGGTGAATCTAACATCCAGTTGATCCAAGGTTTCTCCTGCAAGCATCTTAAAGTTTTCAAATTTTTATACAAAGAACAAATAGCTTATTTTCCTTGATTTTCTCAGAGCCTTCACAAATCAAAGTTAGATTATCCTAGATTTCTTTTGCGATCTTGCATGATTTGACTTTGTTGAACATGACTTTGTCCAGAGTTTTGTAAAGAATGTCCTTGGCCACGTTGTCCAAGTTGTATATTTTTCTGTCATCATTTATCCATTCAGCTCTTGGTTTTTCAACCATAGCTGGCCTGGGAGCAACATCCTCTTCTCCTTCAAATGCAGCAGCAGCCTCCTTGCAGTGTGTTCACTTTTAAAATTTGCGGTGGCCCATCTTCTATTACTATCCACATTTCATCGTGTAATCTTTGATAGATGAGCCTCGTATACGAATTTTCCAATCATCAAATTCCTCAATTGTGAACATAGGGATGCGTGTCAAATTTACTTCCATGATAATAACTTTGTTTGAATAAAATAGTTTTGAAAGATCAAGTGCTAAAGCAAGCTTTGAAAGATTGGAGATCTAGTTCAAGAACCGAAGCGGAAGGCTCAATGAACCAACCACTCGATACCACTTGTTCCCAAGTGCTAAAGCGTGAGAGTAAGGTTTAGAAGGGGGGTTGAATAAACCTTACCAACTTTTCGATTTAGACCTTTTAAAATAGTTCGAGTTAATACTTCACAACTAAGTCCTTGATGGACAACTAAGTTAGTTAACCAAATAGAGTTAGCCACTCAACACTGACTTGAGCCGTTGATAGAATAACTCACCGCTTAGTCTAAGGCTTAACTCAACTGTGATATGTTTTCAGCGGAAGACTTAACACCTTTGAATTTGATTTAAGTTTGTTTTGACACTTGGTTTTAGCACTTTGTTAAATATCAATTGGATAGCAAATTTATCAGCAGATATAAAATAATATGCAGAATTGAAGTGCTGAAATATAAATGACACAATAAATTTTATAGAGGTTCGAAGATGGGGTAATTCTTCTAATCCTCTCTTCTCCAACTCCTGGAGGAATCCACTAAGTAATGATCGAGTACAAAGTGGTTATCGGTCCCGGATGCAAGTCTTGATCACACAAATTGACTTGATCTTTGGGACTCGATCTGGAGATGCCTTGGTCACACAGTGGCTTCTCGTCCGAGAATGACCAGAGTACAAAGTGGTTATCGATCACCATGCAAGTCTTCACACAAATTGACTTGATCCTTTGGGACTCGATCAGATGCTTGGTCACACAGCTGGCTTCTCGTCCGACTCAGCTTCTTCACAGGGCAGCTGCCTTGCTACTACAACTCACTTGCTCAAGTTTCTTGGAATTGATCACGAAGCCCTCCAATAGCTTGAGACTGGTTTGACCTTGAACCTTTCTACAATCCTCTGCGGAATGTAGACCCCTTTGATTCTTCAGATGTTTCCTCTTCAACTGATTGAAGTGGTCTTTCCTTCACTGGTAAGTGTTGGATTGATTTCCTTCGTAGTGTAGGCTTGAAGATTGAACTTGAATGACTTGAGAATATTTCAGTAGGTTACAGCTCGAATAATAGCTTGAAAGTTTCAGGTAACAAGGTTAACCTTTTCTCAAGGTGATTCCTCAGCCTTTTATAGTGTTCTTTTGAAAATTTGCCCGTTGAAGAGATAGGTTAATTTTCAAAAGACACTTGTGGTCGTTGGCTTGTCTTGTTGCAGTCCTTGGAATTGACATTTCCTCGTATTGAATGAGTCTTCAGCTTTTCAGAGTTCTGACACAAGTGCAGTGCTTCCCATTGGTTTATTCCTTTTGCACGTTTCTGGGACTGAGCACTTTAAGAAAGGCAGTATGGGAGTATTACTTGTTTAAGTAATTTTCTTGACTTCTGTGCAATGGATCTCTTTCAGTTGTCTCGACTTGACTGCATTTCCTTGATTTCTCCAGATGACTTCGAGTCAGCTTCCAATCATTGGATGACTCATCTGTCACTTCAACTTGAGACTTGGCTATCTTGAGTTGACTTGACTGATACTTCACTCACCGATCTCTACCTTAGCTCCTTCATCGAGTTCTGTCTTTTCTTCCTTGCCGCTCTCAAGCGCCTCACAAATGAGTTTTCCTTCTAGTCTCCGGTTGACTTCTTGCATATTCGAGCATAGGCGACTTAACTCAAATTGACCAAATTTATCTATTACAATAAAAATTACAAGGAAAATGGGGTGCCAACTTTCTATTCTAAGTTTTACATGGCATTCATCAAAATCTAAAAATTAATTTCCCAACAGGCAATGATGGAAGTCGAGCATGCTCAACTTGGACACTAAAAACTGGAAAACACCTGGACCTAGAGCCTAAGAAAACATGTCCGCAAGCTAAATGGATGAAGGAACCTTCTGAAGGACAATTAAACCAGCCTTAAATTGATCCCAGACCAAGTGGCAATCAATCCCCAAATGTTTCGTCCATTCATGAAAAATAGAGTTAGCTACAACGTACAATGCCCCCTGATTATCACATTTTTCATTAGCTACAGAGTAAGGGAATATGAGTGGGTATCTGGAGATGGAAATCCTGAGCTAGAGAAGTAAGCCACCGAATTTCACAAATTGTGGTGCTCAATGCTCTATACTCAGCCTCTACTGAGGATCTAAAAACCGTAGATTGCTTCTTTAACTTCCAACAAATCAAAGAAGTGCCAAGAAATATATAGTAGCTAATGATAGACCTTCTAGTATTTTGACAAGTCCCTCAATCAACATCAGTATAAGCTTTGAGAAGGAAGGGAGAATCAATCGCATAGAAAAGACCTTGGGATGGATAACATTTCAAATACTGAGCAATTGAACTACAACCTTCGAATGAGAACTATATGGCTTGTTGACAAATTGATTAAGTTTTTGTACTGAAAAAGTAATATCTGGTCTAGTTAGGTTCAAATAAAATAATCTGCCAACGATTCGTTTGTACTTATCAGGATCTCTCGAATGTGTTCTAGACTGAGTTACCAATCTTAACCCTTGAGGAAATGGAGTAGATGCAGGTTTGCAATGGAGCATAATTGTGTCAGCCAAAATATCCAAAATATATTTGCGTTAGTTTAAATAGGTAGCAGTGATAATTCAAGCTATTTCAAGCCCTAATAAATACTTAGCAACCCCCAAATCATTGATAGTAAATGTAACATCCGAAAAATGCTTTAAAGCGATCATCTCATCTCTTGAGGATTAGCATGTCACAAGGACATCATCCACATTGGCTAATAACTCCAAAAATGAGGACTGCGAGTGTTTAACAAACAAGCCGTCATCATGCTGATTGACTAAAGCCATACCCAATCAATTTCCGAAATGTAATATGATATTGCATTGACGCCTGTCTTAATCCAATTAAACTTCTCTTCAAAAGGCACACTTGACCAGGATGAGCCTTGAGATAATCTTCTATAGGTGAACCTAAATTTCATCTAGAATACCATGCAGAAACACATTATTTATATCCAACTGGTGCAAAATCCGTCTGTTTCATAGTAGCCATAACAATGAAAAAACTCACAGTTTTAGTTTTGCAATAAGTGAAAAACTATTTGCTTAGTCAATCCCATGGACTTGATGATACCTTTTGGCAACTAACTAGGCCTTAAAACTTTCAACAATATCACTAGGGTTCATTTTGACTTAATAATAAACCCACTTGCAATCAATGGCCTTGTGCCCTGACGGTAAATAGGTCAGTTCCCAAGTCTCATTCTTTTCAAGGCCTCCAATTCTTTATTCATGGCCTCAATCAACCTAGGATCTTTGCATGCTTAAGCATAGGTAGTAGGTTCATGTATATTGACACATTAGCAAGAAAACACACATAAGAAGAGTCAAGATGAGGACAAATATGAAATGAAAAAGTGAGAACATGATAAGATATGATAGTGGAGGACATATCAACTGTATTGTAATTGACATATATAATCTTGGAACCTAACAACTTTGGAAATGTTCCTGGAGCCTTTTCTTAAGGCAATAGGTTGAGACAAATGAGAATGAGATGTTAGACTCAAAGATGGAATCTGCTGAGACATCTGGTCTAGAAGGACTATATGTAGAAGTTGGTGCAGGGAATAATGGCTGATGAGAAAGGTCATGCTCAGAACAAAGACAAGAAGAAAATATATTCACTTGAAAATGCACTTCTCTTGTTACCAAATTTTTTTTGTTGTGAGGTTATACAACTTGTACCCCATATTTCCTAATCCATACCCTAGAAAAATATACATGTGTGCCCTTGGATCAAATTTGGACTTGTGGGTAAGATATTTGTTGCAAAAGCTAAACATCCATAAAGGGTGTAATATGGAGGTTTTTCATATAGAAGCTCATATGGGATTTTCCAATGAAGTATGGAGCTGGGAAGCCTACAGATGATATATGTATACTATGAGAAGAGAGAATGACTAGAAATCAATAGGAAGTTTGGATTGGAAAAGAAGAGCTTTTGTTGTATGTAAGAGATGTTTATGCTTCCTCTCCACAATGCCATTTTGTTGTGGAGAGTATGCACAACTTTTTTGATGCAAAATGCCATGAGAATAAAAGAGACGGGCACAACTGCTATTCATGAATTCACTTCTATTATTAGTCCTAAAGACCTTTACGAAGTATTAAACTAAATCTAGATCATCAAAATGAATTTGATCCAGTAAAGAAGAAACTTAGTTTTTATGTGTCATAAGAAATCTCCAAGTCCCCCTACTATGATTATCAACCAAAGTCAAGAAACAAGGTGTATTAAGAAATATAGTTCTAGAATGAAATAGACCCGATACATCCACATGAACCAATTCAAACAAGGCAAAAGTATAAGACGTACTGTGTGGAAAAGGTTGTTTATGATGTTTAGACAAATGACGAACCTCACAATTCTTAATATGTTGAAACATGGAGTCAGTATAGAAAGGTTTAAGAAAATATAAATGTGTAAGAAGAAGGATCATGCCCCAACCTCTTGTGCCACATGTATAACACATTATTACATTGAAATTCACCAGATGATGGAATTAAGGGAATGGATGAGTGATAAGATGAATCCCCAGCTCGTAGGACATATAAATAGCTTGTCATACTGCCAACAAAACATCAGTCCTCAGGTCTTGTATCACACAAAGGGAGGGGTAAAAACTACATTGACAGTTTGAAGAATATGTAAGTTGACAGACAATAAGTTATACTTGAATGAGGGAACACAAAAAACATCAGTCAAAGTGAGGTGTTTAGAGATTATAGCTTGACCACTATGAGTAACTTAATTAGAAGAACCATCTGGTAGATATATTGTGACTGGATTATGAATAGGTGCAAGATTAGTTAAAAGTGTGGCAAAAATGTACATGTATTTACTTACTCCTCACCAATATCCAAGAAGTACTACATATTTTCTCAAATGTACTCAATGCATAGTGGAATCAAATGGAATTTGGCTACCTATATACCCAACAAAATGAGCAAATGCCACACCACCATTTGAGCCAGCTACATTATCATCTGGTGCACTACTTCCAGCATTCGTAGCACCACCATTACCCATGGTGTGCATATATTTTGCTACCTCATATTTGATGATATTCCCAATGTCATTTAATGGTATTCCTTTTGTTCCTGTGTTGGTTCAACTACAACAAGATTCGCCACATTCCTTTCTCTTTGTTCCCTCGGTTTTTTGTACCACTCTAGATATCCATAGATCCTAAAGCAATCACTGATTTCATTACCTGTCATTTTGCAATATTGACTCACAAATTTTTTCTTCTCCTACTTAATTCTTGTATACATATCTTTGTTCATATTTCCTGCCAATCGTTTTAGCTCCTGTTTGGTTTAGGATGCATCCTCTCCATGTGCCGATGCATTAGCCAACATAGGCTTTGCTCATTCTGATCCTTCTAGAAATGCTCTTTGAATCGACCTCTGTCTTTTAACTCAAAATATCATCGAGTAAGCTTTGTTCACATCCGTAATGGATCCATCATCAAAACTTGACTTCTAACATACTGAAAAGAGTCATTCAACCCCATAAGAAACTGCATCAATTTTGTATGCTACTCTGCTTATTTCCTTCACATGTGCAAATATATGAAGGCACCAAGTTGTTGTATTCATCCAATAGTCGTTTGAGTCTGGTAAAATAGGCAATCACAGATGCATTCACTTGGTTAATGCTACCAATCTCTCTCTCTCTCTCTCTCTCTCTCTCTCTCTAGCTGATACAACAAAGGTCCATTGCATTGACCAAACTATTGTTCCATATCCACCCAAAGTTCTCGAGTTGTTTTAGCATAAATGAACGTATCAACAGAATCACGAGATATCCAATTCAATGACTAGCTCATCACCATTATATCTATTTTTTTTGTCACTGCTCAAATCGAGCTGAATTTTCTCTCAATCTTCCCATTAACTAAGCCTAATTTTGTCTTAGCTCCTAAGACGATCACCATTGATCTTCGCTAGGACTAATAGTTAGTACTAGTAAGTAGAGCTGACAAAATTGGCCCGGCCCGACGGGCCAGCCCAGCTAGCCCACATTTAGGGTTGGGCCTTGCTTTTAAAGGCCCGAAAAAATTCGGGCCTAAATGGCACGACCCAGTAGGCCCGTCGGGATGATCGGGCTTGGGCCAAAATGGCCCATAATTTTTGGGATGGCCCGCCCAATACAAAAAAAAAATAGTAATTGAGCATACCTGATTGGGTTATGGCTTATTACCTTAGCCAGATCATTGCCTCATCCCCTAAGTGCCTAAGTGGTGTTCTTTTCCCACAAAACAATGTTTACTTTCAATTTTCCCTTTTCTTTTCTTTTTTCGAAATTCAGTTTTCACTTTTCACTTTTCAGTTATTTGCTATTTCAATTTTTTTTTAATCTTTAAAATAACAATCAATAATATATACTATTAACTTCTTTCTAAATTTGACCGCAAATATATATATATATATATATAACCTATTGGGTCATAAATTAAAAGCTTTGGTCTTCATTTTTTTTTGTAATAACCTGTTGCCTTATAATTTCATCAACTTGCAAATACATGTTCGTTAATTCATTAAAAGTCATGCATTTGCCTAATAAATACTACTGTTTGCTCTTATAACCCTATACCATGTTAATTTTTGTTTGTTTTTTTTTTTTTTTTATAATGTGTATTAGTGTTTCATTTTTTATTTTTTTAATCTAAAAATATATAAATTTTTAATATTTCAACTTGGGCTTTTTGGCCCGATAGCCCGTAGCCCATGATAGGGCTGAATTGGGCTAAGAAAACAGAGGTCCGAGGTGAGCTCGATCCGACCCGACCCGATTTTATGAATTGGCCCGATGAGTTTGGGTTGGGCCAGCCCGACCCATTGCCAGCTCTACTAGTAAGTGGATTAGTAACAAGAACCATACCATGATGGTCCAATCCATGAAGATGGAAATGATCTTCTTCTTTCACTATTGATGTGAAAAAATACGATTACTCAAATTAGTCAAATCTTTTCGATCAATATTGTCAGAAACCACTGCAATCCATGACGAAAATCTCTGATCGAACTCAACTCTTGACACCATGAATAAATTGAGTAAGAAATATGAAATGGAAATATCTGGGCAACATTTTCCTCTTAACTCGAGTAACCAAAAAACAGAGTTTGTTAATCACTATTAAAAAAGAAAGAGACTACAAGCTATTTACACAAGCCTTTAACACGTTGTAAAGAAAAGAAAGATGAAGAAAAAGAAAAAAACTTGTTCCAAGAAGTAACACTTCTCTAAGTAATGACCAACACACATACAACTCAACAAGCATCCTTAAACCTTAGGTTGTTTATGTGAAAATTAATCTATTCTATTAGTAATTTCTTCTTTTGTATGATTTGATTTAGAACTATTAATTGTAATTAATTAAAATTTGATATTATTGGAAAATTGCAACCATACCTTCTAAGATAGGAAAGATTGTGCCAAATCAAAGGGATCCTTAATTGATTAGCATGCATCTTGGGATTGCATCTAATATTGTAGGATTTTATTATGGCAGGGATTGAGATATCTTACAATTATAAGATGATCTCTCCCTCATTCCTACACACACGTTAATTACGAAAAGACAGATATCTCATACATAGAATTTTTCTCTCTACGTTTCTTCTTGGAGAATCACCACTCAAGGTCTCCGAGGGTTTAAGGTGTGCAACAGTTGTGGGTGCTCTAGTAGTATTCACATCAAGTGGAGCAACACATGGAGTGAAGGACGACATATATTCAAGTGCAGTTCGAGAGGGGCTTATAGGCGAGATATCCAGATCAAGGGCTAACAAAACGCGAAATTTCGGATCGAATTCAACTCTTGACACCATGAATAAATTGAGTAAGAAATATGAAATGGAAATATCTGGGCAACATTTTCCTCTTAACTCGAATAACCGAAAAACAGAGTTTGTTAATCACTATTGAAAAAGAAAGAGACTACAAGCTATTTACACAAGCCTTTAACACGTTGTAAAGAAAAGAAAGATGAAGAAAAAAAACGTGTTCCAAGAAGTAACATTTCTCTAAATAATGACCAACACACATACAGCTCAACAAGCATCCTTAAACTTTAGGTTGTTTATGTGAAAATTAATCTATTATATTAGTAATTTCTTCTTTTGTATGCTTTGATTTAGAACTATTAATTGTAATTAATTAAAATTTGATATTAATGGAAAATTGCATCCATATCTTCTAAGATAGGAAAGATTTTGCCAAATCAAAGGATCCTTAATTGATTAGCATGCATCTTGGGATTGCATCTAATATGGTAGGATTTGATTATGGCAGGGATTGAGATATCTTACAATTATAAGATGATCTCTCCCTCATTCCTACACACACGTTAATTCCGAAAAGACAGATATCTCATACATAGAATTTTTCTCTCTACGTTTCTTCTTAGAGAATCACCACTCAAGGTCTCCGAGGGTTTAAAGTGTGCAACAGTTGTGGGTGCTCTAGTAGTATTCATATCAAGTGGAGCAACACACGGAGTGAAGGACGATATATATTCAAGTGCAGTTCAAGAGGGGCTTGTAGGCGAGCTATATCCAGATTAAGGGCTAACAAAATGTGAATCAGTGAATTTATTCCGCTACCCAATTGAAAGGTATCATCGATTCCTTATTATGTGATTATGTGCAAATATGTGCTTATTTGCTTACAGTGGTATCAGAGTCATTAGGGTCTCGTTCTCGCCTATTTGATGTATTTGATTCGTCATATCAACGAGATTCAATTTTTTTTATTTTTTAACAAGAAAAATTGAATCTGGAATTTTATTTTTATATATGCAATATTAGTATCAAATTGTAGATCTCGATGAGAGGATTAATTTTGTATATTTTGCATGTTAATCAGATAAGAAACGAGATAGTTATAGCCGTTTAAAGTTTTGATTATAAAAACTCATCCTGCATTGAAATCCTCGCCAAGAGATTTGTTTTCTTTTGTTGATATTAAGGCTTGTACGTGTACATGTTTTATGGACAATATCAATTTGATAAATTGAAAATGGGCCTGGGCTGCTGTATTGTTTCTTGAGAAAAGGACATGAATACCTCATTTTCTATACCCAATTCCTACACAATACCCATTTTTCGCTGATTTTGGACAAAAATACCATTTTCCGCTGAATTTTGACAAAAATACCCATTTTCCGCTGTTTTTTGACAAAAATACCCATTTTCCGCTGATTTTTGACAAAAATACTCATTTTCCGCTGATTTTTTGCGTTGGTTTCTTTGTTGTTTCAAACATGTTTGTTGTTTCTTTGTTGTTTCATACCTGTTTCATTTATGTTTTTTATATGTTTCACTTAGCCAACTTTTCATTGAATTCCACAGTTGCATGGAGAAAATCTCAGCCGTGGTATGCCACAATGGACAATGAGAAGAAAATAGAGAGTATACCAACTTTGAAATAACAAGAATACTGATTCCAATGGACTGCACATTCATCACCCTAAACGGAAATCTTGAAACAATAAATTCAATTCAGAAAATTTGAGCTTACTTGTCCATCATCTCACGAGAAATGGACACGACTCCACTGTCAGACCAAAAAATACTTTATATTGACTTCCAACATCGTAGAATTATTGAATGCATGAACTGTAGCGGGGAGAGACCTACTAGTAACAACTTTGCTAGAGTACGTGAGATCTTTAGTTCAAGATTAGGCATGCATACATCGAAATGAAGCAAAATCAACATTTACAAGGATGACAAAAAAAAAAAAAGCTGAAGAGTATATCGGGAAAACTACACTATTTCTCTAAATTTAAAAGCAATTTACTACAAACTTTTATCACATGATCCCCTGTTTCACAATTGTTTCTTACATGTTTCATTTATGTTGCTTACACGTTTCAACTGATTACACCATCATTAAGATTTACGTAACAACAATTCTCTAAAATTATTAGGAAGTGGAGGTAGAATCTTAATGTCGTTGTCATCGTCATCACCATTTTGCAGCTTCAACTTAGCATGATCGTGAAGCAGATGACTGAGCCTTGCTTGTTCATTCTCTATCTCAAACGCTTCGACGTCCATAGCCTCCCCAACAATAAAGTGTTTGACATAACAAGCAACAAAAAATCCCACATTCACTACAAAAGAAATAAAAAAAAGATACACAGTCAGATAGATAACACAACAAATCAAAAACAATAAAAAAGAACAAAATAAATGGAAAATACATAAAAGAACAAAAGAAACAAAAAAGAAACAACTTCGAAACAACATCGAAACAAACGAAAAACTTCAAATCACAAAATAATAAAAGAACACAGAAAAATCACAGCAATACAAAATCAACAAATCATTTAAATTTGCATTCAACACAAAAAAAGAAAGAAACCAAGAAAAGTAGTGGGCAACCATAAATAAGCCAAACTTCAATTTCCCGTGGTATATTCGTAATATTCCTGAAAACCTGCCTCCTTTGCTCAATTATTACCCCTCTCATTTCCATCTCTTCCACATATATATACCAATTTCAGTCCCATCTTCTCCCAATTCCATCTCTCATTAAATTCCATCACCACACAAAGAATTTAGAGAGAGAAACCAATTCATTAGCCGGATACAGTACATCAACAAGAATTCAAATCGAGCAACGATTTTGGGTTTAATTGAAGACCAGCTTTCTTTTTCAATGGCTGGGAGTTCGAAAATGCTGTGGGTACTCCTCGTAATTATGTCTATCCTACCTCCCAGGTGTCGGCAGGTGGGGACCACGACGCTGCGGCGGCGGCGTGGCTGATGCCGGCCATGAGATCCAGATGCAGGGGAACCGCCGCTGAGTGCCTCGAGAATGAAGACAAGGAGTTCGAGCTGGATTCGAAGTTGAACAGGCGCATCCTAGACACCAGACACTACATCAGCTACGGCGCGCTGCAAGGAACAGTGTCCCCTACCGGTGTACCCAAATTCCTGATGCTGTCCATCGAGGAGGATTAATTTAGCCATGATAGAGTGATACAGACAAATGCCGGGTATATTTGTCAGGGGATGGAGCGGGTGGGGTATTTTTGTGATGAGTTGGTATTTTTGTCTTTTTTTCTAAAAATCAGGGTATTTTGTGTAATTTCCTCTTGTTTCTTCTCTGTTGATGAAGGCTGAATGTTGTTTCTTGTTTAGGTCGCTGAGTTGTTTTTTGTTTACGTAATAATCTGCAATTTTAACTGTTAAAGTGACACGTGCACTGATATGTGGGTTTATACTGCATTGATGTTTTGTTGATGAGAACATATAAATTGCAGATTTGTTTTGACATTAGAACTAATTATCTAATGATTGTGATGGATGTATTAATCCCAATATGTAATTATGCAATTTTATGTGTACGGGTTATGGACATTTTTGGATGCTCATGTTTATATGTTTAGTTAGATAATTATTTGAGAGGTAATTTTTGGAGACGGTGGTGATACAAAGTCCCAAATTATTTATTTTTCTTAGATTCTTGTAGTAGGTCCGCAACAAATTGTAATTTTATTATTTTTTGTTAGGACTCATGTATTAGAGGGGCCATTTTTTTGGCTATGTATTTTTGGGTATGTTTTGTTAATCACCACCGTAGGTCAAAAATTATCTCGACGTGAGCATCGAATGTCACCCAATTATTTCTTGTATGTGATGTATGCATAATTATTATGGACAATGTTTCTATTCATGGATTATTTAAATTTTTATTATTGTCTTTAACTCGGTGGGAGATGATTATAAACTTTTGCGGCTAATTTTCGATCTCATTGATTTGAAGAACATAATAAAAATTTATTTGAATCAAAATAGAAAATTTTAAATTAGACAAATACCTAACAAATTGCGCATTATATACAGTGATGGATGCCCAAATAGCTTTTTCTGATCTTTATGGCTCTGGCAAACTTGATGGCCAGAACTATACTATGTGGCATAGAAAAGTTCAATTTTTGCTGCACCATATGAAAATCATTGACCATCTCACCACTGCTATGGCTATGCCTATTGAGCTAGAAAATTGATCAAATGCCCAATATCGTCGCGATCTGGATGCGTACAATAAGTGGGTAGATCAGGATAGGAGTGCACGCTATACTATGTTGAGCTGCATGCACGACCATCTGATCCGTGAGTTTGAAAAGTATCCAACAGCTAAGGAGCTGTGGGAAGGCTTGAAGGTCACGTACGGTACTACCTCGACAACGAGATTGAGGGCTTTAACCCTCAAGTTTAACCAGTACGTACTTGACCCCAAACACATGATGAGCCAGCATCTTGATGTGATGAAAGATATGATTCGCGAGCTTCAAAATGCTGGAAATGAGATCACTGATGAACAACAAGTTTTGCCAGTCATAAGGTCGCTACCTGAGCAGACCTGGGTACACATTAAGCTTGTGCTCATACATAACGAGCAAATCCAAACTTTTGACAGTGTCGCCAGTCATCTTAGGCTTGAGGCTGACCGCCGAGAGGCGGAAGCGAGCACAACAATGCTCTTGTCGCACATCTTTGGACAACGCAAGCCCCCAAAGGCAAACGTTGGAACAAGCCGGGTGGGTCTTTGGGCCAGTGGTGCCAAGAACCAAAACTTAGGCCCACAAGGTGAAAAGACCACGAAACGTCAACGTGGAAAGCCGGGCCACTTTGCTCGTGATTGCACTAAGCCAAAGAAGGTAAGACCCGCTTCTAGCTCTTTTGACTCTTTTGTTTGTTCACATGTTTTTGTTGCTAATTCTCTCTATGGTTGGATTGTAGACACAGAGCAACCAAACATGTGACAAGAGATAGAGCAGTTTTGTAGATTACCATCGAGTGCCGGATGCGGCCATTACATTGCTATGGGGAATGGCGCACATGAGAGGTTGTTGGAGTTGGGTCATACCCAAACTCAAACTCGACCAGACGGCGCAAGCTACTCCTTAGTGATGTGCTTTACGCACCTAGCATTCGATGTAATTTACTTTCGATTTAAAGACTTTTAGGACATGGTTTTTCTTTCTTGTTTGATCAAAATCGATTTATCCATTTTTCTTGGCAATGACCTTTATGGCGTAGGATTTATTAGTAATGGATTTTTCATGTTAGAACTATCCGGTGAATGCATTTCTTTTGTTTCTTCATATGTTGATGTTATTTACGAATACATTTAAATGGCATGCGAGGTTGGGACACATAGACAAGAAAGATTGACTAGGCTAGCTCGAGAAGGTCTTTTAGGCCAGCTCGCTAAAGTCAACCTTCCTGTGTGTGAACCATGTCTGGCGGGAAAAGCCTGCCAGAAGCCTTTTGGTAAGGCAAAGAGGGCTACTCATCCTCTTGAAATAGTCCACTCAGATATATGCGGACCTATGAATGTGAGGGCACGACACAGTGCATCCTATTTTCTCACTTTCACTGACGATTATTCGCGTTATGGGTCAGTATATCTCTTGTCTCATCGGTTAGAAGCGCTTGTCTGTTTTAAGCGATTTTTGGCCGAGGTTGAGAACCAAAGAGAACGAAACCTCAAAGTTTTACGTCGATAGAGGGCGAGAATATCATCGTCGATTCGAACAATTATGTGAAGAAAAAGGAATTATAAGACAATTGTCCATTCCATATACTCCGCAACAAAATGGTGTTGCGGAGAGAAGGAATAGGACACTTCTGGAAATGGCCAGATCAATGATGGCACAAGCTAATCTTCCAATATCTTGTTGGGGAGATGCGATTTTGACTGCTGCCTACATATTAAACTGTGTGCCTTCAAAGTCAGTTCCTACGACACCATATGAGTTATGGAATGGCAGAAAGCCTAATTTAGAAGGCTTGCGCCCTTGGGGATCGGCTGGTTTTGTTCACAACACTTCTCATAAGCATGGGAAGCTTGGTCCTAGGGCGATCAAACATGTCTTTATAAGATATTGCGATCACTCGAAAGGCTATGTGATGTATGGTGAACATCCTGATGGATGAATGACTGAGATTGAATCCCGCGATGTTAACTTCCTCGAGGAGGAATTTCCAACAATCGAAGAAGTAAGAGGGAATTTAGAAATGTATGAGTTGCAAGATCCCAAGGACAATGCTATGATTCCTGGCGAGGGTGAGACTTCAAAATCTCATCCAGTTATCGACGGGGACAATGGTAGTGGTCCTAGAGTCAGTGGGAGTGACCCACTGGAGGAAGACTCTCAAAATCCACTTATGCGTCGAAGCAATCGTGGAATAGTACCCCGACGATGTTTTGAAATTGAGGGGGAATCTTTCATGTGTGCTCCTATGGATATTGATGAGCCAACCACTTATCAAGAGGCTGTTACTTCTCCTAATGCTAAAGAGTGGATAATTTCTATGGAGTAAGAGATGAGCTCGATGGCTAAGAACCAAGTTTAGGAGCTAGTTGATCTTCTACCTGGACGCAAGACCATTGGGAACAAATGGGTTCTTAAAGTCAAGCGCAAGGCAGATGGGTCGATCGACAAGTATAAAGCTCGTCTTGTGGCGAAGGGCTACACTCAAAGAGAGGGTGTAGACTATGAAGAGACATTCTCCCCGGTGGTGAGGTTTGCCTCAATTCGCCTTATTTTGGCCATTGTTGCCCACCTTGATCTGGAATTATTCCAAATGGATGTGAAGACATCATTTCTCAATGGAGAACTGGACGAAGAGATCTTTATGGATCAACCTAAAGGGTTTCAGCAGAAGGGACAAGAGCGCAAAGTATGCCGCTTAAAATGTTCCATTTATGGATTGAAACAATCATCCAGACAGTGGTACTATCGATTTCATCGAGCTATCACCTCGATAGGATTTACGATGATCGAAGAAGACCACTGAGTGTATGTCAAGAGAAGTGGGAGAAAATTCTTGATTCTCTCACTGTATGTGGACGATATTGTATTGGCTGAAAATGACATGGAGATGATTGTCACCACACAAGAGTAGTTGTCCTCTACATTTGAGATGAAGGACATGGGAGAAGCAGAATACATACTTGGTGTTAGGATATACCGAGATTGTTCTAGGAAATTATTGAGTTTGTCTCAATAGACTTACATCAATAGGATTCTAGAACAATTTCGTATGCATAATGCTAAACCTGTTGACACATCCATGGAAAAGACTTGCATTCTCAGCAAAGATTTATGCCCAAAAACAGATGAAGAAAAGGAATGCATGGCTAAGGTACCATATGCAAATGCGATAGGAGTCCGATGTACGCAATGATGTGTACCCGACCGGACCTATGTTTTGCGGTTGGGATGGTGAGCGAGATATCAAAGTAATCCTGGGCGCTCATTGGGTCGCAGTCAAGAGGATACTTAGATATTTGAAAGGGACAAGTGATTTAGCTTTATGCTATCATGGGGGTAGTTTAAATTTGGTAGGTTACAACAATGCCAATGGATCAATGGATAGAGATGAACACAAATCCACATCGGGATATTCATTCATATTAGGAGGCGCTGCTATCACTTGGTGTAGTAAGAAGCAGCCTTGTATATCTTTATCCACCATGGAAGTCAATATGTTGCTTGTGCGTCGGCCAGATCCAAGAGGCAACTGGTTGAGAAGATTTCTTGAGTCTGCGCATTTACAAATAAGATGTTGATGATGCAGTTGTTGTCTATTGTGACAACACGTCTGCACTAGTATATGCTAAAGATCCCAAGTACCACGGGAGGACCAAACATATCGATACCAGATATCACTTTATTTGAGAGAATGTTGCGCAAGGTCAAATAGTTCTCAGGAATATTCCTAATGGTGACTTGGTCGCTGATTCTTTTACTAAGCCTTTGCGCAGAAACGTGTTCCAAAGGCATGTTAAAAGTATGGGACTGTGTAGGATTTGAATTTGTGGGCCTGTATGAACATTTAATTGATTAATAAGATTTATTGTTCTTATTAAATTGTTAGTGTACTGTGTTTAATGATTGATAATGTCACCAGACTTAGATTGCCTAGTCACACGGGTAATCGCCTTGGCGCTTTGGCGAGCAAGATGAGACTCATTGATCATGTTCGCACCAATGAGAGGGATGCAATTGATTGTCTTCACACTAGGAACAACGTGAAAGGCCAAAAGCTTAACAATAGTCGCCTTGGCATGAGGCCAAGATGAGATCATACTTGATCGAAATGGAGTGCGTCCAAACTTCATAAAGTCTGTTTGTAGCCGAGTGTGCGAATTATTAGAAGATGTTGTGGGGACCGAATTCTGTAATGCGCAGGTCAGACGCTAGATGAGCAACTGGACTAAGACTCGTATGATGTTTAGAGCGTGACATGCCCGAATTGAGTGGAAGCTCCATCATAGCATGTATTCATACTACATGTGCTTTGCGACGACCTTATAAGACGAGTGGCTGAATGGATCCCTGCTTGGTCACTGTGTGAGCTATTACTGTGTTTATTAGTGCCCTTTGGGACTCTGGACTTTGTCATGATGTGTAAGCTTGATGAAGCTACTTTAGCATGTGTCCAATGGCCAAGATTGATTCGGTCTGTCGGAGCATAACTAGGAAAGCTGTCAAGACCAAGCTGATTGGCATAAGAGGCCGAGGAAAAACTAAGTTGGTAACGCACTATGTTCTATGGCTCATAGGCCGGCCGACTAAGTTGAAAATAAGTTTTGACATAGTCATGAGCATAGATACATATTGGGAGGTCAAACATGCTCTATCTATTGAGGGGTCAGAGATGCTTGATTTGGTGCGACCACATAGTTTGGGGTACATAGCGAGTCTCCTGAGTTGTAGAGTTATGCTAGTTGGGTGATGACTTAATATAACTCTCCTCATTTGTTCCTTTACGCTCTCGCTTGGTCGCGCACCTTATTCCCTGTATGAAAGAAGTTACGTGAGATGAGAATTATGGGAGTGTGATTTGAAAGAGTCGGATAAGATATTGGAAAATTGCATCCATATCTTCTAAGATAGGAAAGATTGTGCCAAATCAAAGGGATCCTTAATTGATTAGCATGCATCTTGGGATTGCATCTAATATGATAGGATTTTATTATGGTAGGGATTGAGATATCTTACAATTATAAGATGATCTCTCCCTCATTCCTACACACACGTTAATTCCGAAAAGACAGATATCTCATACGTAGAATTTTTCTCTCTACGTTTCTTCTTGGAGAATCACCACTCAAGATCTCCGAGGGTTTAAGGTGTGCAACAGTTGTGGGTGCTCTAATAGTATTCACATCAAGTGGAGCGACACATGGAGTGAAGGACGACATATATTCAAGTGCAGTTCGAGAGGGACTTGTAGGTGAGCTATCCAGATCAAGGGCTAACAAAACGCGAATCGATAAATTTATTCCGCTACCCAATTGAAAAGTATTATCGATTCTTTATTATGTGATTATGTGCAAATATGTGGTTATTTGCTTACAGATATCCTAATAAACGTAATGATGCAATCATTCTCTCTCAATTTTTTTTTAATATTTAGGCTTATGGTTGATTTGTTACCAAAGAGGTAGGACAAAACATTCTCATATTGCCCCTAACTATATAATCCCTATGAATAAAATGATAGAATTCAAGGCTAAGTTAAACACTATCAATGCATCCTGAAAGCTTACAATAACATGTATTCCATTCATGATGTTGTTAATGCAATCAATAATATTCACAATTCAACAATTAAAATTCATACTCTGTGATTAAAGCAAGTACAATTGCAGAAAGGCATAATTTACAGTTGACAAGGTGTCAAAGACGTTTTGTACCACCGATGAAGAATAGTTTTAAGATCTCAAAGACTAAGAGATGCAAAAATATCCGAATTGACAGATACATGCACCAATGCAGAGAAGAAAAAGTTATGGAGACAATAGTGTTTTTCCACTTCTCTGATCATCCGATGTTGCCTGAACTTGAGCCGCATATTGCAAGTTCCAAAGAACGTCCTCAAAAGACGGGCGAGTTGATGACTCGGGAGATATGCAATTGATGGTTAGAGATACGACAATCGAAAGTGATTCTTGAGAGCAAGATGCGAGTACGGTTGGGTCTACTATTCGCCTCTGCCCATCTGGATTGCCTAAAGAAACCTGTAAATTGCAGAAACTAGTTGAGTGCAAACCAAATCGTCGAAAGATAAATGCTTAGAATGAGCATGAGCATAATTAATCCTAAGTAAGTTTTGTATGCTAAATAGTCAGACAAGTATTTCTTGTTTTCGTAACTTTTAGGGATAATTACAAAATTACCCCTTAAGGTTTGATTTTTTTTACACGCTGCCGCCTTCATAAGCAAAAATATTTCAATCACTCCCTTTACATTTGTAAAACATTTGTAAAAGTATTACAGTTACCCCCTTACATTTAACACATAATCAAACCTCATGGATTTTTTTTGTAATTTTCAAACATCTCTGGGTTTTTTGTAATTAATTCAAACCTCAAGGGTAGTTTTTGTAATTATCCCTAACTTTTATGTACCATTTCATTGAGCAGAAACGACTCCTTTCTAGCAAGAACTGACGGCCCGACAAGTGACTCGAGTAATATGCACCCAAAACTATATATATCATCCTCTAGGCTCTTCATTTGCCTGCAAAAATATAGATGAGCAATATTTTAGTTGCGGAGATACCAAAATCATTGTTCTCAAAAAACAAAAAAAAAAAAATCCTTGCTCAAAAAAAAAAAAAAAGAAAGAAAAAGAAAGACGATGGTTATGATTGAAAAAGTACTGCCACATCTCAAATGGGTTTTAATGATTGCACTTTATTGCATTGACTTTCTAATCAGATGGTATTCTTACCATGATTTAAGGCCATCTTCTTCCTAGCAACCAAGAAAATAAGATAGAATAATTAGTGGTATACAATGTAATTTTTTAATATCTTTTAACCAATTTGAGAATGTGCATCGAGTATGTAAATACCTTGTCCTTGTCGATATCTTGAGCTACGACAGACAATCCGTAAACGCTCAGTTTTCCCATTCGATGCTCATTTAGCAAGATATTGTTTGCCTTCAACCGATTACTGTAAAAACCAGGAATAATTCCAGTGTGCAGAAAATGAACAGCCTTAGCAATGCCAATTAGAACAGCCAGTCTATCAGACCATTTGAGCACCTTCTCTGAATTAGTTTCTGAGGGCAAATATTAGTTATTAGGAATCTTAATTTTGATGCATAATGTGGTTTACTAATCTTAAAAGTAATCTTATTTCATATCAGTTAGGAAAATTTTCTCTAAAAGAGTACTTTCAGTTTGTGGACTAAAGTTGCCAGTTTCCAGGCGATGAGATATTCAAAAGTTATATTCTACACGACCCTCACCAGAAAGATGAGCTCGATAATTGCCATTTGGTACGTATTCGTAAATAAGATAGACCTTGTTGGCACCATATTCATCTTTTACTTCACTCTCAATGCAGTGTCCCAAGAGGCACACCAAATGAGGATGCCGAAGCTTAGCCAACAAATCGAGTCTGAGTTTGAGATTCCTGATTGTAAATCTTCTCGACACCGTCAGGCATCGTATTGCTACCTGGGCCCCATTTTCCAGTCTTCCTTTGTATATCTGAGAATAAAAGAAACGACGCCCAAATTCATAAGGCTGAGATTTACAAAATATAGATGGCAGATACTTGAGCCAACGGCTAAATTCTTTATGGTAAGTGGAAATTAAGCACAATTAGTAATCCTTCAGCAAGAGTTTAGTTATTATACATTTATCAGCTAAAATTAGTCTATTTCACTACCTAAGAGATGTTTATATTATGCCTACGAAGCAACTTTCCAAAAATATGACTTCACAAGCGAAACAATCGACACGAACTCCTTTCGATAATCAGCTAACATCATATCAGTAAGAAGCTCAATGCAGAGAATAATGCCCATTCACCAAAATACTGGACTTTTCTTTACTAGCAAGCAAACTGAAGCATCATTACAGAATAGCTGTCACCGAAGTTTTTACCTTTCCAGTTGAACCTTCACCCAACAAGGTGAACTTGTCAAAGTTATTGGTAGCTGCCTTTAGCTCATCGAGTGAAAACTGGCGATGAGCTGGCGCACCCTGCGAGCCTAACTTTGCTGCGTCAGAAATAAACCCTGCACAATAAAGAAAAGATCTTCAGAAAGGCTGATGAAGTCGGAAAAAGAGAACCCCATCAAAAACGTGGAATCAGATAACATACTGGCATTTGTTAGAATCTCAGCTGTAAACCCTGTGACAGAATTTTCATGCACTGCCTTTTGCAGTAAGTGCTGCTCTGACGTCCCTCTAGGACAATATCGTCGACACAATACAAGAAATCCAAACGCCAAAAACAACGTTACTACACCAATTCCACCAATTACACCTATTAATATCCCCACACTCTTCCCACGCGATCCCTTCTTCTCTTTGGAATTCACCACACAATATGTATCTGGATGCTGGTGTCCTAAATCAACCAATAAGCAGTTCCCACTAAACTTAACCACCCTAGTTTTCACATTCGAATTCAAACAGGACGGCAAAAGGCCTCTCAACCTATTATTAGAGATATCTACCAAATGAAGCTTACTACCACAACTCAAATGCATTGGAAGCGATCCAGTTAACATATTTGATGCCAAATTTAACGAAACGATACTAGGCAAGGCGAAAAGTCCTGCAAGAGCCGTCTCCGTAAGAGCATTATGAGACAAGTCAAGTTGTTGAAGCTCATTCAGTTTAGCATACTGCTCAGGAATTCGACCTGACAAACTGTTATTGCTAAGCAAAACTACAACTACGCCTCTAGGCATACTTGAAAGTCCAGAATCTAATTTATTATTGCTCAAATCCAACCAACGTAAGCTCGATAAGCTACTAAGATCCAGCAACTTACCGGAGATTTTATTGTTGGACAAATTAATATCTGTCAATGAGGTAATTCTTTGAATTGAAGATGGCAAGGGACCATTAAACAGATTGTTTCTCAAACTTAAACTTGTGAGATTTGAAAATGAATCAAACCAATCAGGAAAAGTACCATTCAAGAAATTACCATCCATTTTAAGAATCTCAAGATTCACAATTCTTGAAACAGTCTGAGGAATAGAGCCATACAGAAAATTCCAACTCAAATCCAAGTATTCAAGAGATTGCAGCCTGTGAATTTTGTCAGGAATGGGACCCCAAATGCCTAATGACACCAAACTGAGAACTCTCAAGCTGTTTAGCCTTGACAAGGTTGCTAAAAGTGAGTCCATGGAGAAATTTTGAGATAGGCTTGTGTGCATATCACCAAATATTCTGATCTCAGTGACAATGCTATCTTGGCATGTGATGTTTATTTGGGGAGAAGACAAGAAACAGAGATCAATCCCAGGGTTGAGCAAATTGTCTAACTGCTTTGGGTACTCTAATTGCTTTCTTAGCTGAAAAAGCACTTGGGTTTGGGAGGATTGTAGCTGGTGTGTACCCCAGATCAAGAAACTCCATGATACACAGAGTGACACAAAGAATCTTGAAATTCCCATGGATTTTGATTCTTGGTTTTTGTAATTATTTCATCAAGGCTAGAGGGGCAAATAACTATAGAAAAATGACACTTTCTTAAAAACCCACAAAAGAATATGCTTCGAAAATGGAAAAACGAGAAATACAGACCAACAGCAAAAACTCAAGAATAATGCAAATGAACTTACAGGAAGAGTAAATGAAACACAGACACTCCCAAAATACTAGTTAAGTTTGAAAACTCAACTGGAGAGCAAAAGAAAGCCAACAAAAAGTGAAAAAAAAGGAATAAAAGAATAAAAAAAGTGCGGGATTTTCGTTGGAAATGTGAAAGGGTGACGCTTGAAGGAGTATAATATTAGTGGTGGCACGTGGTGTTTTTTCTTGAGAATTGCAATATATTGGTAGGCAATAATGGAGTAGGATTTTTCAGTCATAGCTAGCAGGGCAACTAGTTGGAGAAATTGACGTAATTTATTGTGCAACCATGTTGTTGTCTGCAATTGTGAGCTTTGGAGAGTGATGGTATGATGAGAATCAAGATGACAGTGGCATTATTTAAATGGAATTTGGTATTTCTTAAATTTTTTATTCTTCGATTTAACTTATTTTATTGTCTTGATTTGAGCCTTGGGAAGTGGCCCATGAGCGAATGGCGATGACTCCATCACATAACGTCCTAAGTCTTGGGTACTGGATCTAACTTTTCTTTAGAAAAAGGAAAAAAGCAAAAAAAAAAAAAAAAGTACTGTAAATAATGTCCCATTTTATCAATATTCATATCCATATATTCATAGTATAGATTTTATTTTTTCATTATTTTTGATAATTTTCAAAGGATAGAGTATTGGAATCATGATATTGTTGTATCATTCTTTTAAACTCTTGTGAAAAATGAATTCAGACTGCCATTCATATTGATCTGATTGAAACACTAAAGTAGATAACCGTAATGTAGTATGAGATTTAGTTTAGAGTGGTCAAAATCAACCCAACCGATCCGATGAAAAGGTCGGGTCCAGCTGAATTATTCAGAGGCCCAAAAGGGCTCGGGTCGGACTAGCCGATATGTTTTAATGTGTATTTTCAAAGTATGGGCCGATCTTGAGCTCCAAAAATAATGACCCACTTTTCTTCTTTGCCTCAGGACAGTATCGACTGTGCTCGACCATTTGACAGTTGTAGTTTAGGTCATATCCCTTGCAATTGATATTTGAAAATTTTATATTTCAATTTTTTTTGTTCTTGATAATAAATTACTTTTTCATTTTGGTACCTTGAAAATTTGATTACTGTGTGATATTCAATAAAATGAATCCTTTTGTTACCAACTCTCGAAACCGAGCAAAAGTGCGATGTGTCTGGAAACTCGGGATCGTAAATGGTTTTGAGTCCCATTTTGCTAGGGATGGCAATGGGACGGGGCGGGGTAAGAGCGACCCGGTATGGGTCGGGGAGGGGGGCGCCTGTGTTGATTTTTTTTTTATAAATATTTTTATCTTGTATTTAATATTATTAATAATTTTTTAATATTATATTTTATATTGCAAATATATATTATTTATAAAATTTGTCATTATATATGTTAAATATATTAAATACATAAAACTATATTATCTTATATAATATACATCTAAAATATACATTAAAAATATAAAAAAATAAAAATAAAATGCACGGAGCGGGGCGGGTACCCACGGGGTGTAGGTAATGCCCTGACCCACCCTGACCCGCCACGGATCGCGGGACAGGGTGGGTCTTGAGGGGGGAGGCGAATTGCCATCCCTACATTGTGCTGGTAACAGAGTAATTGAACAAACGTGGAATAAAACCATGCCTAGAGGTTTACAAGCAGTTGAATTTATGAATAAACGAGTACCATAGGAATATGGTTTTGAACCTCTCGTTTTGATTAAGTACTCTTCAAATATTGTGGAAAGATTTTCTAAAGAAAAAGAAATTATTTTTTAAGTAAAAGGCTGAATGCCAAAATAAATTAACAAAGAAAAGAGTATGCTGATCACAAGACCGATCAACTAGTCTGAGATGGGGCCTCGTTAAAACTTTTTAAGGTAAAATCCGCCATTGTGGAAAAACCCTTAGAAAGAAAAAGAGTACCCCCAATACAAAAAGAATTCGAACAAAACAAAGGCAAACAACCACAAGTTGGTTGCATGGCTGAAGGATAAAAACAAACTAATATCTGATATGGTAAAGTACGATCAGTAGCAATAACATCATGAATGAATTAGGAGCGGCATCCCACCAAACGTTACCCACAATAAGCTAACTTAGCAAGGACATCAACAACGCGATTAGCCTCACGAAAAATGTGGGAAGCCCGAAAATGAATAAGACGGAGGCGACGATATAAAAGTAAAAGTGTAAGTCCAAGCGGCTACGATAATCTAGAGAGGGGTGAATAGATTATCTCCATCTTTTCGATTTCGCCCTCTTTTTCGAATCAATTACGCCAAGACAATAATAAAGGTGCGGAATGTAAACAACATGCGTCGATTTATAGAGGTTCAACCCACCTAGGGCCTAATCCTCTACCACCCCAGTATCTCCGGGATGGATTTCAAAAAGAAAAAGAAGTTTATTAATTACCACAATTAATACAAATTCAACTTACAACACCATGAAAAGCACCACACTCTTCTTCAACACCACATTTGGAGATTACCACAATCTTCCTTCAACGACACCTTTGAAGATCACCACAATCTTCAATCTTGAAGAATACCAAATTCTTCAAACACCTCAAGAGCACCACACTCTTGAAACACCTATCACCTAGATCACCCAAGTGTATTCTTTCCACAAGAATACTCACAAGGATGTCTTGTGTTGAATGATGGCAAAAATAAAGATTACAACTCAATATTGAATATTACAATTTGAGTGCAAGTGTAATCAAGAAATAAAGGCTAGACCTCAAGATGTGAAAGTGAAATACTTAGGCTATAAATACAACAAGAGTGTTGAATATGAAAGCTTGAGAATTTGCAGATTTCTTGTTGTGTATTTTGTTTGTATGTGTTGTATCTTGTGTCTTCAATTCATCCTCTATTTATAGGGAAGTCTTCACCAACATAGGCTCCCAACATAGGCTCCTTCCTCTTCACTTTTGTCTACAAAAAGAGGATCACAAGATGTAGAAATATTGTACAAAAGTGAAAAGTAAATCTTGCTGATAAGGATTGCAACGGTTGGAATTTTTGCTGTCAAAAATTATATAGGGCGACCGGTTGCCCTGTTTAAAATTTCGAACATTTGAAAAAAGATAGTGCGATCCAGGGCCAGTCGAAGGGGGTCGGCCGATCGGGGTGAATGCGGCCGCGTCGCCTAGGGTGCGAGCAGTCGGCCCCACTGCTTGACCGGTCCCCTCTTTATTTTTATGAGTTCAGAACGTTCTGTTTCAATATTCTTTGCTTCAGGTACCGGTCGACGCTTTGGGCGACGGTCGACCGCCAATTTTAAATGTTGTCCGATTTTTATCAAAAATAAACTTCAAGAAATACTCCAAAAAATTAGTAAAAACATTTTAAATCACTTGGGAGTATTTTGACAACATTTATAAACATTGTTTTGGTGTAAAAACCAATTTAAACAAAACCATCAAAAGTGTTGTCCATTCGAAAAATAAATTCTAAGAAATACTCCAAAATTTAGCAAAAATATTTTAAATCATTTAGGAGTATTTGGACAACATTTATTAACATTGTTTTTGGTATAAAAACTCATTTAAACATAATCATCAAAATTTTGATAAAAATATTTATCTAACAAACTCCCCCTTTTTGATGATTACAAACCAAAACAGTTAGGAAGTTGATTTTAAAACAAAACAAATTTTCCGGTCTAAAACATCAATCCATTATACGCAAGATTCATCATAAGTACAAACACACAAGGATATGAGCAAAGATTTTTCAAAATCATTTTTGCACAAGCTCCCCCTATCAATATGCATATCAAGAACAAGTATACAAGCAATCAATTCAAAGCTAAAAGCTTAGCTTTTACAACTTAAGCTTGAATATCATGAGCTTATAAGCTCCCCCTGTCACAAAAGCATCATTAGTCAAGTATAAAAGTCCATAATACATCACATGAACCATGTATAATCCATAGCTTTTGGCTTTTAAGAGCTTTAACTTATAGCTTTTCTTGCGAGCTTATTTACGCTTCTTTGAGCTTATGAGCGTTTTTCTTGTTTCTCCCCCTTTGGAATCATCAAAAATAATGTTAGCACGATAAAAACATCATACAATTATATCAAAGTGCCCAATTTTATAGATTTATCGAGCATATTGAGCATTTATGCTTAAATTCCGAATAAAAGGGAAAAAATTGCTCATTTGATTGATAAAACATGATATCTATAAACTTATAAGACTCTTCAAATCAAGAGAATCATGTAGGTGATGAATTTTTCATTGAAACATTTTGTCGAACACTTGGTGTGCGTCGAATAAAACAAGAGAAATATAACGCCTTTGTGATTCGTTTAAGCCAAAAATTTTCATCACCAATTGCAATACAACAATATTCATTCATCATCAATCATCATAAACAACATATTAATACAAGAATTTCAACAAGATATCAAGATACAAGCACATTCTCAAGGGTTCAACCCAATTGAGATTAAAAGGAAAAATTCTTACCATTTAATCGGTAAAGATGAACAATGATGATGATAATCAAGCCTCATGAAGTCCAAAATATAAAATGTATGCAACAAAACAAATTTGAAGTGAAATTTGTGTGAAAAATGCGTAGGGGACGAGAAATTGACAAAATGAGCCAAAATGACTGTGACTGAGAACATAAACGTATTTAACCAAAATTTTGCTGTGGTCGACCGGTTGGGGGCATGGGCGACTGGTCGACCTTGCCCGAGTCAGACCAGTTTTTCATTCTGTTTTCCAAAATCCGAGGTTTGAACCAAAAATCCGATTTTTCGCCCCTAAGTTTTAAAAACGTGCAAAATGCAAACGTAGACCTCATTTAATATACATTATGTCATAATCAAGCTCGAAATGAGGTAAAATACTCGGCGGTTAAAAAAACAAATGTCCGCGTGTTATCTTTGAGACGGAATTAAGCACATCTCAAATTTTTGCTTAAGAAACGCAATCCCTTAGAATATATCGAATCTCAAATATATATAGCTCGATTATAATGAACCATATTTTGAAAAATTATTATCACCGGACTTGTTATCCCGAAAAATATGAACGTTTTAAACTTTGGATATACAAGTCATAAGAAGAAGTGCCTTTCAAATATTTGAAAATTTCTTTTAACGGCACTTTAATGAGATTCGTTGGAATAGTTTTAAAATTCGAGCATATAGACATAAGGCATAGAAAACGTCGAGTCTAAAGAAATAAGAAAAGTTAGTGAACATACCTCGAATATGTTTGTCAATCAATATGCCTTCCTCAACCTTTGTCAAACTTTACATTGGTAGCCATTGAGGTTGAGATAATTCTTCCTTCTTCAATGCCTAACTTCTTCAAAAGGTACTTTTGTATACTTCGATTGTGAATTACAACCACTTTCTTGGCATTGTTTAACTTGAAGTTCAATGAAGAAATTTTAGCTCCCCCATCATGATCATCTAAAGTTCACCTTGCATCAACTTAGAAAATAACTTGCACAATAATTCATTAGTAACACCATAAGTGATATCATAAATTTGTACAAGTAAACAATCTTGCCCTTTTTCAAAAACAAAGAGAGTAGTATAAACTTTACCTCTTGTAAAACCATTTAGCAAAAATAACTATGTCTATCATACCATACATGGGGTACTTGTTTTAAACCATACAAGGCCTTTTATAAAAATCATTTGGCCTAGAAAAATTTTAAACCCCGGAGGTTGTTTTATATAGACTTCTTCTTGAATAAAACCATTTAGAAAATTGGTTATAACATCCATTTGGTAAAGCTTGAAATTTTCTTAAAACAAGAATGGGCAAGTAAAAAGCAAATAGCTTCTAAACGTGCTATGAGTGCAAATGTTACATCAAAATCAATACATTCTTCTTGACAATACCTTTTGAGTTACTAACCTCCTCTTGGTCATTGAGCTTGTTCGAAGATATAAAAAAAATTCCTGCAAAATCTTAATCAAGATATCTTGGACAAGAGCATAATAATATCGAATAATAGAGACATAATAACAAGTAACACATACTATGCTTTCAAACAAATTATCACGCGTTTCATAAAACATGTAACTTCAGATAAGCTTATAGGAAGCTATATAAGGTCTCTTTTGAAATTTGAAAAATTCAAGAGCATATAGTTGAGACCTCATTTAAAAGAAGTATTTGAACAATAGTTTTGACAAGAATGAATATAAGCAATCAAATGCATAATTTTTGAGATAAGGATGAAAATCAAATGTTTTTATCAAAACAAATTATAATCCTTTATAAAACTCGGATAAAACAAGCTTTATCGAATAGTGCCTTTCAAAAATCGAAAAATCCTTTTAATGGCATTTGTATGAGATACTTTGAAATATCTTGAAAAATAAGCACATAGACATATGGCAAAAATTATATCGAGTCTAAGAGATGAATAACAATGGTGAGCGTACCTCGATAGTTTATGTTTCTCTTGTCAAATAATGAGTGGATAACCATTGACGAAGATATATAAATCCTACACAATTCTTAGAACAAATCTTGCACATAAGAATAATTGTAATAGTGTAGGCTAGAGCAATGATATATGTGACAAGTATGCTTATGCCATAAAAATCCATAAGAGATGATAAAACACTATAGTTTAAACAAATGCACAAGAACATGCAAGGTCCTCCTTTTTTAAAAAGAATTTTAGGAACACACAAATATATTGAAGACCTTAATTTTAAAAATAAATTTTTGAAAACTCATTTTGAAAAATTAGGCACAATTACGAACATGCATAATAACAAAATAAAATGCATATTTAAATGAGGAGATACGGTTTACCAATTACGCCATTTCCATGGGTTATGTCTTTCCCGTTGTTGATGGTATCTTGCCCTTTGAAAATCATCTTGTAGATGATGACTTCTCCAATTTCTCCATTTCCAAGGATTGTGTTCTTCCCATTGTTGATAGTGTCTTTCTCTTGGAAATTTATTTTGATGTTGTCTTCTCCTTTGATCAAATGAAATGGTCATTTGATGTCTTCTTGGCGGTATGTATTTTCCTCGATTATTATTCCGCCGGGTACCTAATATGACATTATTTTGTGGTACCCTCAAGTGCTTGGGTCCTTTGGAATTAGCTAGACTTTTAGGTCTCCAATAATAATTAGAGCTATTTCTAGCCCGACAAGTATTAACCGTGTGATCCGTTTTACCACAATAAAAACAAGTAGTAATTTTGGGAGCATAATGACCAACATACATAGGGACTTGATTTCTTTTCACATAATTAACAACACTAGGCTTATGATCAAGTCCTTGTTTCAATTTATCACAACTATGAATAATATCGGTCATTTTATCGGTACTCAAGTTGGATTTTGATAAATCATTTTTCATGCAATTAATATACTCAACAAGAGTACTATTTTCTTTCTCAAGGTTTCTAACCTTGTCAAGTGTGGTGGTGTGATCACATGAAAGTGATTCATAAGAGGAAAATAAATTATCCTTATCAATTTTCAAAATATTGAATTCCTTTTTCAAATTTTTGTATTTAACAAGTAAGCTTTGGAATTCATTTTGGAGTTCATCAAAATCATTTTGCAAATCACTATAATCATTTTGTAATTCATTATCATAAGAAATGGAGGGTTTTGAACTTACCTCGTTTTCTTCTTCGAAGCCCATAAGACATCGTTCGTTTCATTGACATCGGAAGTTGTAGGAAGCTCATCCCAAGTTGGGTTTGTATCCATTTGAGAAGTAGATGTTTTTGAGTGGCTCCTTTCATTTGCATATACTTCTTCTAATTTTCTCCATACTTCATGTGCCGATTTAATTCCTACAATATGATTATTTTCCAAAATGGTAAGTGAACAATACAAAATATTAAGAGCTTTACCATTTAAGGAGATGATTTTCTTTTCTTCATCATTGAGCTCTTTGAGGCCTTTGTGTGGTGTGTTCATTATTGGAATGGATTCTTCATTTACGACCATGCTCCAAATATCGAACCCGCAACCTTGTAGATAGCATTCCATTCTTTCTTTCCAAAATGTAAAATTTTTGGAATCGAATAGTGGTGGTTTGGTGGTGGAGGCGCCGGTGAGGTAGACTTCATTCATAGCCGGTGATCGTTCCTCTTTACTCGCGATGTGGAACGAGCTTGCCAAAGAGTTTGGTTCTGATACCACTTGTAAGTCCAAGCGGCTACGATAATCTAGAGGGGGGGTGAATAGATTATCTCAATCTTTTCGATTTCGCCCTCTTTTTCGAATCAATTACGCGAAGACAATAATAAAGGTGCGGAATGTAAACAATACGCATCGATTTATAGAGGTTCAACCCACCTAGGGCCTAATCCTCTACCACCCCAGTATCTCCGGGATGGATTTCAAAAAGAAAAAGAATTTTATTAATTACCACAATTAATACAAATTCAACTTACAACACCATGAAGAGCACCACACTCTTCTTCAACACCACCTTTGGAGATTACCACAATCTCCCTTTGAAGATTACCACAATCTTCCTTCAACGGCACCTTTGAAGATCACCACAATCTTCAATCTTGAAGAATACCAAATTCTTCAAACACCTCAAGAGCACCACACTCTTGAAACACCTATCACCTAGATCACCCAAGTGTATTCTTTCCACAAGAATACTCACAAGGATGTCTTGTGTTGAATGATGACAAAAATCAAGATTACAACTCAATAATGAATATTACAATTTGAGTGCAAGTGTAATCAAGAAATAAAGCCTAGACCTCAAGATGTGAAAGTGAAATACTTAGGCTATAAATACAACAAGAGTGTTGAATATGAAAGCTTGAGAATTTGAAGATTTCTTGTTGTGTATTTTGCTTGTATGTGTTGTATCTTGTGTCTCCAATTCATCCTCTATTTATAGGGAAGTCTTCACCAACATAGACTCCCAACATAGGCTCATTCCTCTTCACTTTTGTCTACAAAAAGAGGATCACAAGATGTAGAAATATTGTACAAAAATGAAAAATAAATATTGCTGATAAGGATTGCAACGGTTGGAATTTTCGCTGTCAAAAATTATATAGGGCGACCGGTTGCCCTGTTTAAGATTTCGAACATTTGAAAAAAGATAGTGCGATCCAGGGCCAGTCGAAGGGGGTCGACTCGGCCGATCGGTGGTGCGGACCGGTCGCCTTGTGGGTGCGGCCGTCGGCCCCCTGCTTGACCGGTCCCCCTCTTTATTTTTATGAGTTCAGAACGTTCTGTTTCAATATTCTTTGCTTTAGGTACCGGTCGACGCTTTGGGCGACTGGTCGACCTCCAATTTTAAATGTTGTCCGATTTTTATCAAAAATAAACCTCAAGAAATACTCCAAAAAATTAGTAAAAATATTTTAAATCACTTGGGAGTATTTTGATAACATTTATAAACATTGTTTTGGTGCAAAAACCAATTTAAACAATACCACCAAAAGTGTTGTCCATTTTTATCGAAAAATAAATTCTAAGAAATACTCCAAAATTTAGCAAAAACATTTTAAATCATTTAGGAGTATTTGGACAACATTTATTAACATTATTTTTGGTATAAAAACTCATTTAAACATAATCATCAAAATTTTGATAAAAACATTTATCTAACAAAAAGTCACCCTCTAAGGACCCACGAAACATCCATTGAGAAGGAAGAGAAGATAGAAATGACATATGAAGAATCAACTTCAAGCCAAATGTATTGTTATTCTTTATCCAGAGCAATTTCACAAGCCGTGATGGCACCCTGTAACTCTGCCAGAATAGCGAAGCCAATACCAAGGTGCAAAGTGAAACAACCAGTAACGAAACCATGACAATTACGAAAAATACCTCTACACGCAGAATCCCCCAGAGACTCCATAGCGCTCCCATCTGTGTTAATTTTAATCCAACCTGGCGGAGAAAGATTCCAATAGACTAATATGGGGGGATTTAGCCCGTCGATGACAACCAGAAATACCCAACTTCCTCAAAATGAAAAGATTAAGGCAATCATTATGCATGAAACCCATAGGAACATGACGTGCTTCCCAATAAATAAAAGCACCTGAGCACGTATAGCAACATCCGAGAACTTGGAATCCTCAAAAACAACCCTATTACGATAAGACCATCATCCAAAGAAAAGTAATCAACATTAACTTCCACAAAAAGAGAATTGAGAACTTCCTTTAACATCCAGACTCTAAAGAATGACTCCCCATATGCCAGAGGAAAAATCCAACTGCACACTGAAGAGGCCTGTGAAATACTCCCAACTAGAATGAACAAGGGACAGTCCAAAAAGCAGTGGTCGAGATCCTCAGAATGCTTAAAACATAGCTGACAAACCGCAGGTTTAGATATCCCGCGTTTCTGCAAATGACCCTACAAAGGAAGCTTGTTATGAATCAAGCGTCAGACTAACATAGATCTTCATGTCGGGATACCAGGATTCCAGAGCCACTTACCCCAACGGACAACTGGAAAACTCGTGTGAAGATGCCAATAAGCAATACGAGAAGAAACAGAGCCATGAACCGATCTTGACCAGACACGGGAATCATCCCCACCCCACAACAGACATACCCAAAATATCCATAACAATATCCTCACAATTCAGAACGAACAAGGAAGTGAAGTGCCAAAAACCATCAACTAAATAAATAGAAAACCGTCTGAGATAATCTCTTACGGAAACTGAGAGGAACACCCATCTTATCTACAATACTATAACCAAGTCAATTATCCCACCAAAAAGATATAGAGGTGTCGTCCTCAATAATTTAGCATGAGTCTCTCTTTAGAGAGGAGATGTATGGACATAAACCATACGAAAGTGAAGAATTAACCGGAGAGGCCTTTGGCTCAAGTGACCGATCCAAAAATTTGCTCTGGAGGAAACAAGCAGACATGACCCGCCGTAGAAAGTGAATGCCCCTTCCAGTTATTGTATTTGCAAATAATACGATCCACAATAGGCTCCAAATGCATTCGTCTAGGAACTCCCCTGAATAGCGGAACCCCCAAATAAGTAAAAGGAAGACTTCTCTCCCGCATCCTAATAGCACGAAGAATAGCCCACTTATGATGCACAAATTTACCAAAATAAATCGTAGATTTGTCCCGATTATCATGATGACCCAAATAGCTCTTCATAATCCAGAAGAATGCGGGAAATAATGCTAGCATTGGCTTTGGAAGCCTGGCAGAAAATAATCACATCGTCCGCATATAACAAATGCGATGGGAAGGAAATATCGCGGCCATCCCAAATACCCATAAGAGCATGGGATTGAACTTGCTGACTAATGAGATTACCCAGAACCTCCTTAGCAATGGAGAAAATAAGCGGAGACAAAGGATCCCCTTGACGGACCCCTTGAGAACAACAAAAATACCCAACCAGCGAGCCATTCAATAGAATCGAGAGTTTAGCAGACTAAAGAATGCTAGTAATCGATTCACAAAACCTATCCAATAAACTAAAAGCTTTCAAGACGTGCAACACGAAATCCCAAGAAAGGGTTCAAACGCCTTTTCAAATGTCCACCTTGATGGCCATATTACCACCATACGTCTGACGATCTAAACAATTAATGCACTCCGATGCGATAGAGACACAATCATGAATACGACAACCCACAATAAATCCAAACTAAATAGGTGAGATGATATATGCCGTGATCGGGGCTAATCTGGAGGAAATAATTTTAGTGATAACTTTGAACAAAAAATTTCTAAGAACAATGGGCCGAAAATGATCAACTTTGACCGCCTCTAGAATCTTGGGGATGAGAATCACAAAACTAGAATCAAGCCCCGGAGGAATCACGCATGTAACAAAAAAATGTTGAACGACATGCAACACATCGTCAGAAACCACTTCCCAAGCAAACTGGTAGAATTTCCCAGGAAAGCCATCGGGGCAAGAGTGCTCATAGGTCCATATCAAAAACCGCATCTTTAACTTCATCATATGTTGGGCGACTAGTAAGAATCTGATTATGAACCGTGGTGACCTTGACATCAATAAGAGAGAAAATCCGGGATAACGAATGGGGTGTAGGAGCAAAAGACGCTATAAAAAGGTTCTTGTAGTACTGAATAACATGGTCCGCAATAATAACAGAATCTTTACAAAGCTCTCCATCAATAATAAGAAAATAAATGGAGTTCCGACATCTATGAATCTTAGCCGCACATTGAAAATATGTAGTATTGCGGTCCTTATTCTTAAGCCAAATAATACGACTTCTTTGACGTAACATCTCGTATTCCTTGCTCAATAACTCAACTAACATTGGATTAGACTCCACCTATTGACAAAAAAGCTCTTCTAAATAACCCTCAACCGCAATGGTATCCTAATTCGAGGCAATGTATGAGAGAATGGACTCTTTTTGCTGAAAGACATTGCCAAAAACATCAGCATTCCAGTCCTTAAGGCAAGCTTTAAGACATTTAAGCTTGCCCATAATCCTAATCCAAGGAGAACTGGAGAAGATCGGCGAAGCCCAAGAATTGCGAATCAATGTATAAAGCCTGTCATCAAGAATCCACATATTCTAAAACCAGAAAGGTCTGGGGCCAGACAAAGAAGAGTCCCGACAAGTGATAGAAATAGGATGATGGTCCAACATCGTGCAAGGCAACACATGGCAACAAACCACATCCCATAAACCCAAGAATCCCTCTGTCATAAGACCTCAATCAATACGAGATTTCACATGATTACCCGTGTGCATCCGACCCTTCCAAGTAAATTTATGACCAGAAGAAGGAATATTAATCAACTGGCAGTCCTCAATAAAGCTCAAAAATTCCTGGCAGGAATTCACATTAGGAGCATGCAAACTACGAAGTTCATGAGCACCCAAAATCCCCCACGAGCAGATAATTAGAACTCCGGTGATCCAACAAATCCCGTCAAAGATCACGAAGTCGCACATAAGAAGCATGCCCATGCACAAAACCAATAAGAAACGTACATACTGATAAACCTGCTTCAACCAAAACAAATTGATCCGACATGTGCAATACAGAAGTGAAGTAAAACATGCAGAAACAAGAATCCCTATGTTAGAATGCATACCAGGCCACTTATTAACCGCCAGAATAGAGAATCCCATGGTCGACCAAAAAGAAGAATGAATAGACAAAATATCCATTTTAGGTTCCACCAAACAAAGCCAATCTGGCTTGATAAGACATCAATGTTGACGAACCATAGCCTTCAAGAGATCATTTGAAATCCCTCGAACGTTTCAGTGAAGAATATTAATTGATTATTAGGCGGCTCCCCATGTAAGCCAGCTGATTATCCTGGGATTCCTCCTCAACTTCATCAGCCCATGATCTAGAAGCTACCTTATTCATAGAATCCCAATAGGAACTCGAATGGATGGCCTAGAAGGACCCCTCTTTCTGACAACATAAAGTTTTCGTCAAACTTCCTGGAGTTTCCGCTAAGATATCCACAGAAGAATTCTCCAAATTGTGTGAAGAGGAAAATGGGATCAAATATATACATTCTTGTAAAACCATAGGAACAGAAGTGAGATTAGAAATAAGATCATTATTCCCAATTGTATTCCCATCATCTGATTCTGACCCATTTGTTTCATTACCGTATGACATATCATTCCTATTAACCACTAAAGTATCAGCATGGGGAGCACGACAAGCATGAACCAATGGTTTCATATCTTTCGAGTCAGGCCCCGCCTCAATCGCCAAAATTGGGCTGTTAATAGGGGCAACAGTTTCCAGCGTCAACATATGCACGTCGTCCATATCAATATTATCTCCAACCATATCATCAAGAATAGCAAAATAATTAGAAGTAGATGGGTGAGAAGTAGAAGGATTAGAAGAATTACCTCTGGAAGGAAATTTCGAAGCATCACTACTCTTATGAGGGTCAACCTCTGAAACCTGCATGTTCAAATGTTTCCCAGCAGTCAAATCATCTGTAGTATTCACCATAATCACATGCTGAGTAGGCTTTGGATTCCGGGATGGCTACGACTCCTAACCAGCTGATGTCCAACTGTTATTTTCTGGCAAGCCACTGTTAAATGACCAATTATTTGACAATGACGGCAAAAATCAGGAAAACGTTCGTAATGAAAGAAAACAAATCTCGAGTGCCCTGTACATTCGACCATCATCTTCTCGTGTAAAGTCCAACTCAAATTGACATCCACTAGGACCCGAGCAAAATAACCTATTGAGTTGGAAAGAGTGTTATCGTCAATTTTAATGGGAGAGCTAATAGCTCTGGCAATTCCCAACAATACCTCGGGATGCGAGTATTCTCAAAGTAGTCCAAATATTCGCACCCAAACCTGTGCTATTGATGTGGTAGTGTTATCAGGATCAAAATTCGGCATCCAAGACTGTAGTCGAAAAAGTGCGTGGGAACAAAGAATAAAAACATTTTCTCCAAACAATATTCCTATCCGTAAGATTAGCGAAGTGAATATTGTAATACCCCTTACCAAGCGAAATAAGACAGAAAGAAGAATCTATACGCCATAAAGATTTCAATTTTTCCTGAAGCTGCATAATATTCAATGGTTTGCTGCCCTTAGTATATAGAGTTCGACCAATCAACGAGTTTTCGCATAATTGCCGACGAGATTCCTAAATTTTATCAGTAATATGTGAGAAAATAATTACCTTTCTTCGTGGGAACGAGCGAAGAGGTAACCGATACATTATATATGAGAACCGTGAAAAGTGAAGCCTGTTTAAGAATACCACTGTATGTCGCAGGAGATTTAACCTTGGAAGGGTTTACTGAGTCTGGGGTTTGCATATTCCTTGAATCAAATTTAGCCGAAAGGGTTGAATCCGCTGTAGACATGTGAACGCCACCCTTAGATGGCTGTGCATGAAATTTACTTGGGCCAGAAGTTAACGCAGAAGCGCCTGGTAGAATGGTTTCGCGGACAACAACTCTAGAAGAATCCCTTGAAGAGGAGCCTGGGAAACCGCAAGCGTCAAGCAACATCTGAGAGGGAGATATTGCATGAGCGGATGCCACATTTGCTATGAAATCCCATGGGAGGTATTAGAACGAGGCATAATCAAAGGTGTATATTATGGAGGAGAAGAAAGGAATGAAAAATGGTCGGCATCCATGACTAGTTCGGAGAATGCAGCCGGAATCATGCCCATAAGAGACGTCAACTATTAGGGTTTAGAGAGGAGCTTGCCATCCTAAAATTAAATTCAACTTTCAAAGCATCTCCTAAAGAAAAGAAGAATAAAGGTGCAATGAAGAATTTGGCAAAGAGGAAAAAGGGAAAAGAAAAAAAAGAAGAGGACAAAATGGGAATCATGATATCAGTGGATGATTGTAACCTGCAAAAGCTTCTTTCCATAAGCACTAGAGCCTACAATAGGCCGGACGGGAGAATCATGGTGCCATTGGATGATTGGAACCTGCAAAAGCTTATTTCCATATGGACTAGAGCTGTCAATAGACTGGGTCGGGCCATCCCCACCCTAGCCAGCGGGCTAAGTGAATAAATTGGGTTGGGCTTGGTCGGGCAAAATTTAGTCAGACTGCATTTCTTGTGGCCTAGCCCAATCCATCAAGTGTATTTTTGATCGGGTTATTTGAACTTGTCGGGCTTCGGTCCATTTCAGCAAGGTCAAAATAGGTCCAGTTCTTTCTGGCCACAAGAAAATGAAGCTCAATCCTGTCATATATGCGGGCTAACCAGACTGACCCATCAGAATAGGCCAATTGTGCCGGCTCTAAATTAAGGACCCAACTTCTCTTCCCTCTTTGGTATAAAAATTCTCGGGCTTTCGACACAATTGCCCTACGTTTTGGAGACAATGACAGCTATTTATGCTTCCCGGTACTTTTTTAGACAAATTTACGCTCCTGCCAAATTGATGGACTTTTTTACTTTGCGGTTTCAAGATTGTTTCAAATATGTTTCTTCCAATAATATTTTAGGAAAAAATAAATTTTGCCCTTGTTAAATAATCCATTTTATACTTGAAATCTTATGAAAAATCAACGAATATACACATAAAACAATACATTTTAAAACCAAATAAACTAAAAATATTTAAAACAACATGAATAGAAAAAACAACTCAATTGTTGATTCAATGCATTAAATATAAAAAAAACATTGAAACAACCAAGAAACTATATAGAAACAAACCAAATACAATATTAAAACAACATATGAGCAAAAATATTTAAAAATAGGTAAATTTTTTATTTAAACATCAAAAACTACGTGGAAACAACAAAGAAACATCAGAACAACATTACAAATGGTATGAAAACAACCAAGAAACAATGTAAAAAATATTAAAAACACCACTTTAATAAAAGAACTTAAAAATAGGTAAACATTGTATTTACACATTAAACACTACATGTAAACATCAAAAAAATTATTAAAACAACATTAAAAATATTATATAACAATACAAAAACAATAGAAACAGTGTACAAAATAATACAGAACAAAAAATAACATAAAAATAGGTAAAAGTTGTTTTGAAACATCGAAACAACAAAGAAACAACATAGAAATAACAAAGAAACAAATTTAAACAACATCGAAACAACATGTATAACATATAAAGCAATACAAGAACAAAAAAACGGAAAAAGCGTAACAATAATCATAAAATATGCAGGAGCGTAAAAAGGGAAAAAATAGGTACAAATTGATAGGAACGTATTTTATGGTATATTTACCAGAAAGAGAGTATTTTATGTAATTTCCCCAAAATTCCCCCTTCTTCCAAAGTCCCAATGTTATACTCTGTTCTTTGGGCAACTAATTTGTTGGTTGGAAATACATATTTGGACAGGCATCTTTGTCCATAAGCCTCAATTTCTATAAAAGGAAAATAGAGTTAAGGTTACTTAAATAGTTAAATCTAGGTGTAATGATAGTTTGGATTTTCACGGAGAAAAAAATATGTTTTGTAGACTACCTAATCATAAGTAGGACAAAAGAAAATCAAACATTACTATGACAAAATACTTTGCATAAAGTCGATAAGATTCAAAATGATTGATGGGGTATTCATATGTTTTTTTTTGAAAATCAATAGAATGTGTGTTCGTGATGAAACCTTTGTGGATAACTTTGTTCTTTCACTTTTTGTTGATAGTGAGAAATCTGAATCCTTTTTTTATATCCTAAATTATGGTCATATTTTCCTAGTCCATTTCCAATTCCTAGTGCTGAAAATGAATTTTTAGAATTTATGTTCGCGTAAAAATTTGAAATGATATCTAGATGAATAAATGAGAATTAGATTTTATATATGTTAAGAAATTAGAATATATTTGGTTAAATAGTTTTGAAGTATTATTTATGCATATAATAATTTGAAAAGTTAGTTGTATAATCCATTTTCAATATTTTAATTCAAAATATGATATTATATTTGTGAGATTGTAGGTAGTGAGCTCCATTAGATAGATATAATTTGAAAATATGATAAGTGTCTTTTATGCATGTTTTGATTGTCCATTTTTGTATGTTTTAGGGTGTTTTGTCTTTAATTGCATGGGATTTTCATTTTGTCTAGTTCATATTACATATTTTAATAATGTAGGTTGAACAATTGGAGTTGTTTTTGGTAGATGGATACATATTTTACATTAGCCGAGTTAGATGTTGAAAACTCATGCCAAATTTGTCAAATTATGACATATGAAATGGAACACGACCGGTGTATTCCTAAACACACACGTGTTGAAGACCACAAGCCAAAGGAAGAGCTAGAATAAAGGCATGCTAAACACGGGCAAGATGTGCTTTGAAGCACAACCATGTTTTAGGTTTCCAGAGAAAACACGATCAAGGTGTGATTTTAAGCACGACCATGTTAGTCCAAGTGGCTACGAAAATCTAGAGGAGGGGATGAATAGAGTTTCCCAATTTTCCAATTTACGCCCTCTTTTTCAAATATGAAGATGGCGAAGAATTAAAAGTGCAGAAATATAAATAACACACAATGATTTATAGAGCTCAACCCACCTAGGGCCTAATGCTCTACCACCCGGTATGTTTGAATGGGTTTCGAAAAAGAAAAAGTTTATTACTACCAAACAAAAATAACTTTTACCTTGAAGAGTACCACACTCTTCTTACAACACCACCTATGAAAATTACCACAATCTTCGTACAACAATGAAGAGCACCAAACTCTTCAACACCTAGAATCAACCAAGTATGTTCTTACCATAAGAACACTAGCAAGGATTTCTTGTTTTGGATGATTTGAGCCAATCAAGATTACAACTTAAATGAAATATACAACTTTGTAGTGCAAGTGTAATCAAGAAGGAATCCTAATACACAAGATGTGCAAGCTTAGGCTAAATACAACAATAATATTGACAAGGAAGAATAAGAATTTTGCTGATTTTACTTGTTGCTTTGTATGCTTGTGTTGTGTATTTGATATTTCAAATTCTTCATCTATTTATAGGAGAGCTCCTAGATTGGATCTCCAACATAGGCTCTTCCATCTTCACTTTTGTCTACAAAATAAGGATCAAAAGATCTACAAAAATGGTTAATAAATATAAAGTAGATCTATAAGATAATGGCTTAACAACAGATAGAATCTTGCTGTCAAAAATCATACGGCGACCGGTCGCTATGTTGAAAATTAGAAAGTTTAAAACGTTAATATGAGATTAGACATGGGTTTTCCTGGGGTTAGACCGATCGACTGGCGAGGGTTACCAGTCAACTAGGGGTTCGACCGATCCCCCTCATGTTCGATCGGTCCCTCTTGAGTTAGAGAGAGAGAGAGAGATAAAAAGAGACCTCCTCAGGCACCAGTCGATCCCACCGGTCGCCCATCCCCATTTTTTTCTCTATTTCGGTTCTGTTTCAAAATACAACTATGAGGTATGGGTTGCCCTATAGGGCGACCGATCGACCTCAATATAGAGAAGTTGTCCGATTCAAAAATAAAATTCAAGAAGTGCTTAAAAAACTTAGTAAAAATCACTTAAAATGTTTTGAAGCTTTTGGACAATATTTGGGGACATTGTTTTGGTATAAAAACTCATTTAAATAAAATCATCAAAATCATAATAAAAATATTTTTCTAATAAACCATGTTTCAGGTTTCGAAAAAAACACGGCCTGGCCGTGTTTTGAAGTACCAACATATTTACACAGCCATATCATGTTTCTCATCACAGCCGTGTTGCATTAGGGATCGAAATGTGGCGGGTCGGCTAGGACCCAGACCCATCCCGTGCCTAGAACGGGACTGGTCGGGTCGATCTGTCACCGGTCGCGGGACGGGCGACCCGTTCTGCCCCATTTTAAATTAAATTAAATGAAACAAATGAAAATTAATGAAAAAATATATATTTATAAAATATTATTTACAAAATTTGTTATTATCAATTTATAAATATTAGATATAGTGTAAGAATACATAAAAAATTATATAATAATATATATTACATATGTAAATATATATTAAATATATTTTAAAAATAAAAATACTAGGCGGGGCAGAAGTGATACCCAGACCCGCCCCGCCACGCCCTGGGTCACGGGGTGGGGTGATCCAAACGGGGCGGGCTGGGGAAAAATTGTCTTCCCTATGTTGCATGGTTGTTTCTCCATGAATTTTGACGGCCATTTTGGGAAAGCACTTCAACAAAGCATTTTGACAACTACTGTACATTTTTAACACACAATGCTGAATAAAGTCCACTTTTTACAAACAATTATGCATAAGGGCAACCACTCAACAAATCATTTGGTTAGGTGGAGCACTAAACTACCTAAATATGACATTATTAATGAATACATTCATCAAAGTAAGGTCATAATAGCCTAAGGATTGTGTTGAGAATGAATATTCAGATTTTAGAGAAGATAAATACATATTGTGGTAAGGAAGAGAGTCAGAGGCTTGGAGATTGGAGGACTTTGGAGAAGAAGGCTTGGATAATCATTGAAGACAACACGAGGAGTCTTATTTTAGTTTTAGGAAAAGATAAGTTAATCATGACTATCTCTTTTAAACATTCTTGTTTGGATTGTATTTTTATCAATTCCATGATATAGCTAAATTGTCATTGTTTGGATGTGATGAACTCTAGAATGAATTTTGTGATTATGATTTGAATAGTTTTCATGCAACTTTTATGTTTCATTTGCTTCACTTATATTATGCTTCATTCATTCAAAATAAAATTTCCAACATATTGATTTCATGTTTCATTTTCCACTTTAGAATCAAGAGATTTGTAGTGTCATAGATTCAATACAAGTGAAAAGAGTTGCAAGTTATCCTAGAGATAAGACGACATAAATAATTTGGATTAAGGTCAAACCTAATAAGGGAATTCGTAAATTGATAATGCAATCATAAAAATTTAAAGTAGAACAACTTGAGGTTAGAAGATATTAATCTTGAGAAAACGTTTAACTTAATTGGGGGATTTCTACGATCTATGAGAACATAAATTATGTTAAAGAGAACGGTTAGAACTTATAGGATTAAGGTGGATTCATAAACTGTTAAAATCACAAAGACATTCTAAAGGGATTCACATTTAAACACATTTCATCCATTGATATTTTATCCAAATTAACTTCAGCTTCAATTGTAGTAATTTGATGTTTAATCTACTTTTTATTTTTTTTTATTTTTTTATGAACCAATCTCTTGAAAAATTTCTAGACTAGATAATACAAATATGGCAAGTACTAGTAATCGTAGTCCTTACAGGAATGACACTCGATAGCCATTAAACTAAACTACAAAATGATAGATGCACTTGCATAAGGTTTTTATAATAGCTTTCGAACCATCATGTTTTTGGCAATGTTGCCGGGGACTAAGATATTAGGAACACTTTATTTTTATTAATCTAATCAATTTTCTTTTCTTCTTACCTATCTTGTAATCCATGTTTCACACTCATCGTCTTTTAATATAGATCTACTTTTCATAGTGTATGCCTCCTCGTCTCGTGGCAGGAGATGAGAGAACGCCGAGATTGACATAGTGCAAAACGTGGAAGGTGACAATAACATGGGGATTGACGAGGACATAGAAGAAGACAATAACCAAAATTTGGTAATTATAGTAGAAGAACCATCAAAACGAACAAAGTATGACTATGCTAAACCATCAATGGATGGAACGACATCGAGCATTGTATGACCCACGATTACTGCTAACAACTTCAAAATCAAACCTAACACCATTCAAATGGTGCAACAATTAGTTCAGTTTGATGGTTTCCTAGATGAGGATCCAAATAATATAATCCCAAATCCTTGAGATTTGTAATACATTCAAGCTTAACGGAGCCTTTGGTGATGCTATTCACCTATGATTATTCCCAGTCTATCTGAAGGGACGGGCTAAACAATGGTTGAAAACTCTACTGAGGGGAACTGTTATAACATGGAATATGATGGACTGCGAAGTTTCTTCTAAAATGATTTATGTCGGTGAAGACTGATCGATTGAGGAACGAGATCTCTTCATTTATCCAAGATGATGATGAGACAATATATGACACTTGGGAGATTCAAGGAGTTGTTGTGAAAGTGTCCACAAAATGGACCACCCAATTGGATGCAAGTCCAAACTTTATATAATACATTATTCTCCTTAACTAGGCAGATGTTTGATACAACGGCAGGAGGGACCTTAAACAATAAAACACCATAAGAAACTCCAGAATTAATTGAGGGGATGGCTATGAATAGATACAAATGGTAATCCATTTGGGGTAATCAAACAAATCATGCAGCTGCAGTTTATAACAAGGTTACATTAGTGATGGCTCAAAAGCTACCTTTAAAATCGTAGGCAAGTGCACATATCGTTTTATAGTATAGATTATTGAGTACCGAGTATCATTCCCACGAGGATTGTAAGTACTAATAATTATTGTCTTTTTGTTATTTATTCTAACAATTTTCAAAGTTTTTGTTTGATGAATAAGGAAAAAGAATCTAAATTAATAAATTACAATTTGTTAAAATGAAGGAAGATTTGTAAAATAAGAAATCAAGGGTATAGAGATGGGTTTGAATGTAAATCCCTCTAGAATGTTTTTGTGATTTAACAAGTTAAAAATACAACCATAACCCCTTAAGCAAAAACCATCCTCTTTTAATAAAATCTCATGTTATGTGGACTGTAGAAATTCCCGATTTAAGTTAAACCCTTTCTCAAGGTGAAAAACTCCTAATCTCAAGTTGATTAACTGAAATCTCTTTCTAGTTAAAACCCCTAAGACAACATTATAACGGTTTGTGAATTCCCATATTAGGTTTGACCCTAATCCAGAAGATTTATGTCGTCCTATATCTATGATTGCATGCAACTCTTTTCACTTATATAGGTTCTATTTCACCATGAATCTCTCGATTTCCCGGATGAAAAATAAATTTCAAATCAATATTGCGCATATATCAATTCTAATGAACGAAGCATAATATAAGTGAATCACACAAAACATGAAGATTTTATTAAAAACATACACACCTTAATCACAAATCCATTCTAGAGTTCATTACATTCAAACACTAGGAGTTTAGCTACACATGATTTTGACCAAAGAATAAATTACACAAGAAGATTTAAGTATTGTAGACATGGTGTACTTATCTTTCTCAAAATCTCAATTGACTTCTTTCTTGATTGATGATGTTGCTCCAAGCCTTCTTCTCCAATGTTGCTACAAGCTTACTCCTCCAAAACCTCTTGATCTCCAATGTCTAATGAATTTAATAAATGAATCTATGAATCTAATGAATTCAGTGTCCTTCCCAACTCAAACTCTTGGCTTTTATAGACATCATTTTTGTGAAAGAACACATCAATAATGCTATCTTTTGTTAAACAAATGCTCCACTTTCATTGTTGGGTTGTTGAATTATTGTTTTCATATGATAATTTAATAGGGACATGATGTAGCAAAGTTGGGTGTTAAAGGTGTACAAAAGTGGTCAAAAAGCTTGGTTGGTGAGTTTCCCATAATTTTCGCATGGAAAAGTTGCAATAAGATGTCCCTGACATGGCCATGTTGCAGAACACACCCTGGCCATGTTGTTTCTTCTTCAGTCTGACATGGCCGTGTTGCACAACACGGCCTGGCCGTGTCAGAGGCTGACTAAGCCCAAAATTGGGATTTTTCGCCTTGTTTGAACATGGCCGTGTTGGCCAACACCCCCTGGCCGAGTTGGACCAAAAAGGCCCCGAAATGACGTGTTTGGCTTGGGATTTCGAGCGTTTTTGCATCCTGAAACTCCCCGGTATATTTTGACATGAATCCATGGTCCGAAATTCAACAAAATTAGCCCCAAATGGTCAATATACATCATTAAAACACCTCGGAGTAATATGAACTATGTACATTAAAAAATTTACAAAACTAACCATAAAATAACTCGAATTCTACTCAAATATACACATAAAACATGCATAAAAAGACCCTTATCAAACCACCTCCAACTTTGAACTTTGCTTGTCCTCAAGCAAAACATTAAATCAATAAGAGGGATTCAATAAATCACAACATACAAAGAAGATTTTTTTTTTCAACACATTGAACACAAGCAGTCCAGTTCTTGGCCTTCTCAACCCAAATTAACCATTCAGTAAAAACATAGTTTTGCAAAGCGATCGACTGTCAAGAAAGACCGTAATATCAGCAGGCATTATTCAGACTTGAAACCATCACTCCACAAATACTGATAGTTATGAACAACTTCAATTCAATAACGCCATGAAAATACAAGAATTCAATAGATCATTGCAGTTAGCCTACTAGTTATATAACCAAACTTCTTGAACTTTATTGGAATGAGAAGTCAAGGAGTATTCATTCTCCTTTTTTTTTTTCGTTTTTTTTGGGACCTTTCGAGGCATGCTTCCACTAGGTTTATATTTTGAATTTCTGTTCAAACACTCCTAGGGTGGTTTTCCATACTCATATCCGTGTCGCCGTTTTACGTAAAAGACAAACATGGGGCTCATGAATGCTCCTAGTTACTAAGCAACAACAAATAGAGGAGTATAACCTCGATTGGTCCATTTTTTTCTTCATTTTTTTTTATTTTTCTCTTTCTATTTTTCTTTTATTCACAAGCTTGGTTTAACAACTAGTTAACCACTACTAAATCATGAGTTCTCGGATGTTAGCGTTACGTATCGTCGTATATGTCTTAACACATCAAGTATTTATGGTGTTGGAAATCTCATCAAAACTTAGCCCGCATCCACGTCAATCTATCCTAGACAATTAGTCGCTTCACATTGAAAACACAAATTAACAAGCTAATATAGGTATAATTGAGCTAAGTTATTGACTAGCAAACACTCAATTTGTTAAAAAAAAATCACATCTCTTGAAAACAAACACACAAGCATTCCGAAATTGTTATTGTACCCACCTCTAACTTTAAGATTCACATTGTCCTCAATGTGAAAGAAAGAAATAGAAACACACACAAAACACTCAAAAAGCAAAGAAATTAGAATGATATAAAAGAGGTGGAAAAAAGAAAAATACGACCTTACTACAATAGTGGAATTGGTGTTGAGCGACCATTGGGTTGTTTTGGTATGGGACCTTCAACGGCATCTTCATACCTAATCAAAGTTGTTAGGAATTTTATTGTTTAGATTTTGATGAATGCCATGTAAAACTTAGAATAGAAAGTTGGCACCCCAATTCTTATTGTATAATGCATTGTAACAATTAGAGTCGCAAAGCCGAGTTAAGTCGCCTACGCCCTAACATGCAAGAAGACAATCAAGACTGGAAGGAAGACTCTGTGTGAGACAAACGAGTATGGCAAAGAAAAGAGTAGACGGAACTCTACTAAAGAAGCGGTGAGATGCGACCAAGTGGAGTATCGGTCAAGTCAACTCGAGAAAAGCCAAGTCTCAAGTTGAAGTGACAGAAGAGTCATCCAATGATTGGAAGTCGACTCTAAGTCACCTGGGAAAGCAAAGAAATGCGGTCAAGTCGAGATAACTATAAAAGATCCGTTGCACTGAAATCAAGAGAATTACTTAAACAAGTAATATCTCCATACCACCTTTCTTGGAGTGCTCGATCCCCGGAAGCGTGCAAATGGAATGAACCAATGGGAAGCACTACACCGTGTCGAACTCGAAAAGGTGAAAGAACAATTCATACGAGGAAATGGCAATTCCAAGGATCGCAACAAGACAAGCCAACGACGCAAGTGACTTTAAAAAATAAGCTATCTCTTCAACGGGCAAATTTTTGAAAGATCACTATAAAAGGCCGAGGAATGACTCAGAGAGGGTTACCTCGAACCACGAACATTCAAGAAATCATTTAAACTATAACCGAGAAATACTCTCAAATCATTCAAGATTAATCCTCAAGCCTACATTACGAAGTACATCAATCCAACACTCACTGTGAAGGAAAGAGAACTTCAATCGATTGAAGAGGAAACTTTTGAAGAAAAGGGGTCTACATTCCACGAAGGATTGCGGGAAGGTTCAAGGTCGAACCAAGTCTTAAGCTTTTGGAGGGCTTCGTGATCAAATCCAAGAGCTTGAGCAAGTGAGTGTAGTAGTAAAGCAGTGCCGCCTGTGAAGAAGAAGCCGAGTCGTCTGAAGCCACCGAGTGATCAAGCGTCTCGGACCGAGTCCCAAAGGATCAAGTCACCGTGTGATCAAGACTTGTATCTGGGTGTTACCACTTTGTAAACCGATCATTACCTAGTGGATTCCTCCAGGAGTTGGAGAAGAGAGGAGTAGAAGAATTACCCCATCTTGAACCTCTATAAAAATTTCACTGTGTCATTTACATTTCAAAGCATTTTAAATCCTGCATTTTTAATCGCTTATATATCTTGATAAAATTGCTATCCATTTGATAATATAAGTACTAAACCCAAGACTAAACTCTTACTTAATCAAACTTAAGGGTGTTAAGTCTTCCTCAAAAAACAAAACCACAATCGAGTTAATTTAGAGCTAACAATCGAGTTATTCCATCAACACTTCGATTGAGACTCATTGAGAGATTAACTCTCTTGAGTGACTAAATTGATTTGTCCATCAAGGACACAAATATGTAGTATCAACTCAATATTTAAAATGACTAAATCGAAAATTTGGTAAGGTTTATTCAACCCCCTTCTAAACCTTACACTTACACCCCTTGGGACCTACAAGTGGTATCGTGAGCGATTGGTTCATTGAACCCTCCGCATGGCCGTTCTTGAACTAGATCTCCAAACTTTTCAAAGTCCGCTTTAGTACTTAAACTCTCGAAACTCTCTTTATCATTAAAAGTTATTATCATGGAAGCAAATTTGACACGCATCCCAATGTTCACTATTGAAGAATTTGATGATTGGAAAATTCGTATGCGAGCTCATCTATCGGCATTACATGATGAGATGTGGATAGTGATAGAAGATGGGCCTTTGCAAATCTTAAAGGTGAACACAAAATTGTTTAAAGAGTTGCAAAGGAGAAGAAGATGTTGCTCCCATCCGGTCATGGTTGAAAAACCAAGAACGAGTGGACAAATGATGACAAAAAAGATACAACCTGGACAATGTAGCCAAGGACATCCTTTACAAAACCTTGGACAAAGCCATGTTCAATAAAGTCAAATCATGCAAAACGGCTAAAGAAATCAGGACAAGTGACATTGATTTGTGAAGGCTCGAAGCAAATCAAAGAAAACAAATTATTAGTGGTACATGCAAATTTGAGAACTTCAAAATGATCTCGGAGAAAACCTGGATCAACTAGATGCTTTCGGTTCACGTAAATCACAAATGAGTCATGCACTTGGAAAAGAATATACACGAAGAAATGTGTATGAAGATCCTAAAAAGTCTTCCAAATTGAATGGGAAATGAAGGTCATGGCCGAGACATTCCATGGACCTATCAAAGACATCCAACCATGAGTTATTCTCGGACCTCAAAGCCTACGAGTTTGAGCCGAGAAGAAAAGACCAGGAAGAGACAATTTGTACCCAAAACAATTTGCTCTAATTGTTAAATATGGGAAGAGAGAGTCGAGGTCAAGGAAGTCATTGACCCGGAAGAAATAGCCCTGATGGTTAAGAGGTTCAACAAGTTCTTCAATAAGAACTACAAGAGAGGAAAGGGTGAATCTTCCGAAAAACACTCGGCTCCCTCCAAATCAAGGGAAGATAGGCCAACCAAGAGAACAGATCATCAAAAAGTTGAGTATCAAAGGGGTGACAATCCAAGAATGGAAAGAAGCTGATCAAAAGGTTGAATATCTATCTTTGAACTCAGACAACCAGTCACTATGCCATTGATTGTCCATATCCTCGTAGTTAACAAATACAGGATGAAGAAGAAAGGAAGGTCTTGAGAGAAAGAAGACAAGAAAGGAAAAAGGCAATGATGGCTGCAGAGATCTGGCAAACGATCAAGTCAAGAGAGACAAATGATTGGAGAGAACGATGAAGCGACTACTCAAGTGACTCACGAAGAAGAAGCTACGATCCGCTTGATGGCCAAAGAACAAGAGCAACCCGATCAAGAAGATGAGGTACAATCTAACTCAACAAACTCGGACACTAGTGATAGTGATCGTGACACACACACTTCATCACCCACTCGATCTTTATGATTCATTAGGCAAAATGATGAAAGATTTTGAACACATTAAATCCTCACACACACTATTGAATGAGGAAAACAAATTACTCAAAAGTCAAAACTCAAAGTGACTAAGGAGCCGAGTACTCTAAGTCAAATAGGCGATGAGAATGAAAGTTTAAAAGTGAAAATGCTAAATTAATAGCGAAAATTGCTTTGCACTATAGAAAAGAGGGAGAATGACCTCAAGAATGTTATTGCCTCATTCACTAAGGCATCTAAATCATTGGATGATCTTATTATGAGTCAAAGAGAATGTGGAGACAAGACAGGCTTAGGATTTAACTCTCTGTGCTATGTCAAACCTCAAAAGTAATTTTGGAAAGAAGATCTTCAAATCATGAAGAGTCCGAAAAATCCAAAACTCTAAATGTTGCACACACATTCACTCCAAAGCACAATAACAAGCAAACGCCTTGGTTACAAAGGAAAAGGAAAACAACATTGAGTGTCTTTGAAAGGACATCCGAGAAGAGATTGGCCGAGTTCCTCAAAAACTCCTAACGAAAAATACTCAGTAAAGAAGAAGCGAGCTACCAAAAATCCCGAAAAAATCCATAAAAGAAATACATATGATGGGAATGGTAGAAAATATCCAAGCCAAGTGATTGGAATAATGTTAACTATCAAAGATAGACTTATGGAATATAAGCCCAAATGGCAAAGGCCAAGAACTCAAAGAAAGGCCATTCCAAAAGTATAAGAGCTTTCATCAAAGACACCTATGCACCTAGGCATCACACTCAAAGACACCACAACTACCCAAGAAAGGCAATTGCTAAAACACATATGCAGGGGCATACGACAAAAGAGACAATTTGTATGAACCTAGAATCCCCAAGCAATTTGCCAGGATTAATTATGATTATGGCACGATAGATGGCAACCCCTTAGAGTCAAATCATTTGGCTATAGGTTGGTTGGATCATCTTACAATTCTAACCCCTCGGGACCCGGACAAGTATGGGTACCTAAAACTTAATTTCCTTGATTGCGGGTTCAAGAACAAATGAGTGCGGAACCTGGTACATGGATAGTGGTTTCCCGCACATGACAGAAACAAGAAAAATCAGTCAAAATTCAAGGAAGTTAAAGGAGCAAAAGTCATATTTGGAGGAAATGAAGCTCCTGGTGAAATAAGAGGCATTGGAACCATCAAGAGGAATGGATTAGAAATCACAAAAAGTGTTGCATATGTTGAAGGACTCAACTTCAACCTTTGCTAAGCATCGATCAACTCGTGACAAGGGTTACAATGTTGGATTCAACATGGGTATATGCCAAATCAAAGATATTGAATCAAATGAAGTTGTCTTTGCAAGGATGTAGACGAAAAAATATGTATGTAGTGGATTGGTCAATCCGCAACTCCCCAAGACTGTCTACTAGCAAAGAGCGCAATCGAATCAAGTTGGTACATGTGGCACAAAAAGCCGAGTCACCCGAATTTCAAACAATTAACAAGTTCGGAAAGAAGTCATCTTGTGGAAGGACTACCGGACTCGATATACAAAAAGGAGAGTATATGTGACGCATGTCGAAGGGAAAACAAATCAAGTCGTCATTCAAAGAAAAGACATGCCCATCCTCAACAAGAATATTGCATCTACTTCATATGGATCTATTTGGCCCAAAGGAACCAAACCCGGATAAGTGGAAAGAAATACACCTTGGTGGTAGTAGATGACTACTCAAGATATACATGGACAATATTCATGTGTAAGAAGAAAAAAAACTCTACAAAAACTACCACACGGTGATGAAGAGGATTCAAAACGAGAAGAGTCAAACCATTATCAAAATAAGATCGGGATGAGGAACCGAATTTGTCAATGGAATAATAACTCGATATTGTGTTGAAAATGGTATTGGTCATGAACTATCGGCAAAGAACTCCACAAACAGAATGGAGTTGCGAAAGAAGGAATAGAACCCTCAAAGAAGCGGAAGACCATGTTAGTCAAGACGGGGTTACCAAAAAGATTTTGGGGTCAAGCAATCAACACAACTTGCTACACCCAAAACAGGATGTATGATAAAACAGACAAATACCGACAAAAGACTCCTATGAGATTTGGACTAGAAGAAAACCAAATGTTGCATATTTCGAATATTTGGATGTAAATGCTTCATTCACAACAATGGCAAAGACAATCTAAAGGCTTTTGATGCTAAAGTCGATGAAGGTATCTTCTTAGGATACTCAAATTGAAAGCAAAGCCTACTGAGTACTCAACAAAAGAACTATGGTTGCGTAAGAATCCATTCATGTGGTATTCGATGAGCCAAATGTAAATGGAGAAGACATTGAAGAGTCACCGATAAGTCAATCATCCAACCATCTGAGAAGAGTCCTATCTTTGAAGTCAAGTCGGATTATCAATTCGAAGAAGATGAGATTGCTGAATCTCAAAAAAAATGGAGAATTTGCGGCTAAGTGATTACGAGAGAGTCGACCCACAAAGAACACACCAGAGTCGATCAATCCACTAACTCACTCCAACTGATGTAAGATGGCCGAGAGATCATCCACGAGACTTGTAATTGGAGATATAAAAGAAGGTGTCAAAACAAGATCCGAACTCAACAAGAAGCTATGTTCACATGCTTCATCTCACAAATAGAGCCCAAAGACGTGTCACAAGCATTGGACGACACACATTGGATTCAAGCTATGCAAGAAGAAGAAGTCAATCAGTTTGAAAGAAATAAGGTGTGGGAATTAGTGCAAAGACCCATACATCAAAATGTTATTGGCACCAAATGGGTGTTGAAATAAGATGAACGAGGAAGGTTACGTGGTAAGAAACAAAGCAAGACTAGTAGCCAAAGGATATTGCCAAGAAGAAGGGATAGATTTTGATGAAACATTTGCCCCTGTAGCAAGATTGGAAGCTATAAGGATGTTTCTTGCCTATCTTTGCTCACAAGGATTTCATTGTATATCGATGGATGTAAAAAGTGCATTCTGAATGGTTTATTGGAAGAAGAAGTGTATGTTGAACAACCTCCAGGATTTGAGCGAGAAGACTCTTGGAGATAATGTATACAAACTCAAGAAAGCCCTGTATGGATTGAAGCGAGCACCCGAGCATGGTATGATACCTTGTCACAATTCCTAATCGAAAATGGATTCACAAAAGGAAAAGTAGATAGAACACTTTTCTAATTCAAGACAAAAAGAGTATCTTTGCTTGTTCAAATATATGTGGATGACATCATTTTTGGATCCACTAACAAAGAGTTGTGTGAAAAATTTTCAAACCTCATGCAAAGTAAATTTGAAATGAGCATGATGGGAGAGAGTGACATTCTTCCTTGGACTCCAAGTGAAACAAATGAAGGATGGAACCTTCATAAGTCAAACAAAATACACGAGAGATTTAATGAAGAAGTTTGGTATGGAAGAGAAGTCTTCTCGAAAAATACCAATGAACACATCGATTAAAATGGACATGGATGCGGATGGCAAGCACAGTAGATCAAACAAGATCTGAGCACTTATTGGATCACCGCTCTATCTCACAAAGAAGCGAGCGGACATCACCTTTCTTGTAGGTGTATGTGCAAGATTTCAATCTGCTCCAAAAGAGAGTCATATGACAAAGAATAAGAGAATATTGAGATACTTGAAAGGAAGCCAAGAAGTAGGCCTATGGTATCCAAATGAAGGTGGATTCAAGCTAATTGGCTATTGATTCCGACTATCTTTGGATGCGAGTTGATAGGAAGAGCACTTCAGGCACATGTCAAATGCTAGGAAACAGTGATTTCTGGTTTAGCAAGAAAAACTCAATAGCCACCTCTACACCGAGGGGCGCGAATACATAGGCTGCGGCAGTTTGTGCCCAGTCCTATGGATGAGACAAAGAAATTGTGAGAGACTATGAAGTTGAGGAAAAAGAAATTCCAATCATGTGTGATAACACAAGTGCAATTGCAATCACTCAAAATCCTGTGTTGCATTCAAGAACAAAGCATATTGATGTCAGATATCACTTCATAAGAGATCATGTTGAAAAGAAGGACATCATCCTGGAATATATCTCAACTGATAAACAACTAGCTGACATCTTCACAAAACCATTATGTGAGACAAGATTTGAAGAACTCAAACATGAGTTGGGGTTAATTGAACTGAGGTGACACACAGAAGAATCAAAGAAAAGAAATGGAACAGAAGAGGAGGTGAAAAAGAGCTGAACACAGAAATTAGCTCGAATCACCAGATGTCGGAAAAACAGCTACACCGAGTCAGCTGATAGCTGAGTCACTAAGAGAACTGTGAGAAGTAGAGTTAAATCAGCTAAAGGATAAGCTGAGTCACTTATAAGCAAAGTGACAAAAACGCTGTCGTTTTGACTAAGCGGGAATGTTTTAAGAAATACGTCAGCATAATGATGATGTGTACAGACATAAAGCCGCACACCAAGCTTATGATTGGATATAAATCTTTGCCGCATTAAATACGAGACATTAAATGCTAAATAGGCGTGCAAAATCCAAGCCGTTGATTTCGATCACATTTCAAAAACCACCCGCACGTCCTTTCATAAACCATATTTAAACCATTTTCGTCCGTTTCTCTCTCACACTTCTAAAACTGTTCATTTCTTTCTCTCAAAAGCAAAGGCAAAAATTCTCTCGAAACCCTATCTATCTTCAAATCAATTTCTGAGTTTTTCTTCGATATAATCCTGAAAAATGGCACCAACTTATGACTTTACCAAGTTAGGAAAGCAAATCCACACCGGCTCTACGGTGGATTTCGACGGAATGGTGAAACAGGGGTCCGACGACTCCCTAGTGAAGAAAATCGCTGAAAAGTTAAAACGTATGGTCCAAATCGTTTCGACGTTAGAATACCCGATGACATATGTGGAGGAGGTCGCACAATTCTACGTGAATGCTGAGATTCACGATGAAGGAATAAAGTCATCTGTTCACGGAAAGCAGTGACTATCTCTGCCAAGGATTTGGCTGAACATTGCTCACTACCAAATGAAGGAGCCATCAGAGATTAACGAAGCTGATGTAAACCTGGCTGATGCTTGGAAAAAAGTAGCCAAGCCATTATCTTGATAAAATAGTGTATCACAAACAAGAGATGGCTTTGAAGGAGGACTATCACAAGTCGTTGGACATAGTTGCCAAATGTATCGACATCAAATTTGGCGGCTTTGACCAACTATCAAAAGCAAAGCTGATCGTAATGGCTGCAATCATCGCGAGAAAAGAACATAAATGGGCTGAGTTTGTCTACAAGCAGACTCGCGAGAACGTGGGAACAAATCCTTCAAGGAAGATGGCACATTTGGAGGATCCCTAGGATATGGCCTAGTGATTGGCCGATTAATGGAGGTGAAAGGAATCCCTCTTAGACATGGGAAAGCATTCCATGTTAACAAGAGGATGTTCGAGCAAATCTCTCTCGGCGCACATAAGAGAGCTTACGCCAAGAGAGTCGACACAAGTGAGGGGAATCACCGACCCAAGATACAAAATTTTCCTCCCACCCAAGAAGAAAGCGCCCCTGCAGGTGCTAAGAAGACTCTGCCCCTGCAAAAAGAAAACCAAACATGCTCCTGCCCCTGCAGCAGAGTCACCGCCCCCGGCCGTGTCTCCCCCCCGCAACAGCCGTCGAGAAGGACTCACAAATACCTTCTCCGATCCTCAAAAAGAGGAGAACCGAGAAGCCATGACGGCCTGCTCTCTCGAAAAGACACCAAACGGCCCCCGGCCGCCTCGGACTCGAGAGGACACCGTCTCTCGAACCGAAATCCCTCCGTACAAACTAGGAGACGAAGAAGAATCATCAAGCGATCCGAATCGGAGAAACCAGTGAGTCGATTACTCGGCTAGAGCAAATACCAGAGACTACGGAGAAGTAGAGTCTCGGATGTAGTTGATGAAACACCAAAGTCTGCTGAAGGCGATCAATGAGAGGCAACCACTCAAGACACAATTGTAGTTCACACAAACAAACACAAGAAGAACTGCTAGAGAGCGAGATAGTGATGTAATGATCCTATCCCCACCTTACCCGGACATCCAAAATCGTCTGCGTGAGTGGAGGAAATGGAAGTTGAGTAAGTCAAGGAACAGTTCCAACGGCTCGAGTTTATAGAAGAAGAGGAAGCTGCTAAATTTCCTTGGACTAAAAACTCGTGCTCCCAAAGATTTGGATGAAGACAATCCGCACGACATCCTGCGCAGATCTACAAGGACAAGGAGAAAGAAAAGCAAGCGAGAGGAAGGTGAGGCACGTGAGAAGGCAAGCATCCGTCCTATCTCCCGCACCACTGAAACACACACATCCTCTCCTTGATGTCTTCTCGATGCTGATGAGGATCCGGAGAATGCTTTTCTTCTGGAAGAATTGCAAATCAAAGAAGCATTGCATGAATCCGAAATCCTTCACGAGCAAAGACCGATGGAGGGACCAGGAGAGTCCTCGAGAACACAAATGAAATTGATCCAATGGGAGTGGTTCAAAATCGCCATCGTTGTTGCTGCCACCACTTCCCAGCTCACTCGGAAGAAGCAATAAGGAGATGGCGATGAAACCGGGACAATGGGGACCCCGGTCGAGCCAACCCCTATTGAAGGTGTGTTACCATCTCCCCAACGGTGAACAATCAATCGAAACAAATGGGAGTTTGGAGACGAGTGACCCCATTCCAAGTCACTCACCGGTGCGCCCGGTGAGGGGGAAACTCTCTCCACTGCAGCTAGGTCGGAGGATCTTTGCAGATGACTCCACAACGAATCAAGGAGGCGAAGGAGAGAAATTACAAACACAAGAAGAACAACAAGTTGCCATCAACGAAGCTCGGGCGATTGAGACGTCTCGGTGAGTGCCAACTGCTCTGAAAGGCTAATGACGCCGCTAGCGATGCGATCGAGGCACATGATGGAACGGCCCTCGAGTTAACACTGGCGATGAAAGTGCAATCCATGGGGTTGAGACTCCAATGGATGCCACCGAAAGACCCTAAGACAGTGACATTTGTAGAAAGGGAGGACCAAGGCCTCGTTGCAGAGAGACTATTTGGAGGTAATGAAGGCCACGGGAGGTTGAGACTTCCCGGGTAAAGAAAGTCAAGTAGAGAACATCCCTCCCGCTATCATCGACCCATCCGAGAAGGAGATAAGCGCACTTCATGATTCCCAGGATAATCCCGATGTAACCTTTCTCGGGATCGGGCGATGAAGAAGCCGAGTCATCCCCGTGCCAAATCCAAAAGACTCACCAAGGATGTTCCAAGCATGAGCAAGTCGATCCCAAGACTACTCGTCAAACTTTTAACTTTGATGATGAGCCACCAATGGAAATCTCATCATCGTCCGATGACGCTCGATAAGGCCGAGGACCGATCTCAAATGGAAAAATCACCGAGACCAATGAAGTCAAGTTAAGACAGTGAGGCTCGGCAAAGCGGGTCTACTTCACAACAAAACCCACCAACAAGAGACCATCACGCGGCTCCTCAAGCTACAAAGCAGGTCGATTCCTAAAAGAACTTCACGCGCACCGCTCATCATCGAATGCATCCCGGTTGGCGGTGATGAATCTTTTATAGAATCTTTTCCTTTTTCACTGGAGGTACCCGAACTCCATGAAGAGTCGAGAATGAACGAGCACGCTATCACGGACCCGCTCCCATTTTCTCTTCAGGTACCATTGTTCCGGTATTATGACTTTGATCTTTGATGTGGCCGTCACCGCAATGCGCAAAAGAATCACCAAGTTCGAGAAGTGTTCAAGGCACTATTTGGCTTTGAGGTTGAACGGATGGAGAGGCATCGAGGCCTCTTTGGACATGCGACGGACAACAGAGATGCCAACCTTACACCGACTTGAGAGGCATAACATCGAGATAAGGGAATGGTGGCAACAAAGAAAAAACAATGCGTGTAGAACAAGTAAGATACTTCAGGACATTGTTCAACAAGTCCGGTATGGAGAGTCGAAAATGCTTGATGCAAAAACGTGAACGGTTTCCGAGAGAACATATTGAGCACATGCATGAAGCTCACATTGCCGAGTTAAGGCTGCTGCGTGAGCAAAACAAGAGTGATCTACAAATATTTGGAAGAGACCATGAATACAAAATTCAGCCTTCTCATGGGCCGAGAGATGAAGTCGATTTCAAAGAGTCCAATGCTACTCGATGCCTCGAATTTCGTCCGCATACTCTGCAGCAGCACTCGAGACAAAACTCAACTATCAACGAGGCTTGACTTCCCGCTTGCAAGTCTATTTCCGAGGCGTTCCTCTCTCCTTTGATGATGCCAAAAAGGGGAAGAGGAATATCTAAAGCGCAAAGGATCTGAAGTTGAAAAGGAAGGAACAGTGCGAAGGAAAATTAGGCGAGGAAGTGTTAAAACAGAAGAAAGGAAAATCTGTGAGGGGAAGGATCAAAAGATATGACCTTGATGATTGCACAAACCCCTCAACGGGGTCTGTCACAAATGACATTATCGGCCAACAAACTCCCCATGACTCTACCACTCCAACACTCTGCTTATCTATGGTGAGAAGAGAAAACAATTGAAGAAGGGATGAAGGAAGTGGAAGGAAGAATGGATGCCAGGGTTATGAACATCTTGAAAGAACATGGAGGCATTCCAAAGAGACAGAGACACTTATGCCATTTCGGATGTCGGGACAGAGCCACGATCGGTTGACGAATTCAAAACGCTCGAATCAAGGATACTTTGCAAATATGTCTATGGCTCAAGCTTGGGACTTGTCTTGGGAAAAGGGTCTCACGTTATGTGAAGAAGAACAGGCAAGACTACCTACAATACTCGCTCTCATCGGTCACTCCGCTGGTCACTCGATTGGAAAGAAGAGACCCCACAAATATCCCAGAGGTAGAGGAAGAAGCGATAGTGGAGGAAGAAGCTTGGACCTGGCCTCCGCCCAAGAATATTGAATACGTAGATCTAGGAAAGAAAGAAGGGATCTCATCAATGGGCTTGACCAAGTGGCAAATTTGCAAGTGGCTAAAACTAACGCCGAGTATGCAAAAAGAATAGAAGAAAAAACAAGAGACAAACTCGGCTATGGGAGGAGAGACAGAAAGAATAAGAAAAGATGAAGCCCAGAAGGCATATGAAAAGAAAAAAAGAAGGCGGTGACGGCGAGAAAAAGAAGAAGAAGAGAAGAAGATCTTTGAACAAGATGAAAGAAGGAGACAAAAAGAAGATGAAGTGTTCTTTGTCAACCCTTCGTGTATTTTATTATGCTAATACATACAATGTAAGTCTTACGTAATAAAGCTATAAATTCTTTATTTCTCTGTATAGGCAAATATGAACTCGATACACCTTGTAAACAACATTGTGTAAAAAGTACAAGAATGATATGATCAATAAAAAGATTGATTACAAGCGCATACATTCTATGTCAATACACTATCTGTATGTATCTTTGTTATTTGCATTTTTGAATGGTTTAAGTTTTGGCATCATCAAAAAGGGGGAAATTGTTAGGAATTTTATTGTTTAGATTTTGATGAATGCCATGTAAAACTTAGAATAGAAAGTTGGCACCCCAATTCTTATTGTATAATGCATTGTAACAATTAGAGTGGCTGCCAAGCCGAGTTAAGTCGGCCTACGCCCTAACATGCAAGAAGACAATCAAGACGGAAGGAAGACTCTGTGAGAGACAAAGGAGTATGGCAAAGAAGAGTAGACGGGAACTCTACTAAAGAAGCGGTGAGATGCGGCAAGTGGAGTATCGATCAAGTCAACTCGAGAAAAGCCAAGTCTCAAGTTGAAGTGACGACAAGAGTCATCCATGATTGGAAGTCGACTCTAAGTCACCTGGGAAAGCAAAGAAATGCAATCAAGTCGAGATAATCAGAAAGATCCGTTGCACGGAAATCAAGAGAATTACTTAAACAAGTAATATCTCCATACCACCTTTCTTGGAGTGCTCGGTCCCTGAAGCGTGCAAATGGAATGAACCAATGGGAAGCACTACACCGTGTCGAACTCCGAAAAGGTGAAAGAACAATTCATACGAGGAAATGGCAATTCCAAGGATCGCAACAAGACAAGCCAACGATCGTGCAAGTGACTTTCAAAAATAAGCCTATATCTTCAACGGGCAAATTTTTGAAAGATCACTATAAAAGGCGAGGAATGACTCGAGAGAGGGTTACTGAACCCACGAACATTCAAGAAATCATTTAAACTATAACCGAAATACTCTCAAATCATTCAAGATTAATCCTCAAGCCTACATTACGAAGTACATCAATCCAACACTCACCCGTGTGAAGGAAAGAGAACTTCAATCGGTTGAAGAGGAAACTTTTGAAGAAAAGGGGTCTACATTCCACGAAGGATTGTAGGAAGGTTCAAGGTCAAACCAAGTCTTAAGCTTTTGGAGGGCTTCGTGATCAAATCCCAGAGCTTGAGCAAGTGAGTCAGTAGTAGCAAGGCAAAATGCCTGTGAAGAAGCCGAGTCGCACGAGAAGCCAACCGAGTGATCAAGGCGTCTCGGCCCGAGTCCCAAAGGATCAAGTCACCATGTGATCAAGACTTGTATCGGGACTGTTACCACTTTGTAAACCGATCATTACCTAGTGGATTCCTCCAGGAGTTGGAGAAGAGAGGAGTAGAAGAATTACCCCATCTTGAAACTCTATAAAAATTTCACTGTGTCATTTACATTTCAAAGATTTTTAAATCCTGCATTTTTAACTCGCTTATATATCTTTGATAAAATTGCTATCCATTTGATAATATAAGTACTAAACCCAAAGACTAAACTCTTACTTAATCAAACTTAAGGGTGTTAAGTCTTCCGAAAATAAAACCACAATGATCGAGTTAATTTAGAGCTAACAAAAATGAGTTATTCCATCAACGGCTCGGTTGAGTCTGTTGAGAGATTAACTCTCTTGAGTGACTAAATTGATCATTGTCCATCAAGACACATTTGTGTAGTATCAACTCGAATATTTAAAAGGACTAAATCGAAAATTTGGTAAGGTTTATTCAACCCCCCCTTCTAAACCTTACACTTACACCCCTTGGGACCTACAAAAGTTAAGCAACACACAAATCTAATACCGTGAAATCTCAAATATTCCCAATTAGGACAACCAAGAAGAAGCTCAAGAGTTTTTTTTTTTTTATGATTTGAAAATGACTCTAAGGACTTGTGATTATTTTGAAAGAAAATAAAATAAAAAAATAAAAATAAATGAAAACAATTGCACACAAACATCGGGTTGCCTCCCGGGTAGCTTCTTAACGTCGTATAGTCGGACTATGTCACCTAAATGTGAAGATTTAATCGGGCGGAGCCTTGAACTTATGAAAATCCTTAACATCGCCACCTAAGTCAAATTTCGAACAATTTACCTTGACGGTCCCATTTTTCTGCACGACATCTTTAAATATGAACTTTTCTGTGGGCACTTCTACATACTGAACATCACATGCTTTCAAGGGTTTATTAAATGGTATATCAAGCAAAGGATCATTTTTCCCAATCAAGTTTATAGGAAAACAAGTATCATCTATGTGATTTTTCAAAGGAATTTTAAAGATAACTTGTTCACTCCCTACTCCCAAAATAAGTTTTCCATCATGCACATCAATGAGAGATTTTGCAGTAGCCAAAAAGGGACACCCTAGAATTAAGGGAACTTCTATATTATCATGCATGTCAAGAATAACGAAATCGTCTGGAAACACAAATTTATCAATCTTGACTAACACATCATGAATAATACCTCTAGGATGTTTAATCGATTTATCGGCTAATTGAATGTCCATCCTAATAGGTTTAAGTTCACTTAATCCCGCATGCTTGAATGTTTCATAAGACATCACGTTGATACCAGCTCCCAAGTCGGCTAGTGTCCTATCAACAGGTAAATCATCAATTGTGCAAGGGATAATAAAGCTTCGTGGATCATTATATTTTTGTGGTAGTTCATTGGAAGGACATTTATCATTCAATTGCACATTTGATAATTTGTTAAGCTTATTTTCACTAGGAATGATGTCATTAAGATCTCTAACATGCTTTGAAGGAGGGTCAACAAATGGAATATTGTCATGTAATTGTTTGAAAGAATCAAGGTACTTACCAAATTTGTCCTCCGTTCTATCTTCTTCGGTTATACTCCGGTAAGGGATCTTGGCTTGTATTCTGCAACCTCCTTTTTCATGAGTTTTTCTTTGGGCATGTCATCCTCCACGTATTTCTGCATGGCGGCATTGGCATAATCATGCTCATGTGGAAAGCTGATGGTGATTACCTTTACGTGTTCCCTTGGGTTTGGCTCGATTACCCGACAAACTAACTTGTGGCCTTTCGAAAATCATCTTCGCAACTGCCTATTTGGTTTTCCGTTATGGATAGATGCCTCTTGATTTCTCAAGGATGTTTCCACCACCTCGAATCGGGTATCTCATTGATTGCACAAACTTTGTTATAAGATATTCCAAGTTAGGCTTACCTTGATTTGGCTGAAATCCGGGAGATGTGTGTAGATCAGGATTGGGATTAGGTCGTGGTTGGCCTTGGTTTCCCCAACTGAAATTAGGATGTTGTCGCCACCCAGGATTATATGTGTTCTTTGTAAGGATTACTTGGGTAATTTCGCCTTGATTCCCAACGTAATTAGCCCTTTGTTCGTGTGACGTATGTGTGTGGGCGATCCCGATGATTATGCAATCCTTCGCAAGTTTCACAAGATAAAACATGCGGTGGTGGTGGTTTAGGAGCCGCTAGATCATCGATCTTTTGGGTCAAAGCTTCGACTTGTGCAGCTAGTGTAACCACTGCATCTGCATTATAAACACCCACTGTTCTGTTAGGTTTACCTCGTATGAATTGCCATTGATAGCCATTCATGGCCATTCCCTCTATTAGATCTTGGGGCTTCTGGTGTATTATTGTTCAAAGTTCCCCCAGCCGCCGCATCAATCATTTGCCTTGTTGACGAGAGTAGCCCATTGTAAAATGTTTGGACTTGCATCCAAATAGGAAGACCATGATGTGGGCATTTCCGCAACAATTCTTTGAATCTCTCCCAAGTGTCGTACAAGGTCTCGTCGTCTTCTTGAGTGAATGAAAAGATTTCATTTCTCAATCGTGCAGTTTTGGCTAGTGGAAAATACTTCAAAAGGAACTTTTCGGCCATGATGCTCCATGTTGTGATTGTTCCATTTGGCAAAGTATTTAGCCATTGTTTAGCCCGTCCCCAAAAAGTAAATGGGAATAGGCACAAACGGATGGCATCGTCAGAGACCCCATTGATTTTGAATGTATCACAGATTTCGAGGAAATTTGCGATATGATTATTCGGATCTTCGTCTGGTAGGCCGTCAAATTGAACAAATTGTTGCACCATCTGAATTACATTTGGTTTTATTTCAAAATTATTGGCTGCAACAGCGGGCCTCACGATACTAGATGACGTGCCATCCATGGATGGTTTGGCGTAGTCATACATAGTTCTTTGTTCATCCGCCATGTCGAAATCTTTGATTTCGTTATATCTTCTTCGTGGTCTGTATTAGTACTTTCCTCTGTGTTGCTACCGGTGGTGTCGCGCTTCCAAATTCGACGACAAGTAGGCATGCACTGCGGTAAATAGAGAGGATAAGTGTAATCCAAGACTTACAAAGATAGATAAAAAGAAAGATGATGGTAAAATAATAATAATAAAAAAATGATTAAATTAACAAAAATAAAGCGTGCTTAATAATACAATCCCCAACAACGGCACCAAAAACTTGATTGCTCAAAAGCTACCTTTAAAACCGTAGGCAAGTGCACATATCGTTTTATAGTATAGATTATTGAGTACCGACTGTCATTCCCACGAGGATTGTAAGTACTAATAATTACTATCTTTTTGTTATTTAATCTAACAATTTTCAGAGTTTTTGTTTGATGAATAAGGAAAAAGAATCTAAATTAATAAATTACAATTTGTTAAAATGAAGGAAGATTTGTAAAATAAGAAATCAAGGGTATAGAGATGGGTTTGAATGTAAATCCCTCTAGAATGTTTTTGTGATTTAACAAGTTAAAAATACAACCATAACCCCTTAAGCAAAAACCATCCTCTTTTAATAAAATCTCATGTTATGTGGACTGTAGAAATTCCCGATTTAAGTTAAACCCTTTCTCAAGGTGAAAAACTCCTAATCTCAAGTTGATTAACTGAAATCTCTTTCTAGTTAAAACCCCTAAGACAACATTATAACGATTTGTGAATTCCCATATTAGGTTTGACCCTAATCCAGAAGATTTATGTCGTCCTATATCTAGGATTGCATGCAACTCTTTTCACTTATATAGGTTCTATTTCACCATGAATCTCTCGATTTCCCGGATGAAAAATAAATTTCAAATCAATATTGCGCATATATCAATTCTAATGAACAAAGCATAATATAAGTGTATCACACAAAACATGAAGATTTTATTAAAAACATACACACCTTAATCACAAATCCATTCTAGAGTTCATTACATTCAAACACTAGGAGTTTAGCTACACATGATTTTGACCAAAGAATAAATTACACAAGAAGATTTAAGTATTGTAGACATGGTGTACTTATCTTTCTCAAAATCTCAATTGACTTCTTTCTTGATTGATGATGTTGCTCCAAGCCTTCTCCTCCAATGTTGCTACAAGCTTACTGCTCCAAGACCTCTTGATCTCCAATGTCTAATGAATTTAATAAATGAATCTATGAATCTAATGAATTCAGTGTCCTTCCCAACTCAAACTCTTGGCTTTTATAGACATCATTTTTGTGAAAGAACACATCAATAATGCTATCTTTTGTTGAACAAATGCTCCACTTTCATTGTTGGGTTGTTGAATTATTGTTTTCATATGATAATTGAGGGAATATAGGGACTTGATGAGCAAAATTGGGTGTTAAAGGTGTACAAAAGTGGTCAAAAAGCTTGGTTGGTGAGTTTTCCATAATTTTCGCATGGAAAAGTTGCAAAAGGATGCCCCTGACATGGCCATGTCGCAGAACACACCCTGGCCATGTTGTTTCTTCTTCAGTCTGACATGGCCGTGTCAGAGGTTGTCCAAGCCCAAAAATGTGATTTTTTGCCCTGTTTGAACATGGCCGTGTTGCCCGACACCCCCTGGCCGTGTTGGACCAAAAAGGCCTTGAAATGACGCGTTTAGCTTAGGATTTCGAGCGTTTTTGCATCCTTAAACTCCCCAGTATGCTTTGACATGAATCCATGGTCTGAAACTCACCAAAATTAGCCCCAAATGGTCAATCTACATCAATAAAAGCACCTCGGAGTAATATGAACTATGTACATTAAAATATTTACAAAACTAACAATAAAATAACTCGAATTCTAGTCAAATATACACATAAAACATGCATAAAAAGACCCTTATCAATTAGTAATACATGTAAAATATACGTGCATTTAGGGGCTTAATTTGATATATATTTGATGCATTCTCACACATATTTAGTATATTTTACTTGGTTTCCTTAGAAGGGCATGATACTGCATATTCTTGCAATTTTTACAGGAAATAGAGCTAGAATGGGAAGATATCAGGTAGAAAGCCCAAACAAGATTGACGAATGTGAATGATAATCGAATACATGAAGAAAATGACAAAAGACAAGCCACACGATCGGATCGTCTGAATTCACACGACCAAACCGTCTGAATACACACGACCGTGTGGATTGCACTCATATGTTTTTACATGTTCGTGTGACTTGTTTGAGGGAAGAATTTTAGAGACAAATCACATGACATGTGTGTGTTAAATCATACGACCATGTGAATGGTTCAGAGCAAAAATAAAGACAAAAACACATTACACAGCCAGACCGTGTGGATTCACACGGCCGAGTGAATTGTCTACGTCTGAATTTGATTCCTAGTCCGTCAAAACTCTAACAGTGATCTCTCAAAACACCTATATAAAGGGGACAAAGCATGGTCGAAATTATCACTTCATACAACATCAAATACATCAAAATACACTAGGGTTAGAGAGGAGGGCAAATCTATGAAAAACACCACAAGGCTTTTCGCATCTACGGAAGCACAAAGGTTTGAAAGCTGGAGAGGAGGATCCATCCTGACAAGAAGGGTTATATCTTTCTTAGTTTAGATCTCTTGTTTGTACTTAAACGATATCAAACTATTTGATTTCATCTTTGTCTATGAAATTTTTATCAATTATGTTGGGCTAATCATTCTGATCTTAGGGCATAATCAAAATTGTGTATTCATATTAAATCTATATGGATTGTTTTCTTAATTAGTTTGTGTGTTCTATTATATGAATTCAAATGATTATTTCTTGTGGGTTAATTGGCCAATAATTTGTATGTCATATTTGTTAGTTCAAAATTCGGGAGATGAGTTCTAAAGAACGAAAATGGAGCTCAGCATAAATGGGTGCAACGTGTCGGGAGACCTACAACTGTTTGTGGGGAGTACTTCAATTCAAATATGTTTTGGGAGTTAATAGTAATTGTAACGTGTCGGGATACTTACAATTATTATTAATCAGCTATTTATGCGCCACCCGAGAGGGGGAATAAACTAATTTAGGAATTGAACCCACATAAATACATAAACAGGTTTTGATAAACATTAATTGATTAAATAATGAAGAAGCAAGTTGATATTATGTGCCTAGGGTTGTGTTTGGGTTTATAAAATTATAAACATTTTTACTTGTTAATTTAGGATTAGATTAGATACTAAATAAATTTATGATTTTCGATCACTTCAATAAAATTGGAATACAATATTTACTATAATCTAAGTGTTTCGTATTCAATCCCTGAGGAATTCGATCTTGCTCGCCATTATCTGCTAGCTACGATGTACAGTTCCAGTATATTGAAAAGATTTCCGTGATCAAGTTTTTGGCGCCTTTGCCGGGGATTGAAACTTTCAACTTAGATATAGTAATAAGTAGTTCAATCTTAATTGAAGCACAAATTTTTAATCGACTTTGTTTATTTGATTTTTGATTTTTACTAACTTAATTTTTAGTTTTGTTTGTTTTTGTAAGTTGTTGTGTAGGAGGCGTTACGACATACTCCGTGTTATTTAAAAAAACCTCAAAAGAAATAGCAGATGAGTTTCGATATGCATTCCAGGGCACAAACGAGACCTATCCAAGGGAGGAAGAACTATTGTTTCCGACTGAAGGTGCAAAACCGTATGAACACTTTGACGATTTTCAAGCGAAAGTACTAGAACTAATGAAATGAATGGAGCAATGGCAAAGTGGTCAGTGCCACTATCCTTTGCTTCAATAGCTATGTAAGTACTTATCACACATTCCTCTTTCTTTTGATAACTTTATCATATGTTCGGGACGAAGCATAACTTAAGTTTTTTTTTGTTGGGGGAGGGAGGGGGAATGGGTTGTCAAGAATACATGATTTTGTACTTTTGCATGTTTGCATTGCATTTAGGTTGCATGTAGAAGCATAAAATTTGCTTAAATATGCTTAAAAAAATTTGATTTTTTAATTTTGTTTTAGCACATTTATTGCTTTAGCACGTTTAGAAATTCGAACAAGTACAAAAGCTATCGCATGATTTTACTATGAGCACTTGGTTTCATGAAAAGAAGTATTTGGTGAATTATGTGATGAATTGTGATAAGATGTCTTTTGATTGTTCGTTATTGATTGAGAAAGTTGGGTATTTGAGCATGTTGCGAGAAAATAAGCCTGTGAGCTTTTGTGCCTATAACTGCATTTATCTTGTGCAGTCTTATTTTTGTTGAGTGTGTCATTCATGATTGCTAGAACTCTAGAACTTGCAAGAGAATCTTTATTGAAACCAAAGTGTGTGTGCAATTTCTGAAGATAATTTAAGACCATTCTTGTTTAGCCTATTTAGCTTAAAAAGTCTGTAATATGAACTCATGATTCCCTAGTTAGCCACTTTAAGCCTAAACTTTTTATTGTTAGCAACATTTGAGTTTTAAACTGAAGAATAATTTTTATCCCTAAAACTTGAGCTTATAGAAGAGAATAGTTTGAGGGATATGTGGTGTAATATTGGGAAAGAATGTTGGCAAAAGAAAGAGGGATGAGCAGTGAATAGGTGAATGAATGATGAAGCTTGAAAAAGAAAACAAATTTGTGAATAAAAACAAAGAAATCGAGCAAGGAAAAGAACAGAAAAGAAAAATTGTGTAAATCTTGAAAAATTGAGGGCTTAAGGCAAAAGAAAAGAAAAAAAAAGACCTAAGAATGAAAAAGAAGAAAAAGGGTGTGTTAGGAAATTTATTTGTTATATTTTGATGATACCATGTAAAACGTAGACTAGGAAGTTGGCACCCCATTTTCCTTGTAATTTTGTATTATAATAGGTAGGACTGAAAGAGCTGAGTGAAGTCAGCTAAGTCAAGAATGCAAGAAGTCAACTGCACACTAGAGTGAAGACTCTACTGTGTGTCAGCTGAGTATGGCCATGAAGGAAGACAAGGACTCAACTGAAGAAGAGCAAGTTGTGGAACAACTGTGTGAAGTTTGAGGAAGTGTCAGTCAAGTCAATGAAAGGAGCCAAGTCTAACAATTGAAGTGATAGTTGAGCCAATCTCATGATTGGAGCTGACTCAAGTCACAAGGGGTAAAGGCGACAGTCAAGTCAAGACAACTGACATTGATCCGATGGAATGAAGTCAAGAATATTACTCGATATAGTAATATGTCCAAGCTGCCAGGTCTTAAAGTGTTTGGCCCAGAAACATGCAAAAGGAATAAGCCAATGGGAAACCTAAAGCTTGCATCAGATCCAATAAAGCTACGAAGCCATTTAATACGAGGAAGGGTCAACATCACAAGTGCTGCAGACCAAGAAAAGACAAGCCAACGAACAAGACGTGTCATTTGAAAATAGCCTATCTCTTCAACATGCAAATTTTCAAATGAGCACTATGAAAGGCTGAGGAAGCAATTGAGAAAAGGTTACCTGGAAATCGATCTTTCAAACAATATTCAAGCAAGCATAACCTGCAATATTTTCAAAGCTTTTCATTAAATTCCTCAACCCTAAAACTCAAAAAAACTCGATCCAACACACGCTGTGAAGGAAAATTTAACCAGTTGAAGAGGAAACATTTGAAGAACAAAAAGGGGTCTAATCTCCAAGTTGAAGGAGTTGTAGGAAGGCTCAAGGTCGAACCAGGAGAGTGAAGTTGTTTGAGGGCTATGTGAACAAATGCAAGAAGTTGAAGGGAGCTGAAGTAGCAAGGGAGCTGTCTTGTGAAGATGCTGAGTTGCAAGAGAAGCCACCTGTGTGATCAAGGGTGTCTCTAAACTGAGAACTACTTTGTAACTTGATCTGTTACCTAGTGGATTCCTCCAGGAGTTGGAGAAGAGTGGATTAGAGGAATTACCCCATCCTCGAACCACTATAACAATTACTTATGTCATTTTACTTTCAACATTTACTTTCTTGCATATATTTTTATATCTGCTGTTAGTTAATTTGCTAATCCAACTGATAAATAACAAGTGCTAAAACAAGTGTTAAAAACGAGCTTGAATCAATCAAAAGGGTGTTAAGTCTTCCGCTATTAAAAACCAAATCAACTAAAATTAAGTGTTAGCTTAAGCAGCCAAGTTATACTATCAACAGCTCTATCGAGTCTGTTGAGTGGGTAACTTAGCTGAATATAGCCAACCTAGCTATCCTCCAAGGACACATCTGATTTTAGTCAACTCTGTTGAAATTCTTAAAAAGACTAAAAGTTAAAATTTGGTAAGGTTTATTCAACCCCCCTTCTAAACCTTACACCACACCCAAAACACTAAATGTTGCAGCCACATTCACACCAAAGTACAATCACAATCATACTGGCCTTGATTATAAAGGAAAAGGAAGAAAGCCAGTATAGTATGCTGAAAGGACAACTGAGAAGAAATTCAGACAGGTCCATCAGTAGACTTCTAATAGAAAATACCCTGTAAGAGCCAAAACAGAGCTACCAAAAGCCCCAGAAATTTCATCAAAGAAATATATATGATGGGAATGGTAGAAACTATCCAAACCAAGCTAATTGGAATAACAATGTGAAATATCAGCAAAGACCTATGGAATACAAGCCAAAATGGCAAAGACCTCCACCTCAGCAAAGGTCATTCACAAGGCAAAAAATCTATTAACAGCACAATCATGCACCTAAGCACTACACTCGGAAATTTCACAAACTACCCCAAGAAAATAGTTGCTAAAACAAACACACAGCATACGACAAAAGAGACAATTGTATGATCCTAAAACCCCCAAGCAATTTGCTAATGTGCATTATGATTTTGGTACTGATAGATGGCAACCTCTTAGAGTGAGATCATCTGGCTATAGGTTGGTTAAAGCATCTTATAGCACTAACCCCCCAGGACCCAGACAAGTATGGGTACCTAAAAACTGATTTCCTTGATTGCATGTTCAAGGAACAATTGAGTGCCAAGGAACCTGGAACATGGATTGTGGATGTTCCAGACATATGATAGGAAATAAAAGAAATCTGTCAAGATTCAAGGAGATCAAAGGTTCTAAAGTCATATTTGGAGGAAATGAAGCTCCATAGGAGATCAAAGGCACATGATCCATCAATAAGAATGGACTAGAGATCACAGATGTTGCTTATGTTCAACCTGTTAAGCATCAACCAACTCTATGACAAAGGCTACAATGTAGGATTCAACATAGGGATATGCCAGATCGAAGATGTTGAATCTAATGAAATCGTGCTGCAAGGAACAAGGCAAAAGAATATGTATGTAGTGGATTGGTCTACTGCTACACTAAGCACATGTATGCTAGCAAGGAGTACAACCGAATCCAATTGGGTGTGGCATAAGAAGCTGAGTCACCTGAATTTCAAGACAATCAACAAGCTTACAAGAGTCATCTTGTGGAAGGATTGCCAGACTCAGTGTACAAGAAAGAAAGCATATGTGATGCATGCCAGATGGGAAAGCAAATCAAATCATCATTCAAGGATAAGCCAAGTCCTTCTTCAACCAGGATATTGCATTTGCTGCATATGGATTTATTTGGTCCAGTTGAGCCAGCTAGCATCAGTGGAAAGAAACACACCTTAGTGGTGGTGGATGACTATTCAAGATATACATGGACAATTTTCATGTGTAAAATGAAGGAAACACTGCAGAAGTTACCTCAGCTGATGAGAAGAATTCAAAATAAGAAGAGTCAAACCATTATAAAGATAAGATCTGACAGGGAACTGAGTTTGTCAATGGGATTTTAACTCAGTATTGTGTTGAAAATGGTATTGCTCATGAGTTATCTGCAGCAAGGACTCCACAACAGAATGGAGTAGCTGAAAGAAGGAACAAAACTCTCAAGGAAGCTGCAAGGACAATGTTAGCTGAAGCTGGAGTGCCTAAGAGATTTGGGCTGAAGCCATAAATATAACATGCTATACTCAGAATAGATGCAAGATTAACATGCAATTGACCAAGTCTCCCTATGAGATTTGGACAGAGAGAAAGCCAAATGTTAGATATTTCAAGATATTTGGATGTAAATGTTTCATCCACAACAATGGCAAGGATAATTTGAAGGATTTTGATGCTAAAACTGATGAAGGTATCTTTTTAGGATACTCAGCTGAGAGTAAAGCCTACAGAGTGCTAAATAAGAGGACTATGGTCACAGAAGAGTCTATCCATGTGTTTTTGATGATCCTAATGTGAATGGAGAAGGCATTGATGAGTAAGCTGATAAGCAGAATCAACCAACTATGCAGAAGAGTCCGTATATTGAAGACGAAGTGAAAGCACTCAACCCTGATGATGATGAGATAGCTAAATCTCAAAGACAGCTGGAAGGTCTACAAGACGAAGATGAAGAAGCTGCTCAAGACAACTTAGCTACAAGACGGCTGAATCCAGCAGACTTACTCCAACTTGATGTGGGATGGCTGAGAGACCATCCACCTGAGTTAATTATTGGAGATGTTAGAGATGGCATAAGAACCAGATCCAGAGCACAACATGACATAATGTTCACTTGTTTTATTTCCCAAATAGAGCCTAAAGATGTGTCTCAAGCATTGGAAGACACAAATTGGATTCAGGCCATGCAAGAAGAACTGAGTTAGTTTGAAAGAAACGAAGTATGGGAATTAGTTCAAAGGCCAACCCACCAAAATGTTATTGGTACTGTGTGGGTATTCAGAAACAAGATGAATGAGGAATGATCTGTTGTAAGAAACAAAGCAAGATTGGTAGCCAAAGGGCATTGCCAAGAAGAAGGTATAGATTTTGATGAAACCTTTGCTCATGTTGCCAGATTGGAAGCAATAAGGATGTTTCTTGCTTGTGCTGCACATAAGAACTTCACTATATATCAAATGGATGTGAAGAGTCATTTCTAAATGGACTACTAGAGGAAAAAGTCTATGTTGAACAACCTCCAGGTTTTGAGCAGAAAACTATTAGAGATAAAGTCTACAAGCTCAAGAAAGCACTGTATGGATTGAAACAAGCACCGAGAGCATGGTATGATACATTGTCTCAGTTTCTACTTGACAATGGATTCACCAAAGGCAAGGTTGATAGAACACTCTCCAGGATTCAAGATGGAGAGAGTATACTGCCTGTTCAAATATATGTGGATGACATCATTTTTGGATCCACAAACAAAGAGCTGTGTGACAAGTTCTCAAACGTCATACAAGGAAAATTTGACATGAGCATGATGGGAGAGCTGATTTTCTTCTTAGGACTTCAAGTTAAGCAATTGAATGATGTAACCTTCATAAGCCAAACCAAATATACTAGAGATTTAATGAAGAAGTTTGGTATGTAAGAGAAGTCATCAGTGAAGATTCCTATGAATACATCAGTCAAGATAGACATAGATGCAGATGGCAAAGCTGTTGATCAAACCAGATACAGAGCCCTCATTGGATCATTGCTCTATCTAACAAAGAAGCGCAGACCCGACATCACCTTTGGCGTAGGTGTATGTGCCATATTTCAATGCACAAAAAGATAGTCACATGATTGCATCTAAGAGAATCCTAAGGTATTTGAAGGGATGTCAAGAAGTTTGCTTATGGTATCTAAAGGAAGGAGGATTCAAGCTGGTAGGATACTCAGACTCAGACTATGCTGGATGTAGAGTTGACAGGAAGAGTACTGCAGGTACATGTCAAATGATTGAAATGCAGTTAGTTTCTTGGTTCAAGAAGAAACAAAATTCAATAGCTACATCCACAAACAAGCAGAGTACATAGGCATGGGCAAACATGCCCAAGTCTTATGGATGAGACAAAGAACAGAGACTATAATATTGAAGAAAGAGAGTCTCCAATTATGTGTGATAACACTAGTGCTATTGCAATCACTCAGAATCTAGTATTGCATTCAAGAACAAAGCACATTGATGTCAGATATCATTTTATAAGAGATCATGTTGAAAAGAAAGACATCACTTTGGAATACATCTCAACTGATAAGAAGTTAGCTGACATATTCACAAAGCCATTATGTGAATTAAGGTTTGAAGAACTCAAGAATGAGTTAGGGTTAATTGAGCTGAGTTAGGATACTCCGAAGGCTCAATCAGTAGAGACAAAAGAAGAGAGAATGGAAAATGAGCAAGTTTCACACTTCAGCAAAGTGAAATGTACTTACTGAAATCAATCAGACGAGTTAGTTAGGCGGTGATTGATCTTATGTGAAGAGAGAAGCATAGTTAAGTCACTTTGGATGAGAGCTGAATCATTTATGAGCTAAGTGACAAAAATGCAATCGTTTTATTCGAGTAGGAATGTTTTTAAGGATGACGTCAACGTAATTATGACTGTCAGTACAAAAGCTGCACAGTAAAACATATGATTGGATATAAATGTTGCTGCATTTAATGTGGGGAAATTAATGCGGTTTTGAAGGCTAAATCTTGACCGTTTATTTTGATCAAATATTCAAATTCCCAAAACCGCCCTTTTTTGTCTCATATAAACCAAAATTTGCATTTTCTCTCTCCTCACAAAATACTCTCTTCTTTAGCAAGCAAAAAAGAAATCCTCTCTGCAACTGTTCGAAACTCTACCCCTCAAATCAATCGTTCTGAAAATGGCTGCTATTCATGATTTTGCTAAGCTTTCTAAGAAGATCCACTCCGGCGCTTCAGTGATGATCAAGCAGGGCGCTGATGAGGCCCTAGTAAAGAAGATAGCTGCAAAGCTTGAGAAGTCCAATCTGAAGGACTTTCACACAATGGAGTTCACTCATACCTATTTGGAGGAAGTTGCCATGTTTTATGTGAACGCAGAATGCATGACGATGAGATTCGCTCATCCGTTCATGGCAAGGACATTAAAATCACTGCTAAGGACCTTGCTGAACACTGCTTTTTGCCGACTGAAGGTTTGAAGGACTTAGCCGAGAAGGATGTGAACTTGGCTGCAGCTTGGAAGGAGATTGCGAAGCCCGAGTATGGTACAAAAGCTGTCTATATAGCTAAGAAGGAGTTTATTAAGGATGACTACCACAAGATGATGGACATCGTGTCCAAGTGTGTAGACATGAAGTTCGGAAGCTTCAACCAGCTATCACAGACTAAGCTGATGGTGATGGCTGCGATCATGTAGGACAAGAAAGTTGACTGGGCTGAGTTCGTCTTCAGCCGAGTCTATCAAAATGTGATCAACAAGTCCTTTAAGGAGGATGGGACTTTTGGTTGCTCCCTGGGGTATGGCCTAGTCATTGGCCATTTCGTGGAGATTAAAGGGATGGCCTTGCGCCATGGGAAGCCCTTTCATGCAAATAAGAAGATGTTTAAGGCAAACCTCTCCGGCGCACAAAAGAAGGCTCATGCAAGGAAAGCTGATACCAGTGAGGGGGAATCAGCTAACCCTGCAGAAGATACAACTGTGACCACTCCAGCTCTCTTCCCTAAGCCTATATTGAAGAAGAGAGCTGCGACAGTTAAACCTGCTCCTGCCCCAGCAGCCAAAACAAAGAAGGCACCTGCCCCAACAGCCAAACCCCAAGCACCTGCCCAAGCAGCCGAATCGCATGCCCTTGCCCCCACAGTTGATACTGAGGAGGAACCCCAACTTCCTTCTCTAGTCGTGAAGAAAAGGCGCACTACCAAGTCTCGAAAGGTAGCTGCGTTAAAGAAAAGTGATATTGAAACACATGCCTTCACCCTTGAAGAGCCTTAAAATGTAGAACTAAAGATTCCCTTGGTTGCTACAAAGAGAAGACAATTGTTTAATAAGTCGGAGCTGGAGAAGCCAGCCGAGTACGGTACTCAGCCGGAGAAGCCCGATGAGACTGCTGATGCTCAAGAAGAGCAGTCTCAATAGAAGATTGATGAGACCCCGAAGACTGCTGATGCAGATCAGCAGAGTGTTGAAGACCCAATTGTCCGAGAAACAATTGTGGAGACGAAAGGAGCTGAGACAGACCAAGACGCATGGTGAAAAAGTTATCTCACCCCCTCAGACTGATGCTCTTGAACTTGAGAAGGAGCAAGCTCCGTTGGCTACTATTCAAGAGGCTGAAGAAGACGACGATGACTTGATTATGTACTCTCTACTCTATCCGGACATCTAACAGAGACTAAGGGATTGGAGAAGATGGAAGCTAGACTACTCCAGATAGCAATTCACTCGTCCAGAGTTCATCGAAGAAGAAGAAGAGCTTCTAAGTTTCCTCAGAAATGTGACTGTCCAGTATGCCCTCGATGAGGATTTCTGCATGGATGCCCTCCGTGCTCTTAAAGAGGATGAGAAGGAGAGAGCCTTGGAAAAAGCCAAGCCATGGAGAAATCGAAGACATGTATGCATACAGGGACCCAAAAGCATCTTATGGAGTCAACTGACAGAAGCGATCTAGAGGAGATAGACCCAACTGCGGCAGTTGAAAAGGTTGAGTTACAACAGGCTGTTAAAGAATCACGAGCCATGCACGAGCATAATCTTCAAGAAGGTCCAGGAGAGTCTTCCAAAATCTCTCCTCGATCTGATCCATTGGGAGTGGCGCAGGAGATTGCAACTGTTGTTGCTGCGACCACGTCCCCTGTGCATTCTCAAGATGGCTCTTAGGGGAACGATGATGAAGCTGGGAACGCGGGCACCCTAGCCAAGCCTATCCCCAAAAAAGATGTTGAGACACCTGCCCCAACGACTGACTACTCAACAGGAAACACAACCGTGTCTCAGGAGCTGAGTAACCCCACTATCATTCACTCAGCTGGTGTGCCAGCTGAGGGGGAAGCTCTCTCCACCATAGCTAGGTCGGAGGACATTGTGGGAGAAAAATATACGAAGTTTGGAGGTAAAGGAGAGCAAACAACTGATCACCAGAGTGAAATTAACGAAGCTCGAATGGTTGAGATTGTTCCAGCTAAGATTTCCTCTGACATGCACGCCAATGAAGCTGTTGATGCAGCTAAGGCGAAGGATGGGAAATAGGCCATATGAGTTGAGACTCTTGGCCATGAAAGTGCAATCCTAGGAGTGGAGACTCCGAAGGATGCCATTGAAGAACCCAAGATAGCTGAGTCTGTCGAAGGGAATGTAGAAGGCCCCACAGTGGTTGAGACTGCTGGGGGTAACGAAGGCCTAAAGGAGGTTGAGACTTTCTTAGGTAAGGAATCGAAATAGGAGAACATTCCTCAAGTAGAAAGAGCTGGTGAAGAAGAGGAGATTAGCGCCTTTCATGATTCCCAAGAACATATTGATACATCTTTTCTGGGATCAGAGGATGAAGACGAGTCCACACATCATGAAGATTCTGAGCAGGCTACCACAACTGCTCCAGTAATGACTCAAATAGCTCCATCGCAGGCTCCCATAGCTGCATTATCTGCCTATGATGTTGGCTCATCCGAGGCACAGAGAGCTGAAACTTTGCAACAAGAGAAGGAAAAGGTCCCCCAGCATGTACCTCCAGGGATCCCTCTTATTAGAGATGACTTGTTTGAAGACGTCTTTCCTTTCACCATTGAATTACCAGACATGGATGCTGAATCTGCCAGAGAACAGGAGAAATACACTGTGCAGGAAGAGCCCATCATTCCAACTGATACAATTGTGCCTATGGGTTTTGATTTTGATGCAGTGTGGCCGGAAGAAGAGTCGGCTTCCACAGCTAAGTTTTGTAATGCTTTCAAGAAGATATGTGATGAAATTGAGAAGATGGAACACCACCAAGCATCATTGGATCTTCGTTTGGACAACCGTGATGAAACTCTCAACGCATATATTCGAGGAGTTGTCTTACGCATCAGAGAATGGGCTGCATAACAGACTGCAATACGCTCAGAGCAGGTCCATTACTTCAAAGCTTTGTTTGTAGAGCTGTTGGTTTGGAGTGCGGATAATTCAAAATTTCAGCAGAGACATAAGGAATTCAAGGTCAGAATTGAAGAATCCCACAAGTCGGACATGGAGTTGCTCTAGCTGCAACATAAAAGTGAAATTGCCAGGCTGGAAGAGAGCATGAACTAGAAGTTCAGTCTTCTCATGGCAGAAATGAAATTGCTAGCAGCTGAGTCAAAGGCTACATAGTCAGAGTTCCGGACAGCCTACTCCAAAGCAGATATCAAGTAGAATTCAATGAAAATTTGATTAGACTTCATTCTGAGTGGCTTATTTCCTGGTCTGACCCTATCTTTTGGTGATGATGCCAAAAGGGGGAAGATGAGGCCTTAAGAGAACTGAAGGGTGAAGCTAAAAGGAGTAATAAGGAGGTGAAGAAGGGAGAATCAACAAAGAGGGAAGGAAGCTTGAAGAACCCCTCTTTGAAACTCATGTTTGCTGAAACCCCCCAGCAAGGAGATGTCATTGCTTCGATTCTCAGCAAGCTACCGAAAGAGCTGTCATGCGTGGAATGCCGAGATGGCAATGAAAGAATCAAGAAAAGCCATTGAAGCTTAATTCAAGAAGGTAGCTAAGAAGCAATCAACACGCATTTAGGATATCAAAAAATAGTTTGATGGTCCTCCAGCCAGAAAGGATTACCCTGCAATAAAACCCCCAAGATAATTTGCCATGCCTGATACTGGATTTGAGCCCAGATCTCTAGAGGAATTCCAGACTCTAGAAGCAGAAGGTTATTTTCAAGACATGACTTACCACAAGCCTGGGATTTGTATTGGGAGAAGGGACTTGATCTATGTAGGTCCCAAGGGGTGTGAGTGTAAGGTTTCGAAGGGGGGGGGTTGAATAAACCTTACCAACTTTTCAAATTAGTCCTTTTAAATATTGAGTTAATACTTCACAAAATGTGTCCTTGATGGACAAACTAAAGATAGTTAATCGTGAGTTAGTCACTCAACGACTTTCATCGAGCCGTTGATAGAATAACTCAACTGTTTTGACTAAAGACTTAACTCGACTGTGATTTGTTTTCAGGAAGACTTAACACCCTTGAATTTGGTTAAGTTTGTTTTAATACTTGATTTTAGCACTCGATTGATTATCAATTGGATAGCAAATTTATCAAGACAGATATAAAAATAAGATGCAAAATTAAAGTCTTTGAAATGTAAATGACACAATAAGTTTTTATAGAGGTTCGAAGATGGGAAACTATTCTACTCCTCTCTTCTCCAACTCTTGGAGGAATCCACTAAGTATTGATCAATATACAGAGTGGTTAATAGTCCAGATACAAGTCTTGATCACACAACTGACTTGATCCTTTGGGACTCGATCCGAGAGATGCCTTGGTCACACAAAATGGCTTCTCGTACGACTCAGCTTCTTCACAGGGCAGCTGCCTTGCTACTACAGCCCACTTGCTCAAGCTTCTTGGATTTGATCACGAAGCTCTCCAAAAACTTGAGACTGGTTCGACCTTGAACCTTCCTACAATCCTCCGTGGAATGTAGACCCCTTGATTCTTCAAAAATTTCCTCTTCAACTGATTGAAGTTATCTTTCCTTCACAGGTGAGTGTTGGATTGATTTCCTTCGTAATGTAGGCTTGAGGATTGATCTTGAATGATTTGAGAATTTTTGGTTACAGTTCAAATGTTTGCTTGAATATTCGTGGTTCAGGTAACCTTATCTCAGAGTTATTCCTCAGCCTTTTATAGTGATCTTTCGAAAATCTGCCCGTTGAAGAGATAGGCTTATTTTTGAAATTCACTTGTGGTCGTTGGCTTGTAATGTTGCAGTCCTTGAAATTGCCACTTCCTCGTATGAATGATTCTTTCGACTTTTCATAGTTCGACCCAAGTGCGATGCTTCCCATTGGTTTATTCCTCTTGCACGCTTCCGGGGTGAGCACTTCAAGAAAGGCGATATGGAGGTATTACTTGTTTAAGTAATTCTCTTGATTTGGTGCAACGGATCTCTTTCGATTATCTCGACTTGACTCGCATTTTCTTAACATTCCCGGTGACTTGAGTCATCTTCCAATCATTGGATGACTCTTCTGTCACTTCAACCTTGAGACTTGGCTATCTTGAGTTGACTTGACTGATACTTCACTCAACTGCATCTCAGCTACACCTTCAGTCGAGTTCCTGTCTTTTCTTCTTTGCCACACTCACCCCCTCACAAATGAGTCTTCCTTTTTGTCTCTAGTTGACTTCTTGCATGTAGAGGCATAGGCGACTTGACTCGGCTCGACCAAATTTCCTATCTATTACAATGCAATTTACAACAAAATGGGGTGCCAACTTCTATTCTAAGTTTTACATGGCATTCATCAAAATCTACAAAATAATTTCCCAACAATTTCCCCTTTTTGATGATGCCAAAACTTAAAACATACAACAATAATTAAATAGCAAAGATACATACGATAAATGTAGAATCACAGAATGTATGCTTAGAATCGATCTTTTATTGATCATAACATTCTTGTTCTTTACATAGTCATTTTACAAAGTGTATCGAGCTTGAATCAAAAGAAAATGTATCGAGCTTAAGTGGACCTTAAAGTATCCATGCCGTTTTATATCTACACAAGTAGAAATTGTACAATTTTATTCAATGTACGTAAAAAACTTACATAGAATGTATTTACATAGTAAAATGCATGAAGGGGTGGACAACAACACTTCATCTCCTTCTTGCCTCCTTCTTTTATCTTCTTGACTCTGTCATCTTTTGATCTTCTTCTTTTTTTCTCATCTTGGCCGCCTTCTTCTTTTCATACGCCCTTCCGGTAGCTTCATCTCTTCTCGCCTTTCTTGTCTTTCCTCCCATAGCTGAGTTTGTCTCTTATTTTCCTCTTCAATTCTCTTCACATACTCGGCAAAGATTATTCTTAGCCACTTGCGGGTTGGCTATTTCAAATCAAAATCCCGACCAATAGATCCCTCCTTTCTTGCACGGATCTATGTACTCAATGTTTTTTTGAGGCGAGAGATCTAGGTGCCTAAACCTCTTCCTCCATCATTGCTTCTTCCTCTCTCCTCCGGGCGTGTATTGTACTTGGGGCCTTCTTTTTCCTAGCCGAGTGACCAGTGAGGATCGCCATGGTTTGCGCCTGTCGGCCTTCTTCACATAGTTTGAGACCTTTCTCCAAGATAAAATCCAGGCTTGAGCCATGGACATGTTTGCGAAATAACCTTGAGATGCGAGTGTCTTGAATTCATCGACCGATCTTGGCTTTCAAAGATCTCGAAATGGCATAGGTGTCTCTCGTATCTTTGGAATGCCTCCATGTTGTTTGAGAATATCCATAACTCGGGCATCTATCCTTCCTTCTACTTCCTTCATCATCGCTTCAATCGGTTTTCTTTCTCTTTTCGGCCATAGGTACAACAGTGTTGGAGTGGCGCGAGTCATCGAGTTTGTCGATAATATATCGTGACAAGACCTTTTTGATTGGTTTTAGCAATCATCAAGGTCACATCTTTCGAACCTTCCCCTCAACGGACTTCCCTTTCTTCTCTCTTATTACTTCCTCACCTCTTTCCCTTCAAATTTTGCTTCCTCCTTCTCGGCCTTCGGATCCCTTCAGCGCCTTTTAGGTATTCCTCTTCCCCCTTTTTGGCATCATCAAAGGAGAGAGGAACCCCTGAAACAAGCTAGCAAGCAAGAAGTCTAATCTCGATAGTTGAGTTACGCCAATCTGGCTGAGTAAGCCGCACGGAACTCGGAGGCGGGTGGCGTTGGTTTTGTTTGCTACCAACTTCATCTCAGGCCATGAGGAGACTGAATTTTCGATCCATATTCTCTTCCACACGCAGAGCTCGTTCTTATTATGTTCACGCAACAACTTTATCTCTCGTAGAATGAGATTCATGCATTTGTTCAATGTTCTCTTGCAATTTTGTCTTTGCATCGGCATTCTCAGCCCGCCGGACTAACAACTTATTGAACAATGTCTTGAAATATCGAGCTTATTCCACACGCATTGTTTGTTTCTTCATTTGCCACCACTCACGGATCTTGACTATTATGCCTCTCAAATCACCGTAGGTTGGCGTCCTGTTATCCACCTCATGTCCGGTGAGGCCTGGTGCCTTTCCATTTTTTCTATCTAAGCAAATAAGGCTTTGAACATGTCCCTAACCCGGTTGTCACCTCTGTTTTCACGACGCTGGCGTCAAAGTCAAAGTCATAGTTGGAACAATGGTGTCGATGGAATAACAGATCGGTCGTGGAAGCGCTCACGATCTTTAGATTCTTCGGGAGGTCGGTACCTCCAGGAGAGAAGGGAAATGATTCTACGAAAAGATCATCACGGGCAACTGGAATCTATTCAATGATAATTGGTGCTCGTGAAGTCCCTTGTGGAGTCAAACCTGCTGCGGCTTGGGAGCTGCGCGATGGACTCTGTTTGTTGTGGTCTATTGTGAAGTCGACCCGACTTGCCGAGCCTCACCTGTCTCAACGGCTTCGCTCGGTCTCACTAGATTTTCCAAATGAGTTGAATGGTCCTCGGCCTTATCAGAAGCGTCATCGGATGATGATGAGATTTCCATGGGTGGCTCATCATCAAAGTTGAATGTTTGGCGAGTAGTCTTGAGTTAGACTTACTCGTGGTTGGAACATCCTCGGTGAGTCTTTGGGATCGATCGCAGGGGATGACTCGGCTTCATCGTCTCCTTCCGATCCCGGAAAGGTTACATCGGGATTATCACGGGAATCGTGAAGAGCACTTATCTCTTTTTCGATGGATCAATGATAGCGGGAGGGATGTTACGTGCTTCGGTTTCTCTACCCTGAAGTCTCAACCTCCGGGTGGCCTTCATTACCTCCTGTCTCAACTGCGGCGAGGCCTTGGACATCCCTTTCGACAATGTCACTGTCTTGGGGTCTTCGAGGTGGCATCTATTTGAGTCTCGAACTCCATGGATTGCACTTTCATCGCCCCAGTGTTAACTCCCGGGCGATTCCTTCGTGCCTCGATCGCATCAGCCAGCATGCGTCATTAGCTCCTGCGAAGCGATTGGCACTTCAATGAGACAGTCACAATCCCCTCGAGCCTCATCGATGACAACTTGTTGTGTATTCAACAGTTGTTCCTTCTCCACTTCGCCTCCGAGATGCATTGTGGAGTCACCGCAACATCCTCCGACCTTCTTTGCGGTGGAGGAGTTTCTCCCTCGGTGGCACACCGATTGAGTGACTTGGAATGGGGTCACTCATCTCCGACTCATTGCCCCACCGAGTATTCACCCGTTGGGGAAGGTGGTGAGACACCTTCATTAGGGGTTGGCTCGACCGTTCCCCACAATCCCGTTTCATCGCCATTTCCTTAACACCTTCCTCCGAATGAGTTTGGGGAGGTGGTGGCGCGACAACATGGCAATATCTTTGCACCACTCCCATGGGGTCTATCTCCACCTGTGATTTGGAGGACTCTCCGGGTCCCTCCATCATTCTTTGCTCAAGAAGTATTCGGATTCTTGCAATGCTTTAACTGCATTTGCAATTCTTCTATGGCGAAGAACAGGTCTAGATCCTCATCACTTTCGATAGGGCGTCGAGGTTAGGGTGTGTATGATCGGTGGTGCCAGTGAGAGGGCAAAGATCTTTGGCCTTCTCACGTGCCTCTGCGTCCTCACCGCTCTAGCCCGTTCGTTTTCTTTTGAATCTGCGCAGATATTGATGCAATTATCCTCATCAAGGGCTTGCAGCACTGTGTCCACCTCAAGAAACCTGAAGAGTTCTTCTTCCTCAACAATGAACTCTGGACGTTCAAACTGCACTATGGATAGACTCAGCTTCCATTTTCTCCACTCTCGCAGATGATTTTGGATGTCTGGATACAATGGAGAGTACATGATTACATCTCTTCATCATTCTCTTGCTGGCCCTCGTTTCCAGGGATTAGGGGTAGCAGACTTCGCTGCTCGACACCCTCAGTAGCCTCTGTTACAGGCGGAGACACAACCCTGTCAACAGGTGATTCGGTTGTCTCAGCCATTCCTTGTTCCTCAGCTGGGTCCTCGACTTGCCTCTGCTGATCGGCCTTAGCAGACTTGGCCGTTTCATCGATCACTTCTGGAGACTCTACTTCTCCAGCAGTCTCGGGTATCTTCTCCAGCTGAGTGACAGACTCATCTGTGTTCTCAAGCTCGGAGAGCTTGGAAAGTCTTCTTCTTCTCTTTGTTTTTACCAAAAGGATATCTGGCTCCGCTTCCTCTGGTTCATTGAAGGTAAATGCCTTAGCAGATGTCTTAGAGGCAGTGCGCTTCCTTGTTGTGGCGATCCTCTTCTTCTTGATTCTTTGGAGAAGGGATTAATGGTTCCTTTTCCATTGCGGCGCAGGGGCGGGAGACACGATCGTGGGGCAGGTGACTCGGCCGCGGGCGGGTGACTCGGCAAAGAGAGCGGGAGCGGATTTCTTTTCTTTGCTGTGGGCAACAGCTTTTTTTAGCAATTGCAGGGGCAGCCTTTTTCTTTGGAGGAGATGAGACATCAGTATCTTCAGGTCACCGATTCCCCCTCACTCGTGACACCCTCTTGGCGTATGCTCTCTTAAATGCGCCCGGATAGGTTTGATCTCGAACATCCTCTTGTTTACGTAACGCCTTTCCATGTCGAAGAGGACTCCTTTTACTTCTATCACCGCCAATCACCGGTAGTGTCCTAGGGAACCTCCAAACGTTCCATCCTCCTTGAAGGATTTGTTCCCAACATTCTCCGGCAGAGTCTGTGAGACAAACTCAGCCCAATTCACCTTCTTTTCTTCAAGGATCGCGGCCATTACGATCGGCTTAGCTTTAGACAAATGGTCAAAGTCGCTAAATTTGATGTCTATGCATTTGGCAATGATGTCCAATTTGTGGTAGTCCTCTCTCAACCTCTTGTTAGTTTGTGTAGACCACTTTTGCAAAGCATAGTCGAACTTGGCTACTTCCTTCCAAGCGGCGATCAGTCGACCTCGGCTTCTTCATGAATCTCCGACTTCTTCCGCAAGAATAAGCGATGTTCAGCCAAATCCTTGGCGGATGGTGAACTTCTTTCCATGAACGAGAGGACTTGATGCCCTCATCGTGAACTTCAGCGTTCACTTAGAACTGTGCGACCTCTTCCACATAGGTCATCAGAAACTCCAACGTTAGAAACGGTTTCAGCCCAGACGTTTCCAATTTCTCAGCAATCTTCTTCACTAGGGTGTCGTCGGACCCCTGTTTAACCATACCATCGAAATCCACAGTGGACTTGCTTTCCTAGTTTGACAAAATCATGTGTAGATGCCATTTCGAGATGTTTTACCAAACAAAACTTGAAAACTGAACTGAGGATAGATAGGGTTTTGAGAGAAAAAAATTTGCTTTTGCTTTCGAGAGAGAGATGCAGTTTTTGGTAAAGTGTGAGAGAAACGGACGAAGTGGTTTAAGTATGGTTCATGAAAGGACGTGCGGGTGGTTTTTGAAATTTGATCAAAATCAACGGCTTAGATCTTGCACGCCGATTTACATTTAATTTCTTGCATTTAATGCGGCAACATTTATATCCAATCATAAGCTTGGTGTGCAACTTTAGCCTGTACACGTCATAATTATGCTGAAGTCATTCTTAAAAACATTCCCGCTTAGTAAAAACGACTGCGTTTTTGTCACTTTGCTCGTGAATGACTCGGCTTGCTCCTTAGCCGATTCAATCCTTCTTCTCATCACGCTGCTCTCCTAGTGACTCAAATTTGTCACCTAACTCGATCTGGTGATTTTCCGATATGGTGATTCACTTAGTGAATTACGAATTCGGTCTCTTTTTTCCTCTTTTCATGTCTCATCTCTTTTCTTTGAGTCTTCTGAGTGTCAACTCAGCTCAATTAACCCTAACTCATGCTTGAGTTCTTCAAATCTTGATTCACATAATGGTTTTGTGAATATGTCAGCCAACTGCTTATCAGTTGAAATATATTCCAAGGTGATGTCTTTCTTTTCAACATGATCTCTTATGAAGTGATATCGACATCGATATGCTTTGTTCTTGAGTGCAACACAGATTTTGAGTGATTGTAATTGCACTTGTGTTATCACACATGATTGGAATTTCCTTTTCTTCAACTTCATAGTCTCTCACCATTCTTTGTCTCATCCATAAGACTTGGGCACAACACCCCAGACTATGTATTCTCTTCACCAGTAGAGGTGGCTATTGAATTTTGCTTTTTGCTAAACCAGGAAATTAGCCTATTTCCAAGCATTTGACATGTGCACGAGGTGCTTTCTGTCAACTCTACATCCAAAGATAGTCGAGTCCGAATAACCAATTAGCTTGAATCCGCCTTCCTTTGGATACCATAAGCCAACTTCTTGGCTTCCTTTCAAATATCTCAAGATCCTCTTGGTCATGATCATGTGGCTTTCTTTTGGAGCAGATTGAAATCTTGCACATACACCTGCAAAGAAAGGTGATGTACGGCCGCTTCTTTGTGAGATAGAGCAATGATCCAATAAGTGCTCAGATATCTTGTTTGATCAATGAGCTTGCCATCCGCATCCATATCCATTTTGATGATGTATTCATTGGTATTTTCACAAAGACTTCTCTTCCATACCAAATTTCTTCATTAAATCTCTCGTGTATTTTGTCGACTTATGAAGGTTCCATCCTTCACCAATTTCACTTGAAGTCCAAGGAAGAATGTCGACTCTCCCCATCATGCTCATTTCGAATTTGCTTTCCATGAGATTTGAAAATTTATCACACAGCTCTTTGTTTGTGGATCCAAAGATGATATCATCCACATATATTTGAACAAGCAGTATACTCTTCATATCTTGAATTCTGAAGAGTGTTCTGTCCACTTTGCCTTTTGTGAATCCGTTCTCAGTCAAGAATTGTGACAATGTATCATACCATGCTCTGGGTGCCTATTTCAACCCATATAGAGCTTTCTGAGTTTGTATACTTTATCTCCAAGAGTCTTCTGCTCAAATCCTGGAGGTTGTTCAACATACACTTCTTCTTCCAATAAACCATTAATAAATGCACTCTATACATCCATTTGATATACAATAAAGTTCTTGGGAGCTGCATAGGCAAGAAACATCCTTATAGCTTCCAATCTTGCTACAGGAGCAAAAGTTTCATCAAAATCTATTCATTCTTCTTGGCAATACCCTTTGGCTACCAATCTTGCTTTGTTTCTTACCATAGAGCCTTCCTTGTTCATCTTGTTTCTGAACACCCATTTAGTGCCAATAACATTTGGATGGGTAGGTCTTTGAACCAATTCCCATACTTTATTTCTTTCAAACTGATTCAGCTCTTCTTGCATGGCTTGAATCCAATGTGTGTCATCCAATGCTTGTGACACATCTTTAGGCTCTATTTGTGAGATAAAGCATGTGAACATTGCTTCTTGTTGAGCTCTGGATCTCGTTTTGACACCTTCTCTTACATCTCCAATGACTAGTTACTCGTGGATGGTCTCTCGGCATCTTACATCGGGTTGGAGTAAGTTAGCCGGATTCGATCGTCTTGCAGTTGTGTTGCTTTGATCAGCTCTCTCATCATCACTTAGCTGCAGATTTTCCAACTGTTTTTGAGACTCAACTATCTCATCTTCATCCGGGTTTATAATTCCGGCTTCTTGATAGGACTCTTCTGCATGGTTGGTTGATTGACTTATCACCGACTCTTCAATGTCTTCTCCATTTACATTTGGCTCATCAAACACCACATGAATGGATTCCTCTGTAACCATAGTCCTCTTGTTGAGTACTCTGTAGGCTTTGCTTTCAGCTGAGTATCCCAAGAAGATACCTTCATCAACTTTAGCATCGAAAGCCTTTAAATTATCTTTGCCATTGTTATGGATGAAGCATTTGCATCCAAATATTCTAAAATATGCAACATTTGGCTTTCTCCTGTCCAAATCTCATAGGGAGTCTTTGTCACCGTCTGTTTATCATGCATCTCTGTTGAGTATAGCATCTTTGTGTTTATTGCTTGACCCAAAATCTTTTAGGTAGCCCCCGCTTTCTAACATGGTCCTTTTTGCTTCTTTAAGAGTTCTGTTCCTTCTTTATGCAACTCCATTTTGTTGTGGAGTCCTTTAGCTGAGATAATTCATGACCAATACCATTTTCAATACGATCTTGAGTGATTATATTATTGACAAACTCGGTTCCTCTCTGTCGATCTTATTTTGATAATGGTTTGACTCTTCTCATTTTGGATTCTTTTCATTAGTTGTGGTAGTTTTACTGCAGAGTTTCTTTCTTCTTACACATGAATATTGTCCATGTATATCTTGAGTAGTCATCTACTACCACCAAGGTGTATTTCTTCCCACTTATGCTAGCCGGTTCAACTGGACCAAATAGATCCATATGTAGCGTGCAACATTCTTGTTGAAGATGGACATGTCTTTTCTTTGAATGATGATTTGATTTGCTTTCCCATCCGGCATGCATCACATACACTTTCCTTCTTGTATCTTGAGTCCGGAAGTCCTTCTACAAGGCCGCACGCAAGCTTGTTAATTGTTTTGAAATTTAGGTGACTTTCGGCTTTTTTTTGTGCCACGACCAACTTCATTCAATTGTGTCTTTTGCTAGTAGACAAGTGCTTGGTGTTGCGGTTGACCAATCTACCACATACATGTTCTTTTGTCTCGCATCCTTGCAACACAACCTCATTGGATTGATGTCCTTGATTTGGCATATACCCATGTTGAATCCAACATTGTAGCCTTTGTCACGAGTTGGCTAATACTTAGCGATTGAATTTGAGTCCTTCAACATATGCAACATCACGTGATTTCTAATCCATTTTTCTTGATGGATCCAATGCCTCTTCTTTCTCCTGGAGCTTCATTTCCTCCAAATATGACTTTTGCACCTCTAACTTCCTTGAATTTTGATAGATTTTTCTTGTTACTGTCATGTGCCTGGAATGTACCACTATCCATGTACCAGGTTCCTTGGCACTCACCGCTCCTTGAACTGCAATCAAGGAAGTTAGGTTTTAGGTACCCATACTTGCCTGGGTCCCGAGGGGTTAGTATTGTAAGATGATCCAACCAACCTATAGCCAGTGATTTGACTCTAAGGGGTTGCCATCTATCATTGTCATAATCATAATTAATTTTGGCAAATTGCTTGGGGTTCTAGGTTCATACAAATTCTCTTTTGTCCCGTATGCTGTGTATGTGTTTTAGCAATTGGCTTCTTTGGGTAGTTGTGATATCTCTGAGTGTAGTGCCTAGGTGCATATGTGTGCTGATGAAAGCTCTTATACCTTTGGAATGGCCTTTGGTGAGTTCTAGGCCTTTGCCACTTAGACTTATATTCCATAGGTCTTTGCTGAAAGTTCACATTATCACAATCAGCTTGGCTTGGGTATTTTCTACCATTCCCATCATATGTGTTTCTTTTATAGAACTTACGGGGTTTTTGGTAGCTCTGTTTCTTCTTTATAGAGTATTTCTGTTTGGAGTTCTTTGAGGAACTCGGGGATTTCTTCTCAAATTGTCCTCTCGGCCACACTCAATCGGTATTTTCCTTTTCCTTTATAACCAAGGCCAGTTTGCTTGTGATTGTGCTTTGGAATAAATGTATGTGCACCATTTGGAGTTTTGGATTTTTGAGATAATTCATTACTTGAAGATCCTTTTTCCAAAATCACTTTTGGGGCTTGACATAGCACAGAGGAATTAAATCCTAAGTCTGTCTTGTCTCCACATTCTCTTTGACTCATAATAAGATCATCCAATGATTTAGATGCCTTAGTGAATGAGGCAATCACATTTTGAGGTCATTTTCCCTCTTTTCTATAGCGACTATCTCTGCTATTAGCTTAACATTTTCGATTTTAGACTTTCATTCTCATCGGCTATTTGACTTAGAGTACTCGGCTCCTTAGTCACCGTGAGTTTTGCTCTTGAGTAGGTTTGTTTTCCTCATTTAGTAGTGTGTGTGAGGATTTAATGTGTTAAAAGTCTTTCAACATTTTGCCTAATGAATCATAAAGATCGAGTGGGTGATGAAGTGTGTGTGTATCACGATCACTATCACTTTGGAATCGACTGTGATGAATTAGAGTGTACCTCATCTTCTTGGTCAGGTTGGTCTTGTTCCTTGGCCATCAAACAGATCAAGGCTTCTTCTTCGAGTCACTTGAGTAGTCGGCTTCACTACTCTCGAATCACCGTGTCTCTTGACTTGGTCTCGGCGATCTCTGCAGCCAACATTGCCTTTTTCTTTTCTTGTCTTCTTTCTCTCAAGACCTTTCTTTCTTCTTCATTCATGTATTTGTTGACTACGAGGATATGGGCAATCAATGGCATAGTGACCTGGTTACTGCGGTTCAAAGATAGATTTTCAACCTTTTGATCGACTCTTTCCATTCTTGGATTGTCGACCCTTTGATATTCAACTTTTTGATGGTCTGCTCTCTTGGTTGGCCTATCTTCCCTTGACTTGGAGGGGCCGAGTGTCTTCTCGGAGGATTCGTCCTTGCCTCTCTTGAGTTCTTATTGAAGAACTTGTTAAACCTTTTAACCATCGGGGCTATTTTCTCTTGGTCAATGACTTCTTTGACTTGACTCTCTTGCCATCCTTAACAATTAGAAGCAAATTGTTTTGGGCAATAAACTGTCTCCTCCTGGTCTTTTCTTCTCGGCTCAAATTCGTAGGCTTTGAGATCGAGAATAGCTCATGGTTTGATGTCTTGGATAGGTCCATGGAATGTCTTAGTGCCATGACCTTCATTTCCCATTCAACTAGGAGACTTCTTAGAATCTTCATACACATTTCATTCGTGTATATTCTTTTCCAAGTGCGAGATAGTTCGTTGGTAATTTACGTGAACCGAGCATCCGATTGATCCAAGGTCTCTCCTGCGATCATTTTGAAATTCTCAAATTTATGAAAAAACGATAGTTTATTTTCCTTGATTTGCTCGAGCCTTCACAAATCAATGTTAGCTTGTCCTAGATTTCTTTAGCCGTTTTGCATGATTTGACTTTATTGAACATGGCTTTGTCAAGGTTTTGTAAAGAATGTCCTTGGCCACATTGTCCAAGTTATATCTTTTTTGTCATCATTTGTCCATTCGGCTCTTGGTTTTCAACCATGACTGTGCAGGGAACAACATCCTCTTCACCTTCAAACGGCTCTCCTTACAATTTGTGTTCACTTTTAAAATTTGCGGTGGCCCATCCTCTATCACTATCCACATCTCATCGTGTAATCTTTGATAGATGAGCACTGCATCTGAATTCTTCAATTGTGAACATAGGGATGCGTGTCAAATTTGCTTCCATGATAATAACTTTTCTTTGGTAAAAAGAGTTTTGAAAGATCAAGTACTAAAACGGACTTTGAAAAATTTGGAGATCTAGTTCGATAACCAATCGAAAGGCTCAATGAACCAACCGCTCGATACCACTTGTAGGTCCCAAGGGTGTGAGTGTAAGGTTTAGAAGGGGGTTGAATAAACCTTACCAACTTTTCAAATTAGTCCTTTTAAATATTCGAGTTAATACTTCCCACCGTGTCCTTGATGGACTGACTAAGTTAGTTAATCAGTGAGTTAGTCACTCAACGACTGACTCGAGTTGTTGATAGAATAACTCACTTTGTTTTGACTAAAGACTTAACTCGATTGTGATTTGTTTTCGTGGAAGACTTAACACCCTTGAATTTGGTTAAGTTTGTTTTAATACTTGATTTTAGCACTCGATTGATTATCAATTGGATAACAAATTTATCGTGAGATATAAAAATAAGATCACGAGAAATTAAAGTCTTTGAAATGTAAATGACACAATAAGTTTTTATAGAGGTTCGAAGATGGGGTAATTCTTCTACTCCTCTCTTCTCCAACTCCTGGAGGAATCCACTAAGTATTGATCAATATACTGAGTGGTTAATAGTCCAGGATACAAGTCTTGATCACCACGGTGACTTGATCCTTTGGGACTCGATCTGGAGATGCCTGGGTCACATGGTGGCTTCTCGTGACGACTCGGCTTCTTCACAGCAGTTGCCTTGCTACTACAGACCCACTTGCTCAAGCTTCTTGGATTTGATCACGAAGCTCTCCAAAAACTTGAGACTGGTTCGACCTTGAACCTTCCTACAATCCTCCGTGGAATGTAGACCCTTTGATTCTTCAAAAATTTCCTCTTCAACTGATTGAAGTTATCTTTCCTTCACAGGTGAGTGTTGGAATGATTTCCTCCGTAATGTAGGCTTGAGGATTGATCTTGAATGATTTGAGAATTTTTGGTTACAGTTCAAATGTTTGCTTGAATGTTCGTGGTTCAGGTAACCTTATCTCAGAGTAATTCCTCAGCCTTTTATAGTGACCTTTCGAAAATCTGCCCGTTGAAGAGATAGGCTTATTTTTGAAATTCACTTGTGGTCGTTGGCTTGTAATGTTGCAGTCCTTGAAATTGCCACTTCCTCGTATGAATGATTCTTTCAGCTTTTCATAGTTCTGACCTAAGTGCAGTGCTTCCCATTGGTTTATTCCTCTTGCACGCTTCTGGGACTGAGCACTTCAAGAAAGGCAGTATGGAGGTATTACTTATTTAAGTAATTCTCTTGATTTCTGTGCAACGGATCTCTTTCAGTTATCTCAACTTGACTGCATTTTCTTAACATTCCCAGGTGACTTCGAGTCATCTTCCAATCATTGGATGACTCTTCTGTCACTTCAACCTTGAGACTTGGCTATCTTGAGTTGACTTGACTGATACTTCACTCAATTGCATCTCAGCTACACCTTCAGTCGAGTTCCTGTCTTTTCTTCTTTGCCACACTCAGCTGCCTCACAGCGGAGTCTTCCTTTTTGTCTCTAGTTGACTTCTTGCATGTAGAGGCATAGCTGACTTGACTCAGCTCGACCAGCCCTATCTATTACAATGCAATTTACAACAAAAATGGGGTGCCAACTTCTATTCTAAGTTTTACATGGCATTCATCAAAATCTACAAAATAATTTCCCAACAATCTATGCAAGATGGCTGATAAGCAGCCAAGTTCCAACAGTCACTCACCTGGAAAATCGAAAGCTCCAGTGCAATACACTCCCAGAGGAAGGGGAGCTGAGTCAGGAAGAGGTAGACATGGTGGCAGTGGGAGAAGTAGTCAACCACTGCCATGACCAGAAGATATCAAGTATGTGGATCCGCAGAAGAAGGGACTCATATACTGGGCTGGATATGATCATCTTGCTAAACTGGAAGTTGCACACAAGAATGCTGAAACAATAAGAAGACAAGAAGCTGAGAATGCTCGAACAACTCGCGAATGGGAGGAAAGGCAGCGAAGGAATGACCCTGCTGCAAAGCGAGCATATGAGAAGAAGAAGAAGGAGGAAGAGTAAAGGAAGATGAGGAGAGCTTACGAAGACAGGAGGAGGGCTGATGAAGAAGAGAGAAGAAGGAAGCAGCCAAGGCGTTGAAGACAGTTGCAAACTCCTTCATGTATTTTACTTAGCTGTAAATACATAGCTGTAAGTTTTCCTGTAATATAGCTATGAGAATTTCCTTGTAATATTTATCCCCTTTGTAACCTAGCGTAGATACAATTTGTAATGCAAGATTTGTATGAGCTTTGTTACTTATTGTAAATAGCCTTGTAAATGACAAGAATGTTATGATCAATAAAATTTATTATTCAAAAGCATACATTCTTTGTTACAACAGTGCTTGTGTTTGCTGTTTATTTATTGTTTGTTTAAGTTTTGGCATCATCAAAAAGGGGGAAATTATTAGGAAATTTATTTTTTAGATTTTTATGATACCATGTAAAACATAGACTTGGAAGTTTGTAATTATGTATTGTAATATATAAGATTGAAAGAGCTGAGTGAAGTCAGCTAAGTCAAGAATGCAATAAGTCAACTGCAGACTAGAGTGAAGACTCTGCTGTGTGTCAGCTGAGTATGGCCATGAAAGAAGACAAGGACTCGACTGAAGGAGAGCAAGCTATAGAACAACTGTGTGAATTTTGAGGAAGTGTTAGTCAAGTCAATGAAAGGAGCTAACTCTAACAGTTGAAGTGATAGTTGAGTCAATCTCATGATTGGAGCTGACTCAAGTCACAAGGGGTAAAGGCAGCAGTCAAGTCAAGACAACTGACATTGATCTGTTGGAAGGAAGTCAAGAATTTTACTCGATATAGTAACATGTCCAAGCTGCCAGGTCTTAAAGTGTTTGGCCCAGAAACATGCAAAACGAATAACCCAATGGGAAACACTGAAGCTTGTGTCAGATCTTGTAAAGCTGCGAAGCCATTTAAGACGAGGAAGGGTCAACATCACAAGTGCTGCAGACCAAGAAAAGACAAGCCAACAAATAAGAAGTGTCATTTGAAAATAGGCTATCTCTTCATGATGTAAATTTTCAAATGAGAACTATAGAAGGCTGAGGAAGCAATTGAGAAAAGGTTACCTGGAAAATTGATCTTTCAAGCAATATTCAAGCAAGCATAACCTGCAATATTCTCAAAGTTTTTCATAAAATTCCTTAAGCCTTAAACTCGAAGAAACTCGATCCAACACACGTTGTGAAGGAAAATTTAACCAGTTGAAGAGGAAACATTTGAAGAACAAAAAGGGGTCTAATCTCCAAGTTGAAGGAGTTGTAGGAAGGTTCAAGGTTGAACCAGGAGATTGAAGTTGTTGGAGGGCTGTGTGAACAAATCCAAGAACTTGAAGGGAGCTGAAGTAGCAAGGGAGCTGTCTTGTGAAGAAGCTGAGTCGCAGGAGAAGCCAACTGTGTGATCAAGGTTGTCTCTAGACTGAGAACTACTTTGTAACTTGATCTGTTACCTAGTGGATTCCTCTAGGAGTTGGAGAAGAGTGGATTAGAGGAATTACCCCATCATTGAACCACTATTAAAATTACTTGTGTCATTTTACTTTCAACATTTACTTTCTTGCATATATTTTTATATATGCTGTTAGTTAATTTGCTAATCCAACTGATAAATATCAAGTGCTAAAACAAGTGTTAAAAATGAGCTTTAATCAATCAAAAGGGTGTTAAGTCTTCCGCTGTTAAAAACCAAATCAACTAAAGTTAAGTGATAGCTTAAGCAGCCAAGTTATACTATCAACAACTCTATTGAGTCCGTTGAGTGGGTAACTTAGCTGAATATAGCCAACCTAGATGTCTCCCAAGGAAACAATCGATTTGAGTCAACTCTGTTGAAATTCTTAAAAAGACTAAAAGTTAAAATTTGGTAAGGTTTATTCAACCCTCATCCCTTCTAAACCTTACACCACACCCTGGGACCTACGAGGTGGAAAAGAGTATGAGTTGAAAAAGAAAATAACTTGAAAGAATGAGTTTTATGATGAAATTGAGTTGGTGAGTTGAAGGTCAGTGTTCTTAAATTCTATTTGCTCAAGTCAAGTCACTTAACCCATTTTTATCTACCCTTACCAAAGAGCCTACATTACAACCAAATGAAAAGTCCTTTTTTATTCTTAAATTGTGCACACTTAAGTGGTAGAGATGTTAGACGATTTGCAAGCTTATGGTAGCTCTACATCATTGAATTGCTTTGAGCGTATACATGTTATATCTACTTTGAGAGTTGAGTGATACACTACCTATCTTGTGAGTCGCGATGTCAAGTACCCGGAGAAGTATTGATTATACCGAGCTTGTGATTGATGATTTCTTGATAATGAATTGCATGTTTGCTTGAATATAAATTTGAATGAGATTAAGTGTTTGTAGTGTTCTTGTTTGTTCTACTTACCCCATATGATTATTTTTCTTAGTTTGCTCGAGGACGAGCAATGGTTTAAGTTTGGGAGAATATGATACGTGTAAAATATACGTGCATTTAGGGGCTTAATTTGATATATATTTTATGCATTTTCCTACATATTAAGTGTATTTTACTTGTTTTCCTTAGAAGGACATGATACTGCATATTATTGTATTTTTTACAGGAAACAGAGCTAGAATGAGAATATATCAATTAGAAGGCCCGAACAAGATTGATGAATTTGAAGAGATGATCGAATACGCAAAGAAAATGTTGAAAAACAAGCCACACGATCGGACTGTGTGAATTCACACGATCGTGCGGATTGCACTCATGTGTTTTTACACGTTTCTACGACTTGTTTGAGGGAAGAATTTTAAAGACAAATCGTATGACCTGCCCGTGTTAAATCACATGACAGTGTGAATGGTTCGGATCAATTTGAGACAAAAACACATTATACGGCCAGACCGGTGTGGATTCACATGTCCATGTGAATTGTCTGCGTCTGAATTTGATTCTTAATCCCATCAGAACTTTACCAGTGATCTCTCAAAGAACCTGTGTAAAGGGGACCAAGGCATGGACGAAATTATCACTTCATACAACATCATATACATTAAAATACACTAGGTTTACACAAATCTATAGTCTTCTCAGAGAGGAAGGCAAATCTGCAAAGAACACCACAAGGCCTTTTGCATCTATGGAAGCACAAGGGTTCGAAGGCTGGAAATGAGAAAGGTTCTATCTTTCTTAGTTTAGGTATCTTGTTTGTACTTAAACGATGTCAAACTCTTTGATTTAATCTTTGCCTATGAATTTGTTATCAAATATGTTGGGCTAATCATTCTGATCTTATGGCATAATCAAAACTGTGGATTCATGTTAATTCTATATTGATTATTTTCTTAATTGGTTTATGTGTTCTATTATATGAATTCGAATGTTTATTTGTTGTAGGTTATTTGGCCAATAATTTACATGTCATATTTGTTAGTTCATAATTCGGGAGATGAGTTCTAAAGAACGAAAATCGAGTTCGAACATAAACGGGTGAAACGTGTCGGGATACCTACAACTATTTATGGGGAGTACTTCATTTCAAAAATCTTTTGGGAGTTACTAGTAATTGTAATGTGTCAGGAGACCTACAATTGTTATTAATTGTTCACTTGGTTTTATAACATTGATTTGGGCTTCCTAGACTTGAGTTTTGTGTTGTTTTTGAGTATTTTGAGTCATTTGAGTAGCCAAGCCATGTTGAGAGCCAATTATATTGAGTTTATAGTCATAGTAATGAATCGGGTATCAAAAGAATTACAAACAAGCAAACAAAGAGAGATTGATTTGAAGAAACGTCCAAACGCGTCTAAAATTTCCATTACTGGCAGCGTTTTGTATTTTGGCCATAACTCTCTCTACAAAATTGATATTGAGATGATTCAAGTGGCTATGGAAAGCTAAGAGATAGAGCTACAACTTTGAGGAAGGGCTCAAAATCAAATTCGGACTGTGTTGGGCGCTAAAACTCTACAGCGCCCGTCACCTAGCGCTGCAGCGCCTGGTACAGAGTTTTCACCCCCAAAAATTAGAGTTGGGCGCTGCAGCGCCTGGTCCCGGACGCCGCAGCGCCCCTGGCCGGAATTTCCTATGTTCATCCACCTTTTTCTTGAACTTTTGAGGGGATATAAATAGAAGATGGGAGCCTTGATCTAGGGTATGAAGGAAAGGCTGGGAATACACCCAAGAACACAAGAAATACATCAACTCCATCAAGGAAGAACCAAGGGAAGAATCAGGTCGAATCGAAGCTTGAGGATTGAAGATCAATCGAGAGATTATCCATTTTCCTAAGTTTTCTCATTCTTTGTGCTTTAATCTTTCATTTTAGCTTGTCATGAATATGAACAATTTGTCTATGGGTTGTTTATTTGTAATGAGTAGCTAAACTTCTTGTGATTTCCGGGTTTTGGAAGTAGATTAATTGAACTCTTGTTGAATGTTTTTAATCTTAATTGAAGTTATTGTCTTCAAGCCTATTTGAGTACTTTGTTCTTATTCTCGTTTTATCATTAGGCCAATGATTTAGCATGTTTGATATATTGATTCATAATTCGAGAGATGAGTTTCAATATTAGCTAGATCTTGAGTACTTGACATGAATATTTGCATAATCGAGAAGTTTGTGAATATTTGTGAGGATATATGATCTTTTGTGCATTTGGGAGTTGTGTATCTTATGTTTAGTAGAGATGCTAGCATAGATATTTCAATCTACACTTTATATATATCTCGAGAGGGAGGATAAAATACCGTTGTGATCGTCTTATAGGTGTAGTGATAATAACTTTGACTTTGATTAATCGGACAACAAGAGGAACATTAATTGAAACCATAACCAGGGAATCTATTTCATTCCCTTGATAATTCCACTATTCTTAGTATCTTGTGTTTTTGTGGTTAATCTTGTCTTACTTCTACAACAATTATCAAATTTCGATCGTCTAAATAAAAATAAGACTATCTTAGTACAATACTTAGTGCATAAATTTATTAGTCTCCGTGGATACGACCTTGCTTACCCTATTCTATAAAATACACCGTACACTTGCGGTGAAGCTAAAAATAAGGCGAACATTAATCAACTGTTTATGCGCCACCCGAGAGGGGGAATAAACTAAATTTGGAATTGAACTCATTGAAATACATAAACTGGTTTTGATAAACATTAATTGGATTTAATAATAAGAAGCATGTTGAGATTATGTGCCTAGGGTTGCTTTCGTATTTTTTGAAAACTTACGGAGTTCGAGTTTATAAAATTATATATATTTTTACTTGTTAATTTATGATTAGATATTTTTTGAGTCAATTTAGGATTAGATTAGATAATAAATAAATTTGTGATTTCCGATCGCTTTAATAAAATTGGAATATGATATTTACTATAGCCTAAGTGTTTCGTATTCAATCCTTGAGGAATACAACCATGCTCGTTATTATCTGCTAGCTACGCTATACACTTTCAATATAGTGAAAAGATTTTTATGATCAATTAGCAGCCCAAGTCGTGAGCTTAAGTAATAAGATTGGTGATTTGGACACCCCTAAACCATTAACATAAGTGTTATCTTGTGAGACATGCAAGAAAATCTCATATTTATCAAGAGTGCCCTCACGCGGAACCACAAGTTGAGCATGTCGATTATGTTGGGAACCAAACAAGGAATCCTCCAAATAATCCTTTCAGCAACACTTACAATCCTGGGTGGCAACAACATCTTAATTTCAGTTGGGGTAATTAAGGCCAACAACAGTCCAACCCTAATCCTAATCCACCCATTCCCCCTGGATTCCAACAACCCCAAATGAAGCCTAATATAGAAGAACTTATAAAAAAAAAAATTTAGTCATCAGAAGCTCAATTCCAGGCAATTGAGACATCCTTGATAAACCAAGAGCCATCCACTCACAATTTGAAGAGTCAAACAGGTGCAAATCGCAAAGCTCATCTCAGAGCGACCACAAGAGAATTTGTCTAGAAACACATAACTGAATCCGCAAGAATATGTGAAGGCAATTACCCTTAGTTTTCCATAAAAGATTAATGAGACCAACATTCCCGTGAAAAGATGTGTGGACAAAGAGAAACATAAGGAAGAGCCAAGGAAATGGTGAAAGAATCTGATCCCAAAATTCCATTCTCGAGCCAACTCGAAAACGATAGGAAGGATGACCAATTCGGTAAGTTCCTTAAGTTATATAAATAATTGCATCTTAACACTCCATTTGTTGAAGCTCTTTCACAGATGCCGAATTATGCAGTCTCTAAAAGACCTCCTTAAGTTATATGAAGTTGAATGAGGAATGCTTAGCCATCTCGCAGAATAAGCTACCAAAAAGATTAAAGATCCAATGAGTTTTAATATTCCTTGTCATATTGGTGGTTTATCTATTGCTAAGACATTAACTAATTTAGGAGCTAGTATTAATTTGATGTCTTATGAGACATACAAACATATGGGATTATGTAAACCAAAACCTACTAAGATGCGTATCCAATTAGCTGATAGATCTATAAAACATCCTAGAGGTATATCATTGAAGATGTGCTAGTTAAGATTGATAAATTCATATTCCAGTTGATTTTGTTATTCTTGATTTTCATGATGATGTAGAGGTTCCCTTAATTCTTGGGTGTCCCTTTTTGCTTACTACAAACTCACTAATGCATGATGGATAATTGACTTTTCGAGTAGGGGATGAACAAATAATCTTTAAAATTCTCGCTGCTATAAAAAACTCTATTGATACAGATGATACTTGTTTGTTGACTCAATTGGCACTAAAATGAATGATTCTTTGCATGATGTGAATTCTGAAGAGCTCTTGGAGACTTGTGTTGTCCAGGATACATGTGTGTCTAAGGAGGAGCTCCTAGTTAGGGATTTTATGCCAAAAAGGAAGACCATCAAGGTCAATGGACATCATTTGAAGCTCGACTTGGGCGGTGATATTGATCAAAGCCATGGGTATTCACAAACTCGAGGCTCCGTCTGACCAATCTCCACATATAGATAAAGTAGTCTAGCTATACATGAATATAAATAAACACTGTCCGGGAGGAAACCTGGTAGTTCGTATCTATTTTTGCTTTATGTTTTGTGAGCCTTAAGTCATTTGGGTGATGTTTGAGTTAGTAACCTAGCCATTTTGGTTGGTTTTGGTGTCGTTTTGTCCTTTTAGATGTTTTCATCGAGTCTGGGCTAATTTGGGGGATCTTACATATGAAAAATGATCTGGCCGTGCTTGAAGCATGGCCGTGTTTGCCAAAATATTTTGGCCTTCAGCTTTCTTAGATACACAACCAAGCTATGTCACATGACACGCTCGTGTTCATACTTTTTGTCTTGATAAAAATATTTACGTTTGAAACATGGCCTGGTTGTGCTCTGCCAACATGGTTGTGGTCTTACATGCATAAAAATCCCATATATCTTTTTCTTCTAGTCTTAACAGAAAACATTCAAAGTCCATACTGTTGGGATTTGGTCCAACATCCTGCCCGCAATGGGCTTTAAAAGAGGCGCAAGGCGTGGCCCGCGATTCGAACTCATGAGCGCTGGATTGCATAGGTAAAGGAGAGCTTAAAAAATTTGATATTGACTACCTATACCAACATATGCATCTTCTTTTCTAGTGCCCATTACATAGAAACTCTAAGGTTAAGCGTGCTTGTCCTAGAGTAGACATGAGATGGGTGACCCCTTGGGAAATTTTCTAGGGTGCGCGTGATTGAGGACAAAGCGCGCTAGAAAAGACTTATGTTGGTTGTGGGGACAGTCATCAATCCAGAAAAGCGCTTGAGGTCCAACAACTGGTATCAGAGCAGGTCACGGGTTTGAGATCCCTTGGAAGCATGCTGCAGTGGAGGTTGCCAGGAGCGGTGGAACTGAGATGCTGGCGCAGCGGAAGTAAACGGACCAGAACTGAACTTAACGGACTAGAATTGAAGGTGTAGGTTGTTGGGTGGCCGGAACTGAGAGACTGGCGTGACGCGATGCTTCAACTGAAGAAGTTGGCGTTATAACTGAGGAAGTTTTGCAGGCAACAGAGGTTGCCAAGCACTGGAGCTGAGATGTTGACAGGTGCTGGGAGGGGGATTGTTGGGATTTGGTCCAACATCCTGCCTGCAATGGGCTTTAAAAGAGACGTGAGGCGTAGCCCACGATTCGAACTCGTTAGCGCTGGATTGCATAGTTAAAGGAGAGCTTAAAGGATTTGATATTGACTACCTATACCAACAGATGCGTCTTCTTTTCTGGTACCCATTACATAGAAACTCTGAGGTTAAGCGTACTTGACCTGGAGTAGACATGGGATGGGTGACCCACTGGGAAGTTTTCCAGGGTGCACGTGAGTGAGGACAATGCGTGCTAAAAAAGACTTGTGTTGGTTTGTGGGGACAATCGTCAATCGAGTAAAGCGCTTGAGGTCCAACACATACGCTTCTTCTTTTCGGTTCGGTTATTCCCATACTCACTTGAGATTATTTGGGTATATTTGCACTTTCACGATATTCAAACTTTTCTCTAAACTTTCTTGTCAAGGGATAAAAGTATCAAGCGAAGGCATCAGGCTGAACTATCCAAATTATTGACTCGAAGTTGTTCCCCCAAGGCCATAGTTCATTGCCTTCACCCCCGCAGTAAGGTTGCATTTGGATATTTGATATGTACTTGAGATATTTGTTGCCTCCACGAGGCAAGGTGATATTTTCTTATGTGAAGTGATCCCTTTTCTGAATTTCCTCATATGTGTTAGCAGTTTTTGTGGTTTTGTTGTTTGTTTGTAGAAATGTTTGTTGATAGAAGCTCATTCCGTATCTTGGAGAGAGGAGCTTTTCTTAGGAGAAGGGTAGCGGTTAACTCATTTTTAGGAATGTGGTCATCTTCTGGAGTGCGAGAGGGGCAAACTTGGTGAATGCCTCATTGTGAGGTATGTGGCCATTTTCTAGGGTGGGAAAAGGGCGGCACTTCACCCCAGAGCGTGGGAAAAGAGTAGTGTAGTGCGACTACCTCCTAGACCAAAACGCACGAGGGGTGATTCTTTCTCCCAGAGTGCGGGAGGAGAATAATGTGACCGTCTCCAGGACCATAGCACATGAGGGAGGACTCTCCTCCCCCTCCCCCAAAGTGCAGGAGGAGAGTGACGAAAATGGCGTGCTATGGAGCACGAACCTTCATTGATAAACAATTGCACCTTCGTAGTAAAGGAAAATACTAAAATCCAATTGAATTAACTATTTAAAAGAATGTAACACGGATACTTGGAACACATGCCAAAGAAAACTCGAAATGAAATTATCTTATTCCTCTAGGCTGAATTCAAATGAATTGAAGTGTAGGTCCCAAGGGGTGTGAAGTAAGGTTTAGAAGGGGGGTTGAATAAACCATACCAAATTTTCGATTTAGTCATTTTAAAATAATTTAACAGAGTTGACTCAAACAACTGTGTCCTTGATGGACAGCTAAGTTGGCTTTTCAAACTAAGTTACCCACTCAATGCACTTCGATAGAGTTGATAGTATAACTTGGCTGCTCAAGCCAAATACTTAACTTGGCTGATTGGTTTTTAACAACGGAAGACTTAACACCCTTAGATTTGTTTTAAGTTTGTTTCTAAACACTTGAATCTTAGCACTTAGTTACTTATCAGTTGGATTGCAAATATGATCAACAAATATAAAATGAATATGCAGGAAAGTAAATTTGCTGAAAGTAAATGACACAAATAATTTATAAAGGTTTGAAGATGGGGAAATTCTTCTAATTCTCTCTTCTCCAACTCCTGGAGGAATCTACTATGTAACATATCAATTTACAAAGTGGTGAATAGTCTGGAGACAACCTTGATCACTCAGCTTCTTCATATGGCAGCTGCCTTGCTACTTCAGCTCACTTCTCAAGTCCTAGGATTTGATCACGAAGTCCTCCAACAAACTTGATAATGGTTCGACCTGGAACCTTTCTACAATCCTAGCTTGGAAAGTAGACCCCTTTGATTTCTCCAAAAGTTTCCTCTTCAACAGATTTGAATTTGTCTTTCCTTCACTACTTATGTTGGATCGATTTCCTTCGCGTTTCAGGCTTAAGGAATTGCTTGAATGTTTATGAGAATATTGCAGGTTAAGTGCTTGAATATTGCTTGCTTGTTCGTGGTTCAGGTAACCTCTTTTCAATAACTTTCCTAGCCTTTTATAGTGCACATTTGAAATTTTTCCCGTTGAAGAGATAGGCTAATTTCAAATGTGAATTGAGTTTGTTGGCTTGTCTTGGTCTGCAGTCCTTGATGTTGACCCTTCCTCGTATTAAATGTCTTTGCAGCATTGCAGGTGCCTGACACAAGGTGCAGTATTTCCCATTGGTTGATTCATTTTGCATATTTCTGGGACTAACACTTTAGACCTGACAGCTTTGACATATTACTATATTTAGTAATATTCTTGAGTTTAATCAACAGATCTAAGTCAGTTGTCTTGACTAGATTGTTGTCTTTACCCCAGGTGACTTGAGTCAGCTCCAGTCATTGGATAACTCAACTGTCACTTCAACTTGAGACTTGGCTTCTTGAGTTGACTTGACTGACACTTCTTACAGCTGTTCCTCAGCTGACTCTTCTTCAGTCGAGTCCTTGACTTGCTTCTAGGCCATACTCAGCTGACACACAACAGAGTCTTCAATCCAGTCCGCAGTTGACTTCTTGTAATCCTTGGCATAGCTGACTTGACTCAGCTTTTCCAGCCCTATTTATTACAACATAAATTACAAGGAAAATGGGGTGCCAACTTCCTAGTTTAAGTTTTACATGGTATCATCAAAATCTACTCAATAAATTTCCTAACAATTTCCCCCTTTTTTATGATGCCAAAACTTAAAAACATTGAAAGAAAGTAAGCAACAAAGATAAATACAGACAATGCAGTAACAAAGAATGTATGCTTAAAATAGATCACTTTATTGATCTTGGCATTCTTGTCCTTTACACAGCTGTTTACATTCGGTATCAGTGCAATATGTATACATGTCAAAACATAGTATATCTAAGCTAAGATACATAAAGAGTGAAAATTGCAGGGAGAATTTCCTAAGCTTATTACAGAAGACTTGCATGAATGTATTTACAACAAAAATACACGAAGGGGTTTGCAACAACACTTCAACGCCTTTGTTGCTTCCTTCCTCTCTCTTCATCAGCTCTTCCCCTATCAGAATCAGCTCTTTTCCTTTTTCTTTCCTCTTCCTCTTCAGCTTAATTTCTGCCTTTTCTTTTCTTCTTTTCCTCTTTTCTTCTTCTCATAAGATCACTTTGCAACAGGGTCATCCATTCGTTGCCTTTCCTCCCACTCACGGGTTGCTCTAGCTCTTTCTTCTGCCATCCTCTTCTTCGCTTCTTCAATTTTTCAAGCGACCTATAAATTTGTAAGATGGCCATGGCCAGCCTAGTATGTGATCCCCTTTTCTCAGGGTCCACAAAAGTGACATCTTTCGGCTTAGGCCGAGATTGAAAACTTTTTCCAGTGCCACTTTGTCTTCCCTTTCTTGACTCTGCTCCTCTTCCTCTAGGAGCATATTGTACAGAAGCCTTGGACTTACCAACTGAGTGACTACTTGCACTCTGCTGCTTCTCAACTTTGTTGCACACTTCCAGGCCTTTTACCCAGTACAACTCCCAGGCTTGAGTCAAGGTCATTCCTTCAAAGTAGCCTTCAGCTTCCAAGGTTCGAAATTCTTCCATAGATCTGGGCTCAGATCCTGCATCTGGAATTACTTCTTTGGGGGGCTCTATCATGACATTTTCTAATCCTGCTGGTAGACCACCATGCTGCTTCAATAGTTCTTCCACTCTTGCTGACGTATTCTCAGGTACCTTTTCAAATGCAGCTTCAATGACCTTTCTCTTATCGTTCAAGGCCACTGCAACTTTCTCGATGGGTAATCTCACGGGTAGCTTGTTGAGAATATCGGCTGTAACTTGACCTAGCTGAGGGGTTTTAGCGAACATCAGCTTCAGATCATTCGAACTTCTTTCCTCTCAGTTGCTTCGCCTTTCTTCAATTTTTCTTCTTTTAAGCCCTTGAGGGACTCCTCTTTCCCCTTTTTGGCATCATCAAAGGAAAGAGGTATCACAGGGAACATCCCACTAAGGATAAAGTCCAGTCGGCTGATAGTGGAGTTGTGCTTGGAGTCAACTGCATCATACGATGTATGAAATTCGGAGCGTGTTGCCTTAGACTCAGCTGAAACTACCTTCATTTCAGCTATGAGAAGACTGAATTCTCATTCATGGAATTTTCGAGTCTGGTAATTTCATTCTTGTGGAAATGTTGCAGCAGCTCTATTTTCGACTTATAGGACTAATTGATCCTTTCGATGTACTCCTTCATTCTCTTCTGATATCTAAATTATCCGTACTCCACAACAGCATTTTCGCAAACAATGCTTTAAAGTAGCGGACTTGCTCAGATCTCATAGCTGTCTGATGTGCAGCCCATTCCCTGATGCGCACAATAAAACCTCTTAAATCGGCTGTGAGGGTGGCATCACCATTGTCCAGGCGGAGGTCTAAGGATGCTTGATGGCGTTCCACTTTCTCAATCTCTTCACAAATAGTCTTGAAAGCTTTCCGGAACTCAGCTGCGGAGGCTGACTCAGCTGCTGGCCATTCTGCATCAAAATCAAATTCATTGTAACAATCGTATCCGTGGGGATGACTGGCTCTGCACACACTATATATTTCCTTAATTCCCTGGCAGATTCAGCTTCTAAGTCTGGCAATTCAATGGCGAAAGAAAATTCTTCCTCAAAAACATCATCGCGAACAAAGGGGATCTCCGAGTCTCTTGCTTGCGTCACCTTCCCTTGTTCTGGATGAGTGAATTCAGCTCTCGATGCCTCAGCTGCGGAAGCTTCATCGGCAGTGGTCACAGTTTGTGGCGACTATGACCGAGCCAAGGAGTTATTCTTCTTCGTGCAAGCTGAGACCTGCGCCAAATGAGTCGGTTCCAGCTGGGGCATTTGAGATGTTTTGCCCAGCAGACTGAGCCTCAGCTGTCTCAACAGCTTCCTCGGTCTCAGTGGGTTTTTCCAATTGAGTTATCTTGTCCTCAGTTGTATCATCAACTTCATCGGAGGATGATGAGACCTGTGGAGTTGGCTCATCATCAAAATTAAATCTCATATGAGCCGTATTTTCACTGACTTGGCTCTGAGATTTGGGTGGACTCTGCTTCATCTTCCTATCCCAAAAATGATGTGTCAATGTTCTCTTGGGAGTCTTGAAAGGGCACCAATGACTTCATATGTGGCAACACCTTCGACCAGAGGAATGTTCTCAACAACTACATCATTATCCTTACCTAGGGAAGTCTCAACCTCCCCAAGGCCTTGATGCCCTTTAGCGATGATCAAAGTGCGGCGGGCGCATTCGCATTCCCTTCTTGGCGCACTCAAACTGTCTTAGGGTCTTGGATGTTGGCATCCAGAGGAGTCTCAACCCCTTGGATTGTACTTTCATAGCATAAAATGTTAACTCCTAGGGCTTCACCATCCTGTGCCTCGGCTGTATCAATAGTGTTATCGGCTTCAGAGTAATAGACATTTCAGCTGAGACAGACTTAACTGTCCGAGCTTCGTCAATGTCACTCTGCTGTTTTTCAGATTCTTTCTCACCGTCGCCTCCAAACTCCATTGATGTGTCTCCTACAGAACCTCCAACCTAGCTATGGTGGAGAGAGTTTCCCCCTCAGCTGGCACACCAGCTGAGTCACTGATTGTGGGGTCACTCTGCTCCAGAGACACGGCTTTGTCCGTTGAGTGCTCAACCGTCGGGGCAGGTGTGAGAACACCTTCTTCAGGAGTTGGCTCAGCTTGGGTGCCCAACTTCCCAGCTTTATCGCCAGCTCCCTTGGAGCCATCCTCTAATTGCACGGGGGACGTGGCTGCAGCAATGTCCGATGCAATTTGTTGTGCCACTCCCAGAGGATCAGTCTGCAGAAGAGTTTGGGATGACTCTCATGGACCTTCTAACAAACTGTGTTCGTGCATGGCTCTAGATTCTTTCAATGCCTGTTGCATGTTTGACTTCTCGGCTATAGTAGCCAGATCCAAATCTTCATCGCTGTCTGAGAGCATATCAAGATGCGTGTGAGTATGCTCTAGAGAGCCTGTAAATTGGCACATTTTGGATTTCTCCAAGGCTCGGGCTTGCTCAGCAAATTTCTCCTTTTCTTTCTCTTTCAGAATGCGAAGGATGTCTAAATAGTCTTCTTCATTTAAGGCAGATCGAACATCATTTACGCAGAGGAATCGGAGAAGCTCTTTTTCTTCTTCGATGAACTCAGGGCGAGTGAACTGTACCCTTGAGTGATCCAGCTTCCATGCTCTCCATTCTCTTAAGCGTCGTTCAATATCTGGATAAACTGGAGAATACATGATTACATCATCATCATCATCATCATATTCACCTCCAGTTTCCGGAATGGGAGGTAAGAGACCTTGCTTTTCCTTAGATGCAGCAGCATCAGTTATAGGAGGGGAAACAACTCTTTCAACATTAGGCTCAGTTGTCTCAGCTGCTTCACTTTCCGCAGCTGTCTTCCTCAGAGCTAGGTCTTTGACAGAGCTCTGCTGATCATAATCAGCAGACTTTGCAGATACATTGATAATCTCGAGAGACTGCTCTTCTTGAGCATTAGTAGTCTGAGTTTCTTTCTCCGATCGAATCCGAATTCAATTTGTCTTCTCAAATTTCAGTTGCTTGAACAACCTTATCTTCTTGGGACGAACTAGTGGAACTTCTGTTTCAATCTCAGCAGATTCATCAGAAGTAGGAACTTGGGCACTCTTCTTAGAGACAACTGCCTTTCTGGGCTTGGCAGTCCTCTTCTTCTTTGCGACTGGAGAAGGGATTTCAGGTTTCTTCTGAGTCTCTGCTGCAGGGGCAGGAGTCTTGGCTGCTCGGGAAGGTGACTTAGATGCAGGGGCAAGAGCTTTCTTTGGCTTGGCTGCGGGGGCAGGAGTAGGCTTGAATGCCGCAGCTCTCTTCTTCGAGGGAGGGATTTCAGCTGTGTCTTTAGGGTCAACTGATTCCCCTTCACTTGTATCGGCTTTCTTAGCATGAGCTCTCTTCTGGGCACTGGAGATTTGCCCTAAACATTTTATTGTTCACGTGGAAGGCTTGCCATGGCGAAGAGCAATGCCCTTTACCTCCATAAGATGGCCAATAACAAGGCCATAGCCCAATGAGCATCCAAAGGACTCATCTTCTTGAAGGTCCTGTTTAGCACATTTTGGCAGAGTCTGCTGTAAATAAACTCAGCCCAGTTAACCTTGTTTCCTTGCGTGATCGCAGCCATCACGATCAGCTTAGTTTTGGATTGCTGATTGAAGCTTCCAAATTTCATGTCAATGCATTTCGAGATGACATCCATCAGCTTGTGATAGTAGTCTTTCAACAGGTCCTTCATGGCCGTACAAACCACTTTCTCAGCAAACTCAGGCTTGGCAACTTCCTTCCAAGTGGCAGCTAAGTCGACATCAGCTTCATAGATCTCCTTCAAGCCCTCCGAGGGCAACAAACAGTGCTCAGTAAGGTCTTTTGCACCGAGTTTTATGACCTTACTATGGACGAAAGATTTGATTTCACCGTCCTACACTTCTGCATTTTTGTAGAACATTGATACCTCTTCAAGGTATGTATGAGAGTATTCTAGACCGAACTTTTCCAACATCTCAGCAATCTTCTTGACCAGGGCATCATCCACGCCCTGTTTGATCATCTCTTCAAAGTCCACAAAAGAACCAGTGTGGATTTGCTTTGAAAGTTTCACAAAATCGTACTTTTGGGCCATTTTCAGATGTTTCTACCGATCGAAATAAGAGAAACTTGCTTGATAAGAATTAGGGTTCACACAGGTTTCAGAGAGAAAAACACTTTCTTTGCTTGAAGATGCACAATTTGCGTGAGGAGAGAGAAATGCAACGTTCCGTATATAAAGGTCGTGAAAGGACATATTTTGGATTTTGAAATTTTTGATCAAAATCAACGGCTAAGATTAAAATGTCAAAACCGCATTTAATTCCCCGCATTAAATGCAGCAGCATTTATATCCAATCATGTGGCTTACTGTGCAGCTTTTATTGTGACCGTCATTATTACGCTGACATCACCCTTATAAACATTCCTGCTCAATTAAAACGAATGCGTTCTTGTCACTTAGCTTATAAATTATTCAGCTTACATCTAAATTGACTTAACTCTATTTCTCTCTTCCCATGATGTAACTCTTTTGTCAGCTAACTCGATACAGCTGACTTCCTGACTAGGTTGTTTCACTTGGATGATATGTGAAACTTGCCCTACTTTTATTTTCTCATCTTCTTTCTCTGCTGATTGAGTGTCCTGAGTTTCAACTCAGCTCAATTAAACCTAACTCATTCTTGAGTTGTTCAAATCTTGATTCACATAGAGGCATTGTGAATATATCAGCTAACTGTTTATCAGTTGAGATGTATTCCAAGGTGATGTCTTTTTTTCAACATGATCTCTTATGAAATGATATCTGACATTAATGTGCTTTGTTCTTGAATGCAACACAGGATTATGAGTGATTGCGATAGCACTAGTGTTATCACACATAATTGGAATCTCTTTTTCTTCAATATCATAATCTCTCGGTTGTTGTCTCATCCACAAGACTTGGGCACAAATACTGCCCTCAGCTATTACTCTGCTTCAGCTGTGGATGTGTCAATTGAAATTTGTTTCTTACTGAACCAAGAAACCAATCTATTTCTAAGCATTTGACATGTACCTGAGGTACTCTTCCTGTCAACTGTACATCCAGCATAGTTCGAGTCTGAGTAACCAACTAGCTTAAGTCCACCTTCCTTTGGATACCATAAGCCAACTTCCTGGCATCCCTTAGGATTCTCTTAGCTGCAGTCATGTGGCTCTCCTTTGGTGCAGATTGAAATATTGCACATACACCTACTACAAAGGTGATGTCTGGCCTGCTTGCGGTTAGATAGAGTAATGATCCAATGAGTGCTCTATATCTGGTTTGATCAACCGCTTTGACATCTGCATCCTTGTCCATCTCGACTGAAGTATTCATTGGAATTTTCACAGAAGACTTATCTTCCATACCAAATTTCTTCATCAAATCTCTGGTATATTTTGTTTGACTTATGAAGGTTACATCCTTCATTTGCTTGACTTGAAGTCCTAGAAAGAAAGTCAGTTCACCCATCATGCTCATCTCAAATTTACCTTGCATGAGGTTTGAGAACTTGTCACACAGCTCTTTGTTTATGGAACCTAAAAAGATGTCATCCACATATATTTGAACAAGCAGTATACTCTCACCATCTTGAATTCTAAAGAGTGTTCTATCAACCTTTCCTTTGGTGAACCCATTGTCAGTTAGAAATTTAGACAATGTATCATACCATGCTCTTGGTGCTTGTTTCAATCCACATAATGCTTTCTTGAGCTTGTAGACTTTATCTCCAATAATTTTCTGCTCAAAACTTGGAGGTTGTTCAACATAAACTTCTTCCTCTAACAATCCATTCAGAAATGCACCCTTCACATCCATTTGATACACAGTGAAGTTCTTATGTGCAGCATAGGCAAGAAACATCCTTATTGCTTCCAACCTTGCATCATGAGCAAAGGTTTCATCAAAATCTATACCCTCTTCTTGGCAATACTCTTTGGCTACCAATCTTTCTTTGTTTATTACAACAGATCCTTTCTCAATCATTTTTTTTTCTGAAGACCCATTTTGTGCCAATAATATTTTGATGGGTTGGATTCCGCACTAATACCCATACTTTGTTTCTTTCAAACTGATTCAGATCTTCTTGCATGGCTTGAATCCATTGTGTGTCATCCAATCCTTGAGACACATATTTAGGCTCTATCTGGGAAATAAAACAAGTGAACATAGCTTCATGTTGTGCTCTGGATCTGGTTCTTATGCCATCTCTAACATCTCCATTGACTAACTCTAGTTGATGGTCTCTCAGCCATCTCCCATCAGGTTGGAGTAAGTCTGATGGATTCAGCCGTCTCGCAGGCGCAGCTGAGTTGTCTTGAACAGCTCTTTCATTTTCATTCAGCTGTAGATTTTCCAGCTGTCTTTGAGATTCAGCTATCTCATCTTCATCTGGGTTGATTGCACTTACTTCATCTTCAACATACGAACTCTTTTGCATAGTTGGCTGATTCAACTTATCAGCTAACTCTTCAATGTCTTCTCCATTTACATTAGGTTCATCAAAACCACATGGATAGACTCTTCTGCAACCATAGTCCTCTTGTTCAGCACTCTATAGGCTTTACTCTCAGCTGAGTATCCCTAAAAGATACCTTCATCTGCTTTAGTATCAAAAGCCTTCAAATTATCTTTTCCATTGTTAAGGATGAAACACATCCAAACATCCTGAAATATCCAACATTTGGCTTTCTCCCTGTCCAAATTTCATAGGGAGTCTTGGTCAGTTGCCTGTTGATCATGCATCTATTTTGAGTATATCATGTTGTGTAAATGTCTTCAGCCCAAAATCTCTTAGGCAACCCATCTTCAGCTAACATGGTCCTTACAGCTTCCTTGAGAGTTCTATTTCTTCTTTCTGCCACTCCATTCTGCTGTGGAGTTCTTGCGGCTGATAACTCATGAGCAATTCCATTTTCAACACAATACTGAGTTATTATCCTATTGACAAACTCAGTTCCTCTGTTAGATCTTATTTTTATAATGGTTTGGCTCTTTTCATTTTGAACTCGTTTCATCAGTTGAGGTAACCTCTGCAAAGTTTCCTTCTTTTTACACATGAAGATCGTCCATGTATATCTTGAGTAGTCATCTACCACCACTAAGGTGTTTTTCTTTCCACTTATGCTGGCTGGCTCAACTGGACCAAATAAATCCATATGCAATAGATGTAATATTCTTTCCACTTTCTTTCTTGTATACTGAGTTTCGCAATCCTTCTACAAGATGACTCCTTGCAAACTTGTTGATTGTCTTGAAATTCGGTTGTGCACTTTCTAGCAGACAAGTGCTTGGTGTAGCAGACAATTTGATCTGGCACACTCCCATGTTGAATCCAACATTGTAGCCTTTATCACAAATTTGGCTGATGCTTAACAAGTTGAAGTTGAGGCCTTCAACATAAGCAACATCTGTGATTTCCAATCCATTCTTCTTGATAGATCATGTGCCCTTGAATTCCCTAGGAGCTTCATTTCCTCCAAATATGACTTTTGCACCTCTAATCTCCTTGAATCTTGATAGGGTTTTCTTGTTTCTTGTCATATGTCTAGAACAACCACTATCCATGTACCAGGTTCCTTGGCACTCAGCTGTTCCTTGAACCTGCAATCAAGGAAATCAATTTTTAGGTACCCATACTTGCCTGGGTCCTGAGGGGTTAGTGCTATAAGATGTTCCAACCAACCTTTAGCCAAAAGACCTGACTCTAAGAGGTTTCCATCTATCAGTGCCATAATCATAGTGCACATTAGCAAATTGCTTGGGGGTTTTAGGTTCTTACAGCTGTCTCTTTTGTTTGTATGTCTGTGTTTGTATTTTAGCAATTGCTTTCTTGGGATAGTTGTGATATTTCCGAGTGTAGTGCTTGGGTGTGTATGTGTGCTGATAGTAGCTCTTTTGACTTTGGAATGACCTTTGCTGAGTCTTAGGTCTTTGCCATCTTGGCTTGTATTCCATAGGTCTTTGCTGATGTTTCACATTATTCCAATCAGCATAGTTTGGATAGTTTCTACCATTCCCATAATGGGTGTTTCTCTGATGAAATTTCTGGGGTTTCTGGTAGCTCTGTTTGCTTTTCACAGAGTATTTTCTGTTTGGAGTTTGCTGAGGAACTCAGCTGGATTTCTTCTTAGTTATCCTTTCAACATACTCAACTGGTTGTTTTCCTTTTCCTTTGTATCCAAGGCCAGTTTGTTTGTGATTGTGCTTTGGAGTGAATGTGGGTGCATCATTTGGTGTTTTGGATTTTTGAGATGCTTCGTTGCTTGAAGATCCTTTTTCCAGAATCACTCTTGGAGTTTGACTGTGCATAAAGAAATTAAATCCTATGCCTTTCTTATCTCCACATTCTTTTTGACTCATGATAAGATCATCCAATGATTTGGATGCCTTTGTAAATGAGTTAATCGCATTTTGAGATCTTTTCCCTCTTTTCTATAGCAGCTAACTCTGCTGTGATCATTGCATTTTCAGCCTTCAGCTTTGTGTTCTCATCAGCTATATAACTCAGAGTACACAACTCTTTAGTCAGTTGTGAGTTTTGGCTTTTAAGCTGGCTGTTTTCCTCATTTAGAATTGTGTGTGAGGATTTTATGTGTTCAAAATCTTTCATCATTTTGCCTAGTGAATCATAAAGATCAGTGGGTAATGAAGTGTGTGTATCACAATCACTATCACTTGAATCTGAATGAGACGAGTTAGAATGTACCTCATCTTCTTGATCTGGTTGATCTTGTTCTTTAGCCATAAGGCAAATCCTAGCCTCTTCCTCAGAATCACTCTCTGAGTCTGTTGCTTCTTTGGACTTGACTGTCTCAGCTGTCTCAGCAGCCAACATGGCTTTCTTCTTTCCCTGAAGACTTTTCTATCTTCCTCATTCCTATATTTGTTGACTGGTGGATAGGAACAGTCAACTGTAAAGTGTCCTGGTTGTCTGCAGTTCCAACACAGGTTCTCGGCTCTTTGATCAGCTCTTTCTGTTTTTGGATTATTAGCTCCCTGATATTCAACCCTTTGATGTTTAGCTCTCTTGGGTGGCCTGTCTTCCCTTGACTTGGAAGGAGCTGAATGTCTTCTGGAGGTCTCACTATTATTTCTTTTATAGTTCCTATTGAAGAACTTGCTGAATCTTTTGACCATCAGGGCAATTCCTCCTTGTTTATGGCTTCCTTTGGTTCAGCTCTCTTTCCATCACTAGCCATTAGTGCAGCTGTCTTGGGTACAATTGTCTCCTCTTGCTCTTTTCTTCTCAGCTCAAACTCATAGGCTTTGAGATCTGAGAATAGCTCATGATTGGATGTTCTTGAGAGGTCCATTGAACGTCTCAGGGCCATAGTCTTCATTTCCCATGCAGCTGGGAGGCTTCTTAAGATCTTCTTACATATTTCGTTTTGTGTATATTACTTCACAAGAGCTGAAAGATCATTTGTGATCTCACTGAATCTGGCATCCAGCTGATCAATGGTTTCACCTGCAAGCATTTTGAAATTTTCAAATTTTTGAACAACAACAGACAATTTGTTTTCTTTAATTTGTTTTGATCCTTCACAAATTAAAGTCAATTTATTCCAGATTTCTTTTGCAGATTTGCGAGATTTGACTTTATTGAACATTGCATTATCCAATGTCTTGTAGAGTATGTCCTTGGCCACATTGTCCAAGTCGTATCTCTTCCTATCTTCATTAGCCCACTCAGCCCTTGGTTTTTCAGCCATGGATGGTCTTGCTTCAGCAACAGGTTCTTCTCCTTCTGTTGTAGATGCTCTTCTTACATCCGTGTTCACTTTGAGTATTTGCAGCGGCCCATCATCTATCACAAGCCACATTTCATCATGTAATGCAGATAGATGAGCCTGCATGCAAATTTTCCAATCATCAAATTCTTCAGCAGTGAACATAGGAATGTGTGTTGATTTTCTTCCATGATAATAACTTTGCTTAAAATGAAAGATTTTGAAAATACCAGTGTAAAAAAACTTTTTGAAAAGATAGAGATCTAGTTCAATAACTAGTGTGGAAAGGTCAATGAACCAACTGCTCTGATACCACTTGTAGGTCCCAAGGGGTGTGAAGTAAGGTTTAGAAGGGGGGGTTGAATAAATCTTACCAAATTTTCGATTTAGTCCTTTTAAAATAATTTAACAGAGTTGAATCAAACAGCTGTGTCCTTGATGGACAGCTAAGTTGACTTTTCAGCTAAGTTACCCACTCAACAGACTCGATAGAGCTGTTGATAGTATAACTCGGCTGCTCAAGCCAAATACTTAACTTGGCTGATTGGTTTTTAACAGCGGAAGACTTAACACCCTTAGATTTGTTTTAAGTTTGTTTCTAAACACTTGATTCTTAGCATTTAGTTACTTATCAATTGGATTGCAAATATGATCAGCAAATGTAAAATGAATATGCAGGAAAGTAAATTTGCTGAAAGTAAATGACACAAATAATTTAGAGAGGTTCGAAGATGGGAAAATTCTTCTAATTCTCTCTTCTCCAACTCCTGGAGGAATCCACCATGTAACAGATCATTTTACAAAGCGGTGAACAGTCCGGAGACAGCCTTGATCACACAGCTGGCTTCTCTTGCGACTCAGCTTCTTCACAAGGCAGCTGCCTTGCTACTTCAGCTCACTTCTCAAGTCCTAGGATTTGATCATGAAGCCCTCCAACAAACTTGATAATGGTTCGACCTGGAACCTTTCTACAATCCTAGCTTGGAAAGTAGACCCCTTTGATTTCTTCAAAAGTTTCCTCTTCAACAAATTTGAAGTTGTCTTTCCTTCACTACTTGTGTTGGATCGATTTCCTTCGAGTTTCAGGCTTGAAGAATTGCTTGAATGTTTATGAGAATATTGCAGGTTAAATGCTTGAATATTGTTTGCTTGTTCATGGTTCAGGTAACCTCTTTTCAATAACTTCCTCAGCCTTTTATAGTGCACATTCGAAATTTTTCCTATTGAAGAGATATGCTAATTTCAAATGTCACTTGTGTTTGTTGGCTTGTCTTGGTCTGCAGTCCTTGATGTTGACCTTTCCTTGTATTAAATGTCTTCGCAGCATTGCAGGTGCCTGACATAAGGTATAGTGTTTCCCATTGGTTCAATCCTTTTGCATATTTCTGGGACTAACACTTTAGACCTGCCAGCTTTGACGTATTACTATGTTGAGTAAAATTCTTGACTTTAATCAATAGATCTAAGTCAGTTGTCTTTACTAGACTGCTGTCTTTACCCCAAGTGACTTGTGTCAGCTCCAGTCATTGGATAACTCAACTGTCACTTCTACTTGAGACTTGGCTTCTTGAGTTGACTTGACTGACACTTCTTACAATTGTTCCTCAGATGACTCTTCTTCAGTCGAGTCCTTGACTTCCTTCTAGGCCATACTCAGCTGACACACAGCAGAGTCTTCAATCCAGTCCGTAGTTGACTTCTTGTAATCCTTGGCATAACTGACTTAACTCAGCTCTTCCAGCCCTATCTATTACAACACAAATTACAAGGGAAATGGGGTGTCAACTTCCTAGTTTAAGTTTTACATGCTATCATCAAAATCTATTCAATAAATTTCCTAACATGAAGAATAAATAAAACAAACAGATAAAGCCCCGGGGGGTGAAAATTCTCCATTAGCAAAGAAGGGTGATGGCTCTGTGGCTCTTATCGTTGTTGGCCTCGGTCACTATATTCTTTGGGGAGCATGCCCTTTTTTAGGTGGCCATGTAGCATTCTCTGGCTCTCACATCTCCCACTGTCTCACCTACTCATGTTCCGATCGAGAACTTCAGCTTAAGTTGAACGATAGAGGGGATGGCCTTGTAAGAAGAAGGGGCATCCAAGATGAGGAAACGGATTATCTTAGTTGCTCTATGTTGGCCATCCACTTTGAAAATAAGGAGCAAACTGTCTCATGCTGACTTTATAATCTCTCCCGTGAAGCCAACAAGGGACACTATCACCACGACATTCTAGGTAGGACTTATCTTTAGCTTCTTGAATGCCTTCATGAATATTAAACCCACTACACCTCTCGTGTCCACCAAAACTCTCTTGACCACAAAATTGTTTGATAAATGTTTTTATCATGATTTTGATGATTTTGTTTTTACACCAAAACAATGATTTTAAAGGTTGTCCAAATACTCATAAATGATTTAAAATGGTTTTAATATTTTCCGGAGTATTTCTTCAAATTTGTTTTCGACTAAAATGGACAACACTTTTAATGATTTTATGTCAAAATGTTTTTACATCAAAACTATGTCCCTGAATGTTGTCCTAATACTCCCGATCGGTCTAAAATGTTTTTACTATTTTTCGGAGTATTTCTTGGAGTTTATTTTCGATATAAAATTGGACAACACTTATGTTCCAGGCTCGACCGGTCGCCCTATAGGGCAACCCGTACCTGTGTTGAGTTTTGGAACAGAAAAAGGGACGGAGACAAAAATGAGGGGGGCGACCGGTCGACCCGGAGGTCGACCGGTGGGGGACGGCCGACCATAGGGCGACATTGCACAGGCCCCTCCCCTCGAAGAACAGATCAATCTGTTTCTTATTTTTGGTCTCCTTGACCGGTCCAACATAGGGGCGACCGGTCGGACCCCCCGTCGACCGGTCCCCCTGTGTATATTTCGCAAAGAATTCAATTTCAACTTATCTCTGCGCGACCGGTCGCCCTTAAGTTTGACAGCAAAAATGTAACCGTTGTGCAGCAGACATCTTTTCCTTAATTTGTGAGATTGATTTCTAACAGCTCTTTTCTTCAATTGTCTTGCAATTTTTTACAGAATTCATGTCCCCAAGAGGAGCCTATCATGTACAAGACATCTTCTATAAATAGAGGAAGAATTGAAGCAATACTATAGGAGAGAAAACTACAACACAACAAGATACACTCAAGAATACACTTGTTCCTACATTGTCTTATTTCTTGTTGTAATTTGCCTAGCTATTCACTTTCACATCCTTGAGGTCTAGGCTTTTCTTGATTACACTTGCACTCTATTGTATTATCAATTATCGAGTTGTAATCTTGAATTTGGGTAATCATTCAACACAAGATATCCTTGTGAGTGTTCTTGTGGTAAGAACACACTTGGGTGATCTAGGTGTTAGGTGTGAGAAAATTGTGGTAATCTTCTTGTTGAGGTGTTGAAGAATTTGGTATTCTTCAAGGTTGAAGATTGTGGTAATCTTCACAAGGTGCCGTTGGAGATTGTGGTAATCTTCAAGTGAGATTGTGGTAATCTCAAAGGTGGTGTTGAAGAAGAGTGTGGTGCTCTTCAAGGTGTTGTTGTAAGTTGGTGTTGTATTAATTTGTGGTAAATTAATAAAATCTTTTTTTCTTTTTGAAATCCATCCCGGATATACTGGGGTGGTAGAGGATTAGGCCATAGGTGGGTTGAACCTCTTTAAATCGACGTGTGTTGTTTACATTCCGCACCTTTATTATTGTGTTTGAGCATTTGGTTCGAAAAAGTGGGCGAAATCGAAAAGATGGAGATAATCTATTCACCCCCCCTCTAGATTATCGTAGCCGCTTGGACTTACAAGTGGTATCAGAGCCAAACTCTTTGGCAAGCTCGTTTCACATCGCGAGTGAAGAGAAACGATCATCGGCTACGAACGAAGCTCAACTTTCCGGCACCTCCACCACCAAGCCACCTCGGTTTGATTCCAAAAATTTTATATTTTGGAAAGAAAGAATGGAATGCTACTTACAAGGTTGTGGGTTCGACATTTGGAACACCGTCATTAATGGAGATTCCATTCCGATGAAAGATACACCACACACCTCAAAAGGCTTCAAAAAGCTCAATGATGAAGAGAAGAAAATCATCTCTTTGAATGGTAAAGCTCTTAATATTTTACTTTGTTCACTTACCACTTTGGAATTTGATCATGTTGTAGGTATTCAATCGGCACATGAAGTATGGCAAAAATTAGAAGCCATCTATGAAGTATATGCAAATGAAAGGAGCAACTCAAAAGCATCTACTTCACAAATGGATACAACATCAAATCCAACAACATGGGATAAGCCTTCTACAACCTCCCATGATGAACAAGTTGAACAATGCCTCATGGGCATCGAAGAAGAAAACGAGGTAAGTTCTAAACCCTCTACTTCTTATGACCATGAATTGCAAAATGAATATAGTGATTTACAAAATGATTATGATGAGCTACAAGATGAATTCCAAAACTTACTTGTTAAATACAAAAATTTGAAAAAGGAATTCATTGTTTTGAAAAATGATAAGGATAGTTTATTTACTTCCTATGAATCACTATCATGTGCTCACACCACCACTCTTGACAAGGTTAGAAACCTTGAGAAAGAAAATAGTACTCTTGTTGAGGATATAAATTGCTTGAAAAAGATTTATCTAAATACAACTTGAGTCCGATAGAATGACCAATATTGTTGATTGTTGTGATAATTGAAACTAGAACTTGATCATAAGCCTAAGGGTGTCAATCACATGAAAAAGAATCAAGTCTCTAAGCACGTTGGTCATTATGCTCCTAGAATTATTACATGCTTTTATTGCGGTAAAAAGGGTCATACGGTAAATACTTGTCGGGCTAGAAATAGCTCTAATTATTGTTGGAGACCTAAAAGTCTCAAGACTAATCCCAAAGGACCCAAACACATGAGGGTACCACAAAACAATGTCATATTAGGTACCCGGCGAAATAATGATCGAAGAAAATTTATACCACCAAGAAGACATCAAATGACCGTTTCATTTGATCAAATAAGGAGAAACTATTTTCGACAAAGCCAATTTTCAAGAAGAGGATATAATCAAAAATGGGAAGAACACAATCCTTGGAAATGGCAAAGACATCATCAACAAGATGATTTTCAAAGAAGAAGAGACTATCAACAATGGGAAGGCAACAAACTTTGGAAATGGAGTAATCAAAGAAGTCATCATCAACAAAGTGACTTCTCAAGGGGAAGATATCATCAACAATGGGAACGACACAACCCATGAAAATGGCGTAATTGGTAAACCGTATCTCCCCATTTAAAATATGCATTTTATCTAGTTAGTATGCATGTTTTTATTTGTGCCTATATTGCAAATGAGTTTTCAAGTATTTATTTTTAATTAAGGTCTTCAATATATATTTGTGCTTTTAAAATTTTTTGAAAAAGAAGACCTCATATGATGTTTTTAAAACTCTTGTGCATTTTTGTAGACTAGAGTGTGTTATCATCTCCTATGGATTTTTATGGCATGAGCTTACTTGTGATATCTCTTAGCCTACACTTCTATCATTATGATTTGTGCTAGATTTGTTTTAAGAATTGTGTAGGATTTACATATTTTCACAAATGGCCATTTACGTCATTATTTGTCAAGAAAGGCATATATTATCGAGGTATGTTTACTTGTGTTATTCTTACTCTTATAGACTCGATATATGTATTGCCATGTGCCTATTTGCTTGTTTTTCATAGTATTTCATACAAGTGCCATTAAGAGGATTTTTAGATTTTTTTTTTGAAAGGCACTATTCGATATTTGATTGCACATATTTGCTTTGTCAACTTTTGTTCAAATACTTCTTTTAAATGAGGTCTCAACCATATGCTATCGAATTTTCAAATTTCAAAAGAGACCTTTTATAGCTTTCTTAAGCTTATTTGAACTTGCATGATTTATTAGATTCTTGATGATATTATTCTAAATGCCAAGTATGTGTTTCTTGCTTCATGGTCTATATATATAGTGTCTCTTACTACTATGCTCTTTTGCAAGATATTTTGTAGTTGACAATTGAGGCATGTTATTACACTTGGGCTATTTTTCTTGCTTATATAAGAAATGCCTTTAATGAGTTTGTTGAGTTGTGTAGAAAAGAAAATACTCCAAATATTTGGATGTAAATGTTCTATTATGAACACCTTAGATCATTTGGAAGCCCAATAGTGATGAAGAAGACAAATTCCTCAATTGATGCTTCAAGATGAAGATTGGTTTTTAGAATTGCAAGAGGAGCTAAAAAGGAAATGATACTTGGAAGTTGATGCCATGTCTTTCATCACAAACGATTATAAATGCAAAATGGGCACTCCGGAACAAACTCGATGACCAAGGCAACATTGGTCGAACTAAGGCGAGGTTAGTAGCTCGAAGGTATTTTCAAGAAGAAGGTAATGATTTTGATGTAATATTTGCACTCATAGCTCTCTTAGAAGTTATTTGCATTTTACTTGCCCATTCTTGTTTTAAGAAAATTTCAAGCTTTACTAAATGGATGTTAATTTTCTAAATGGTTTTATTCATATAAAAGTCTATCGGAGTTTAAAATTCTAGGCCAAATTATTTAAAAAAAAGGCCTTGTACGGTTGATAGACTTAGCTATTTTTGCTAAATGATTCTACAAGAGGTAAAGTTGATACTACTCTCTTTGTTTTTGAAAAAGGGCAAGATTGTTTACTTGTGCATATTTATGAGAATATTTTTGGTACTTCTAATGAATATTTGTGCAAGATATTTTTCCAAGTTGATGCAAGGTGTACTTGAAATGAGCATGATGGGGGAGCTCAATTTCTTGCTTGGACTTCAAATCATTCAATGCCAAGTAGATGGTTACATTTCAAAAGAACTCTTGAAGGAGTTAGGCATTGAAGAAGGAAGAATCATCTCAACCTCTATGGCTACCAATGAAGAGATTGACAAAGGTTGAGAAAGGCATGTCGGTTGACAAACAAATTCGAGGTATGTTTTCTTGTATTATTTCTATAGACTCGACATTATATATGCCTTATGTCTATATGCTCGACTTCAAAAATTATCCCAACGAATCTCATTAAAGTGCCGTTAAAAGAAATTTTCAAATATTTGTAAGGCACTTCTTCTTATGACTTGTATATCCATAGATTTAAAATGTTCTTATTTTTCGGAATAACAAGTTCGGTATTTATTATACGGTTATTCGTATTCAAAATATGGTTCGTCATAATCGAACTAAACATATTGAGATTCGAAAAACTTTCTAAGGGATTGCATTTTTATCAAAAAACTTGAGATGTGATTAATTCCATCTCAAAGTTAACTCGCGGACTTTTTAATCATTTACCGCCGAGTATTTTACCTCATTTCGAGCTTGATTATGACATAATGTATATTGAATGAGGTTTACGTTTGCATCTTGCACGTTTTAAAACTTAAGGGCGAAAAATCGGATTTTTGGATCAAACTTCGGATTTTTCAAACAGAACTCAAACAGTGGGCTGACTGGGGCAAGGCCGACCGGTCGCCCATGTCGTCGACCGGTCGCCCTAGCCCTTGACCGGTCGTCCACTGTGATTTCTTGGCTTAAAACGTCTCTGTTCTTTTACTTAGCCATTTTGGCCCCTTTCAACTCTATTTCGTCCCCTTTGTCATTTGCACACACATTTCACTTCAAATGTGTTTTGTTGCATGTATTCCAAAGGGGGAGAAACAGGTTATGAGCTCTTTAGCTCAAAGAAGCTAAGATAAGCTCAAACGAAAAGAAGCTATAAGCTATGGCTTTCTAAAGCCATAAGTTGTGTATGACTCTTGGTCCATTGGTTGTAGTATGGACTTATATATGTTTCTAATGATGTCTTTTTGACAGGGGGAGCTTTTAAGTTATTGATACTTAAGCTCAATATTGAAAAGCTAAGATTTTAGCTTATGTTTAAGTTGCTTCTATATTACTATTGATGTGCATGTTGATAGGGGGAGCATTTGCTATATGTGTTTGAATATCTCTACTCCCATCCTTGTGTTTATATTGCGTGGAATGTTGTCGATCTCAACGGATATTTATTTTTGACCGGAAAACTTGTTTTGTTTTCAAAATCGCCTCTCAAAATTGTTTTGTTTTCGTAATCGGCCTTGTTGAATTGTTTTGGTTTGTAATCATCAAAAAGGGGGAGATTGTTTGATAAATAGTTTTATTATGATTTTGATGATTTTGTTTTTACACCAAAACAATGATTTTAAAGGTTGTCCAAATACTCCTAAATGATTTAAAATGGTTTTAATATTTTCCAGGAGTATTTCTTCAAATTTGTTTTCGACTAAAATGGACAACACTTTTAATGATTTTATGTCAAAATGTTTTTACATCAAAACTATGTCCCTGAATGTTGTCCTAATACTCCCGATCGGTCTAAAATGTTTTTACTATTTTTCGGAGTATTTCTTGGAGTTTATTTTCGATATAAAATTGGACAACACTTATGTTCCAGGCTCGACCGGTCGCCCTATAGGGCAACCCGTACCTGTGTTGAGTTTTGGAACAGAAAAAGGGACGGAGACAAAAATGAGGGGGGCGACCGGTCGACCCGGAGGTCGACCGGTGGGGGCGACCGGTCGACCATAGGGCGACCGGTGCCTGGGCGTCCCCTCGAAGAACAGATCAATCTGTTTCTTATTTTTGGTCTCCTCGACCGGTCCAACATAGGGGCGACCGGTCGGACCCCCCGTCGACCGGTCCCCCTGTGTAAATTTCGCAGAGAATTCAATTTCAACTTATCTCTGCGCGACCGGTCGCCCTTAAGTTTGACAGCAAAAATGTAACCGTTGTGCAGCAGACATCTTTTCCTTAATTTGTGGGATTGATTTCTAACAGCTCTTTTCTTCAATTGTCTTGCAATTTTTTACAGAATTCATGTCCCCAAGAGGAGCCTATCATGTACAAGACATCTTCTATAAATAGAGGAAGAATTGAAGCAATACTAGAGGAGAGAAAACTACAACACAACAAGATACACTCAAGAATACACTTGTTCCTACATTGTCTTATTTCTTGTTGTAATTTGCCTAGCTATTCACTTTCACATCCTTGAGGTCTAGGCTTTTCTTGATTACACTTGCACTCTATTGTATTATCAATTATCGAGTTGTAATCTTGAATTTGGGTAATCATTCAACACAAGATATCCTTGTGAGTGTTCTTGTGGTAAGAACACACTTGGGTGATCTAGGTGTTAGGTGTGAGAAAATTGTGGTAATCTTCTTGTTGATGTGTTGAAGAATTTGGTATTCTTCAAGGTTGAAGATTGTGGTAATCTTCACAAGGTGCCGTTGGAGATTGTGGTAATCTTCAAGTGAGATTGTGGTAATCTCAAAGGTGGTGTTGAAGAAGAGTGTGGTGCTCTTCAAGGTGTTGTTGTAAGTTGGTGTTGTATTAATTTGTGGTAAATTAATAAAATCTTTTTCTTTTTGAAATCCATCCGGATATCTTTGGGGTGGTAGAGGATTAGGCCGTAGGTGGGTTGAACCTCTTTAAATCGACGTGTGTTGTTTACATTCCGCACCTTTATTATTGTGTTTGAGCATTTGGTTCGAAAAAGAGGGCGAAATCGAAAAGATGGAGATAATCTATTCACCCCCCCTCTAGATTATCGTAGTCGCTTGGACTTACAAAAATTAGCCAGCATGACAGAGATTATGATGGCATCATGGTGGATCTTAGTCTTTGGATATAGTCTTTGCACGCCAAATTTGATGGGCATGGTCTTAGCCTTGATGAAGTCCAATTCTCTCTTCTCTTGGCGGGTTTCCCAGCATTGTGTTCTATATACTCCTTGTTATATTCCATGAGGGAGCTCCTCGAATCTATTCTTCCAGTGTCTCTGGAAATTACTAGACACATGGGTTTTATGCCTCTCCTCGGCGCACGACTTAGAATGGTGTGGAGCTTGATATCCCTTTTAGATCAGCCTTTTGATATCCCTATTCAACATGTTGCAGTTTTCGGTATTGTGCCTCTGTCATGGTGATAGCGACAATATTGGCTAGAGTGTGCCATCTCAGGGTTGTCTTTCACTGGTCGGGGAAGTTCTAATATCCTCTTCTTCTATGAAGCAATCAATACATCGACCATGGGCATATTCAATAGGGTGAAGAGTAATCTAAAGTCTCTTCTCCCACTTTCTCTCGCCTCTCTTGGGTTGGTTCTTGTCATCTACTTCGGTCTTTTGTTTGTTGCTGGACTCGGGCCTAGTGGCCTCTTCTACTCTAATGTGCTTCTCGGTGTGGCTCAATAGTTCATCCATGGAGACATGAGGTTTCCCAGCCAAGTACTCCTGCAGCTGTCCTTAGTGAAAGTTCTGCTGTGAAAGAATTATAGCACGGATAAATAGAAAAAGTTTTGCAGAGTAAGGATGTGATTGCAGATGAGATCACATTTACAATCACATGCAGCAGAATTTCGAAAACTGAAACAAGACACAAGATATAAAAATTATCTACAAGCCACCAAGTTTGTAGACGTGCCAATATGGCAAAACTTTCCACTAGTAAAATCGTTTGATTCCATATACAAAAATACTAAAACCAACTAGTAGAAAATCAACGGAAAACTCTTATCTAGAGTAGATCAGACCTATGTAATTCAACTCATCCAACAATAGACATATGTGGACTTTGTTAATCACGATACTAAAAACAATGGATGAAAAACTAACAAACACAACTGCAGGGCTGAATGTAATCTCAGATGTAGTCACATTCGAGATCGCATCCAGGGCAGCGAGACTCATTGTGCTTGTATGACTCTTAACTCTCTCAAGACTCTTAACTCTGGTGTATTTCTTGTGTAAAGATTATGGACGTCCTTTTCTCTTTATATAGGCGTCCAAGTCCATCAAAGAGTCCTAATACACAAGGAAAGAAGATATATACAAATATATGACAAGTATATCACTTATGTTAGGAAACAAGATAAAATATAAAAGAGTCCTAATATATCTATACCATATCAATATGATTTCTTTCCTAATCTATATCCAACTCAATCTTACCATATGTCTAGAAAGGCAAAACAAATCAAAATCTAATCTTTTATTTTAGGAAATTACTTGGGCGAAAATTAACGCCCTAACAATCTCCCCTTTTTGCCTTTCTGGACAAAACACATATCAAGCACAATACAAACAAACTCCCCCTCAATTTAACAACTCCCCCTAAATATCATGCTGAGTAAAAATACTGAAATAGATGCAATCATATTTCAGAGCATATTTTAAAACAACAAAACATTCACCAATCAAATATCAAATATCCAGAAAGCCAGAAAACTCCCCCTAAATTGAAAGTATCACAATCAAGATCAATCAACCTTTTCTCCCCCTTTTTGTCCAGAAAACATAGGTAACAAAATCATGTATGCTCCCCTGACTTGGACATGTAAAAAGTTCATTTCATATTCAAAAATTTGAAGAGAATAACGGATCACAAGACTTTAAAATCTTTGGAAAACAAGCGTAAGAAATGTGATCAAGAATAAAGAAAAGTCAAGATTTTCCATAAATTAGGATTCCCAAAAAATATAGAAATAGAATCCCACAAATCAGTGACACTCTTAACCGAAGATATAGATAATTATGAGCAAAATCTATTCAAAAATTCCAAGTCCTTCAAACCGTGTATAACCCACAAAATATATCTGTCAAGATTTTCAAGATTTTGGGAAGAGAAAAATATCGCTCTCAGATTATATAGGGAAACCAAATCTCAGCAAAATATCCAACATCACCAGGACATGCAAAACCTAATATATGCCTAAACGAAAAAAAAACGCACACAAGAAGAGAGACGTGCTGCAACAAAGGATATAGATTAAAATGTCGTCACATTTTGAGTAACACATGTACTAACTGATTCAATGAATTGCAATCCGAAATCCCAGTTTTTCAAAATTTTCGAGTTTTCCCCAATTTTTCCAAGTCTCATGATGGAGTTAACCAGAAGGGAGCTTTCACTCAAATGCCATAGGTAGCTCTTTTTTTCATATGATCATGCCTTTTTAAACAGCAATAAGCTTGAAAAAATTAGTCACAAGGAATAGCTTCACACAATGGGTTGGTAGCTTTTTCCTATAAGGCCTCCAAACATGACCAAAACTTTATTCACAACTCAGCTACTGGGAAAAATATCATCATTTTTTTTGTTGGAGAGATCAATTCACAACAGTTTTCCAAGTGAGACAATATATGTGACTAGTTCGAACCATCAATCCACTTTTTGCAGATATGCATGAAAACCTTACAATGCAGGGATGTCTACAAAAAAAAATCAAAAAGAAATAGAGGAGAGAAAAAGAGATGCAGCGTATGGATGTCACAACAGATGTGATGTGCAATGTTGTGTCATCTCGTGTAACATTTCAGAGAACACACACCACCTAGAGACTTCCGTAAATTGGATAATCTCTCAAAAATCCAAAGCCTTGGTGAAGATGTCTGCAAGCTGATTTTCAGTAGCAATATACTCAATTCGAATTATATTTTTCTCAACTAAATCTCAAATAAAGTGATGTCTAATATCTATGTGTTTAGTACGAGAATGTTGGACAAGATTTTACGACATATCAATAGCACTTATATTATCACAATAAATGGTTAAAATATCACAATGAAAATTATTTTCTTTTCTATTGAATCGATCAAAATCTTCTGCAAAGTATTGTTCAAAAATCATTTTTCAAAGCATCAAACACATTTTTAAGTTCAAAAAAAATGATACAACAAGAAGTTCTTACCATAGAACAAGTAGAAGACAAACACACTAGTTTTACCATATCTCGATAGTTTACCCTTTCTTTCCTTCTAGTTCTTATGCCTTCAGATACATCACCTATGACTTGAGAGATTGGATGATTCTTTTGAATTCTGCTTGGGGGATCTCGTCTTTCATTGGTGATTAAATCATGTCCTTCAAGTTTGTTTCAACTAGTTCGGTGTCAGAATTAGAGTCTGACTCAGCTGCAGCAAACACAGATGTGGGCTCAGATGCCGTCATATTTGGTTCTACATTTGAGACAGCTATGGATGGGGCTTCAGTCACATTCTCAGTTACATATGTGCTTACATCCATCACAGCTGCAGTCTCAACAAATTCGAGCATATCTCCAACATTGTCTTCTTCACTCTTACCTACAAGACTAGAAAGATCATCGAATACAATATTTACAGATTCCACTACCGTCTTTGTCTGAAGATTATAAACTCGATATGCATGGCTATTTGAAGAGTAGCCTAAGAAAAGACTTTTGTCACCTTTTGAGCCAAATTGAGCAATGTTATCTCGATCATTCAGGACATAGCAGATACAACCAAAGACATGAAAATATTTGAGGTTTGACTTCTTTCCCAAAAGTATTTCATAGAGGGTCATCAAACTTCCAGGCCTCAAATATACACGATTGGCAATATGACATGCATTATTTAGAGCTTCTACCCAAAAACTTTTTGAAAGTCTTTTAGAACTCAACATGACACGGGATTTCTCATGCAATGTACGATTTTTCCTCTCTGCCACTCCATTATGTTGTGGAGTTATAGGAACAAAAAATTCATGGGAAATTCTCTTTCTATCACAAAAAGACGATAAAGCTGAGTTCGCAAATTCTTTACCATGGTCCGACCTAATTCTAACAACTGTTAGCTTATACAGATTAACAACTCATCTATCCCAACTTCTAAATACTTCAAATGTTTTAGATTTCTCACGTAAAAAATAGATCCAAGTAAAATGTGAAAAATCATCAACAATCACAAAAAAATATTTCCTTCCACCAATACTTTCAACTTCAACTGGACCCATAATGTAATATCCCATATTTTTCAATTATTGTTATATGAATTATAATTTTATTAATCAGAAAAATATAATTTTAATTAGACACATTTAATAGAATTTCATTTATGAATTTAGAAGGACTCAAACTTAACTAAAAGAATATGAAAGGTGAAGGGTTATAATTTTTAATGTAAGAACTTAATTCTCAATCATAAATTCCAGAATTCAACTCTATAAATTGAAAATTTTCCTTTACAAACTTCACCCCGTTTCTCTAAAATCAAATTCAAGAATCGAGAATCAAGAGGATTAGAACAATCGTTTTAGTTACTACGCGGATTAATAGAAATCAGTTGAGGTGGGGATATTTCTATTCAAGTATTGTTTGTCATTATTAAATATTTCATATATGTGTTTTCGTTTTTGTGCAATGTGGAAAGAGGAAATCATGTTAGTCGGGGGCGTAAATAGTGCAGGGATCAAAAGAATCCTCGGGGTAGCCCGCATATTATAAAGTAACGGCGATCGAGAGGAAAATTATGGAGGAAAAATTACATGTTGAATATTTACGATTACGCTTATTGATGTATTTAATTATGACAAACGTGTCCCCACAGAAATGAGTTGAAAGCTCACCCCATTTTTATTAAAACTTTTCAGGTTGAGGAGCCCGATCGAGGATTGGAGGCGGTGGATGCAAAGTCAACGATTTATTTAATTTGAATTTTTAGAAACCATTATTTGTTAATTAATTTGAGTACTTACTATTAATAGTTAGTATTTTAATTTTTTTAAAATAAATGTTTTTGTTAGAATTAAAGTACTTTTGTTTATTTGGAAATTATTTTTGAATTATAGGCAATGTTTTATAAAATATGTTCTTTTATAATTCTTTTATTGAATTACTTGTATTTTTGAAAACCGGGTCGTTACAAATGGTATCGAGCGGTCTACGATTACGTAGACTTGGAAAAAAAATATATCTTTTCAAATTTTAAAAGAAAATTATCTAGTGACATCCACCTCCGCCATATCTCGTCGGATTCCTCAAGGTACGCCATTTATTATGTCACGCTATTCATTTTATTCATTAAATATTTTATATTATCATATTTTAAAAGTACATTTTATAAATTTAAGTTATCATTTTTTTAAAAGCATTATTGCACGTGTACTTTCAATATTAGACAAGAATTCCCTGTGTAATAAAAAATGATGACACTATTTTCTATGAACTTTGTTAAGACAATGAATTTCGAGGACGAAATTTTTTTAAAGGGGGATAGTATGTAATATCCCATATTTTTCAATTATTGTTATATGAATTATAATTTTATTAATCAGAAAAATATAATTTTAATTAGACACATTTAATAGAATTTCATTTATGAATTTAGAAGGACTCAAACTTAATTAAAAGAATATGAAAGGAGAAGGGTTATAATTTTTAATGTAAGAACTTAATTCTCAATCATAAATTCCAGAATTCAACTCTATAAATTGAAAATTTTCCTTTACAAACTTCACCCCGTTTCTCTAAAATCAAATTCAAGAATCGAGAATCAAGAGGATTAGAATAATCGTTTTAGTTACTACGGATTAACAAAATCGATTGAGGTGGGGATATTTCTATTCAAGTATTGTTTGTCATTATTAAATATTTCATATATGTGTTTTCGTTTATGTGCAATGTGGAAAGAGGAAATCATGTTAGTCGGGGGACCGTAAATAGGTGCAGGATCAAAAGAATCCTCGGGGTAGCCCGCAGTACTATAAAGTAACTGGCCAGTCAGAGGAAAATTATGGAGGAAAAATTACATGTTGAATATTTACGATTACGCCTATTGATGTATTTAATTATGACAAACGTGTCCCCACAGAGCGAGTTGAAAGCTCACCCCATTTTTATTAAAACTTTTCAGGTTGAGGAGCCCGATCGAGGATTGGAGGCGGTGGATGCAAAGTCAACGATTTATTTAATTTGAATTTTTAGAAACCATTATTTGTTAATTAATTTGAGTACTTACTATTAATAGTTAGTATTTTAATTTTTTTAGAATAAATGTTTTTGTTAGAATTAAAGTACTTTTGTTTATTTGGAAATTATTTTTGAATTATAGGCAATGTTTTATAAAATATGTTCTTTTATAATTCTTTTATTGAATTACTTGTATTTTTGAAAACCGGGTCGTTACAAATGGTATCAGAGCAGGTCTACGGTTCTGTAGACTTGGAAAAAAAATATATCTTTTCAAATTTTAAAAGAAAATTATCTAGTGACATCCACCTCCGCCATATCTCGTCGGAGTTCTCGAAGGTACGCCATTTATTATGTCACGCTATTCATTTTATTCATTAAATATTTTATATTATCATATTTTAAAAGTACATTTTATAAATTTAAGTTATCATTTTTTTAAAAGCATTATTGCACGTGTACTTTCAATATTAGACAAGAATTCCCCGTGTAATAAAAAATGATGACACTATTTTCTATGAACTTTGTTAAGACAATGAATTTCGAGGACGAAATTTTTTTAAAGGGGGATAGTATGTAATATCCCATATTTTTCAATTATTGTTATATGAATTATAATTTTATTAATCAGAAAAATATAATTTTAATTAGACACATTTAATAGAATTTCATTTATGAATTTAGAAGGACTCAAACTTAATTAAAAGAATATGAAAGGTGAAGGGTTATAATTTTTAATGTAAGAACTTAATTCTCAATCATAAATTCCAGAATTCAACTCTATAAATTGAAAATTTTCCTTTACAAACTTCACCCCGTTTCTCTAAAATCAAATTCAAGAATCGAGAATCAAGAGGATTAGAATAATCGTTTTAGTTACTACGCGGATTAACAGAAATCAGTTGAGGTGGGGATATTTCTATTCAAGTATTGTTTGTCATTATTAAATATTTCATATATGTGTTTTCGCTTATGTGCAATGTGGAAAGAGGAAATCATGTTAGTCGGGGACCGTAAATAGGTGCTGGATCAAAAGAATCCTCGGGGTAGCCTGCAGATTATAAAGTAACGGCGATCGAGAGGAAAATTATGGAGGAAAAATTACATGTTGAATATTTACGATTACGCCTATTGATGTATTTAATTATGACAAACGTGTCCCCACAGAGCGAGTTGAAAGCTCACCCCATTTTTATTAAAACTTTTCAGGTTGAGGATCCCGATCGAGGATTGGTGGCGGTGGATGCAAAGTCAACGATTTATTTAATTTGAATTTTTAGAAACCATTATTTGTTAATTAATTTGAGTACTTACTATTAATAGTTAGTATTTTAATTTTTTTTAGAATAAATGTTTTTGTTAGAATTAAAGTACTTTTGTTTATTTGGAAATTCTTTTTGAATTATAGGCAATGTTTTATAAAATATGTTCTTTTATAATTCTTTTATTGAATTACTTGTATTTTTGAAAACCGGGTCGTTACACATAATGTCCATATGAAGCAATTCAAAACACCGTGTGGTATTGAAATGTGGTAACATTTGGTGTGACATTCTTCTTTGTTTATCCTTTTGACAACTTCCACACACATTAGCATTCTTCATGCAAAATTTCGGAAAACCACGAACAACCTCAAATTTTACAAGATCCCTCATTTTTGTAAAACTTAGATGACTTAATTTTTGGTGCCATAGATCAGATTCATCTGTGTGTGCAGTGTGACACATTTTTTTATTAACAAACTGGTAGCAGTTATCAGATGATCTTAAACCAGCAAGAATACACGTGTTAGATTCATTAAAAACCTCACAAGAATTTTTGTTGAATTTAACATAGAGATTATCATCACACAATTGGCTAATACTAAAGAGATTATCATTTAGACCATACTCATGCAATACATTCCGTAGCCTAGGTAGTCCATCAACATTCAAAGTCCCTTTTCCAACAATTTTTTCCTTTACCTCCACCTCCATAGGTCACATTACCACCATCATGCTTTACATAATTAGTTAAATACTCCAAAGTACCTGTCATGTGTCGTGAACACCCGCTATCAAAGTACCAAGATCCTGCAATGTTAGATCTCAAAGAAGTATGGATAACATGACATTTAACATCATATTTCTTAACCCAGACAGATTTTGAAAATTTCAAAATGTGATTACGAGGATGTCGTAACATTTCAGATGACATCTGACATGCATAATTTCTGTTTGCCAAATCTGATTTCATTTTGAAACAAAACGACCTAATATGTCCAGGAGCATGACAATAGTGACAAATAAAGTGGCGTTTATGAGATTTGGACTTATGTGAAAAGCTCTTCTTATTGTTGGAGGAATCTTAAGATTCTCTTCCTTCTTTTGCTTTAACAAATACAGGAGTTTTATAACCAATGTCAGCTTTATCATCACTACCCAAAGAAAGTATATCATCCAGTTCTGCTTTTCCAGAATTAGATTTCTTCATGGTTTCAAGAGAATCTTCAAGTTTAGAATTTACATTTTTGAAGTCAAGATTCTTCTTAGTAAGGGCAGCCTCTAGCCAGGTAATTACTTTCTTCTGTTCATCATTTTCCTTCTTGAGTCGATCATTCTCTTTCCTGAGGATTTCATTCAGTTTAATCCTATTTAGCCAATCTCTATACAACTTCGTGTACGTGTCTTCCAAGCTTTCTCCATCTGATTCATCATCTTGTTCAATATCATCAGGAGCAGAAGTAGAATTGAAACAAAAAAGCTCAGAAACAGTTAAGATTTCCTATTCTTCAGATGTGACCTCATATGTGTTCAGAGAAGGTGTGATCACATCTCGGGCCACACCTCTGGCAACACCTGAAGAATTAATTTGGAGAGATTTTCGATCTTTCACCAATATGGTCAGAACCTTGTGATCTTCTTTCTGGACAACGTTCTCATCGTCAGAATTATTGTCACTTAAGGTGACACTCAAACTCATTCCCTTTTTCAAAAAAATATTTGGACAATTTTCAACATAATGACCATATCTAGAACAAGCCCTACATCTAACAGAATCAAGAGTTTTTTATCAAACTTTTTCTGATTTTCAACTGAGGGACGAAATGTAGGGACACTAGGAATTTCCATGCTAACAAACATACATGATCAACACTTAGTATCTTCAAGTGTACGCTTTTGATGCCAATTGAAAGAATTATAGCACGAATAAATAGAAAAAGTTTTGCAGACTAAGGATGTGATTGCAGATGAGATTACATTTACAATCACATGCAGCAGAATTTTGAAACTTGAAACAAGACACAAGATATAAAAATTATCTACAAGCTAACAAGCTTGTAGACGTGTTAATATGGCGAAACTTTCCACTAGTAAAATCGTTTGATTCCGTATACAAAAATACTGAAACCAACTAGTAGAAAATCAACGAAAAACTCCTATCTAAGGTAGATCAGATCTATGTAATTCAACTCATCCAACAATAGACATATGTGGACTTCGTTAATCACGATACTAAAAACAATGGATGAAAAACTAACAAACACAACTGCAGGGATGAATGTAATCTCAGATGTAGTCACATTCGAGATCGCATCTAGGGCAGGGAGACTCCTTGTGCTTGTATGACTCTTAACTCTGTCAAGACTCTTATAACTCTGGTGTATTTCTTGTTTAAAGATTATGAACGCCCTCTTCTCTTTATATAGGCGTCCAAGTCCATCAAAGAGTCCTAATACACGAGGAAAGAAGATATATACAAATATATGACAATTATATCACTTATGTTAGGAAAAAAGAATATCGAAGAGTCCTAATATATCTATACCATATCAATATGATTTCTTTCCTAATCTATATCCAACTCAATCTTACCAAGTCTAGAAAGGCAAAACAAAACAAAATCTAATCTTTTATTTTAGGAAATTACTTGGGCAAAATATAACGCCCTAACATGCTGCAAGATTCCAACGAAGGTCTCTTGCTGGAAAATGTCGACTTTGTTGATGGCCTCCACAAATCGCCTCATATACTTCGGCAGGGACTCGCCTTCCTTCAGTCTAAGTTGGAACATGCATGTGTGATATAGTATTGGGATATTTTTTGTTGATAGAGAACTGGTGCATGTAGTTGTTCGTGAGTTTGTCCATCCAATGATGGATTCAATGGGGAGCTGGTTGAACCAAGTCAAGGCCCTCTTGGTCTGAGTAGTCCTAAATACATTGATGTATGAATCGTATGTCATAACTTAAAGGTCAGCTTTGACATATAACTTATCCAGGTGCTCTTGAGGATCTCTAGTTCCATTGTACTTAGGTAGGTTCAGAGTCTTGATGCCCACTGGGAGTGGCTCAGCTAAGACAACTGAGGTGAATGGGGTTCTTCTCATTACCGCAATGGCTCGGGAGTTCACTTAGCTGGCGTGAACATCTTGTGATTCCTCAATCGGTACATAAGTATGAACTTGTGAGCGCTGAGCTCTATTTCGACTTCTTCTCCAGCAGCACGATGGTCTTCTTAGTTCTCCCTTCGTCATTTGTTCCTTCTATCTGTTTCCCCAAAGTTAGGGTCTTCAGCAGCTGGTGGAGCTAGGGAAGGTCTTCCAGTAGCTTCAGCCATGGCTTGATGCCTCAAAGCATTTTGGGGCGGCTTCTTCGAGCATGGATTGAAGGGCTTCTCACGTCAAATGAACATCTTCGGCAGGCAAAGCCCCTCTAGGAGGAGGGGTCAGCGCCCTTCCAAGAGGAGGGGTCAGGCCTTTCCAAGAAGAGGAGGAGGAGGCGCCCCTCTAGGAGGAGGGGTTGTCCTCCCGTATTCTCGGTGGTCTCTCTTCTTGCTGATTCCCTACTCCGGGATTATCAGCTTGAGAATTAGTTCCACGTGCTTGTGCTCTTGCCGACGTCCTTATGTCTTGGCAACTTCCCACAAACGACATCAAAATAATGTTGCTCAAAAGTGAAGATCACTCCAAGCTAAGGAATCTGATTAGTCGGTCAAACTTCTTTTTCGGAACTGTTCAAAGTTTTGGATGGGAACTCTCTTTCAACACCATCAAATGTTAGAGGGGCCTTATGGTTGTCCCAGAGAGGCCTCTTCGATGCTCAAGTCAGCACATGTAGGAGAAATGTTGTAGAGCAAATAACAAAAATAGAGTGATTAATTCACAATGCTTACAAATAAAATGGGCCTACACGGGCCTCAAGGGCCGGCAAATAATATCTTTGACCAAATAATAATAATATCGGGTAATTATAATCAAATAAATTAAAATTAAATAAATGCGTAAAATAAATGATTGAGAAATATCGAATTTACCCCCAACAAAGACCACGATTGAATTACCCTTCCGGAACTCCTACAGCATGACATGATAAAGAAACATATGTATCTGCATTAGACTTGATTTATTTTCTTCTATATCCAGATACTAATTTAGGTTTTTTTTAACTGAATATTATAAATTTTAAAAAATGTTACACAAATGTGGTAATTTAGGGGTTTGCTAAAATTATACAGTGGATCGTGAATTGGATCAACAACTCAAGTTAAGTTGTTATTTCAGTTCACGACTCAATTTGTTTTTGAATCTAAACCCCAGTCGTGGATTGAATTCACGACTGGGAATCAAAAAAAAAAAAAAAGATGCCAAATTGAATCAATGACTATACAATTTTTATCTGCTAATAATCGTGAATAATAAGAATGGCTAATTTAACAGATTATTACAAATATCCCATAAAACTACATTTGTTGGGGTATTTGTAAAGGTAGGCACCAACAGAAATGAGGCCTAAACAAAATCTTTTTTTATATAAATATTGTGTAGGGCTAGTTGCAATGGCACCTACTCCACTTTTTATTTTTATTTGAAATAAATTTGAATCAATTCGAATATTCGTAATCCAGATACTACTATATCTTTATTGTTGGGCTATTCAGAAATTATATATTTGAAATAAGAGATATTTTGCTAGTAAGAAGCTTAGGCATTTTCTAAATCCTTTTCAATTTTGGCTTAGTACAAAATGATTAACCCTTATTTATACTAAGGCAACTTTTTAGAAAACAAATAATTTAATTTTTTCCTCCAAAATTAAATCATTTTTCTCTTTCTCTCTCACACTTCTAAATAACCAATTATTCTATTTATTTCTCTCTCTCCCCCCTATTCATATAAAGAATTCTGAATTCTATAATTTATCACTATTTTTATTATTTTTTTCTTAATCTTGATAATAAAAGGTGTAAAATGAAATCCATATTGCCTATTTTTTAGACCATTTTTTCATTTTCTTCAATTTTCTTACATTATCTTTCATACTATTATTTCACAAAGATTTTCACAAACAATCAACATATCTAAAAAATTCTCCACCACATCAACACAATAATTACATTTTCTCTACACATCCAACTTTCCTTTTTAAAAAAATATTCACCACTATAATCTCATAAAATGAAAGTGGATGAAATGAAAGTACAACCAATCACAACCATATGTTTCCTTTGTTATAATAATAATGATTGGGAAATTGCATACCTCATAGGACAATTCTGCATTTATAAGCGCCATCACTACATACATGCGGTGGAATTGCTCATTAATTTCTTCTATTAGCTGACACGGGACGGATAATTGGAAGACGAAATAATTTTAGAAAGAAAGAAAACTTTAATCCATAATATGATTTAAGAATGAACAACCCGAATAATAAAGACCTAAAAAGTATTTAAAGAACCCAAAAAACACTAAACAAATCCAATACCAAATAGAAAACAAAATGCTAACAACTGAAAACACTTAAATGAGCCAGAAACAGGCATAAACGAAGGAATTTCGGGCTTTGAAGAACTTGATCCTCCAATCTCTTCGTTTCCCATAGGAAAACGTGGTTTTCATAAGGAGTCGGACATCATCTCCAGAAATTACAATTTTACTGTTTTGCCTCTATTATTTCGATCCATTGTACAAAACTCGTTTTCGACTCATTCTACGTCACTAACTATCTAGTTTCATAAATTGTCGGTAAAGTATATTGCACGTCGTAAAAAAGGTCAAAGTGTATTTTAATTATCTCCTAAAAAGGTCTTCAAAATCTCTTCATAAACATAATTATGTGACGTCGATCGGGTAAAAGAACAATTTACTAATCTTATGTAACAATTTCATTTCTACCACATTACACGAGCTTTGAGTCTCAACATAATTGTGATCGCCACATGTTTGGATTCTTGTATAGGCCCCGGTTGACAAAGAACACTCAAATGTTGACCCCAATTAAGGGCAAAAATTTAAGTTTGGTACCAAATTTAGGTTTGTGTCGTAGAAGAGCAATAAAGAAAACAGGTGAATTTGCAGTAAGTACATGTACCTGATGCATGACTTTTCATGCTCTTAAGGGCAATGCAATGATTCAAATGGACAATCTCACCAAAATGCCTTCTCTCCTTTGGCAAAGGTCATATGTGTCTTTGTCAAAATAATAGAGATATTCTATCTTAGATTTCGACTTTATAGGAGGTATTATTGAAATGACATCTTCTTTATCCCCTCTTTATTATAGTAAGGAATAATTGAAACAATACATTTTCCTATTTATTGTGAAAAAGAAGAAGAATATACTAGTTGCATTCTTGCATTGATTTAGTAGGTGATAAAGCAACTTTCGATGAATACTTCTTTCCAGCATTTTGTGATAGCTAGTGGAAGTCCCGAGTCTGTGTATTTTGATTATTAAAAATATTACAAAAATTGATGAGGAATTAAATAACAAGTTCTTTTTTTTTATATACCAAATATATTGTTTATGTTAAGGTATTAATATTCAATGGATAACCATAGAGTAGTCTACGTTAAACTGAAAAAGAAAATGTCAAAATGAAATAACTAATTAATTTTTGACTTATAAGTAGAGCTTAAGCTCAAAATGTTATTGTTAAGTCCAAAATTCTTGGACATGATATTGGCATTATTTGTCAAGTTTAATTTGTGTATTTTGGTGAGTATTTGTCATGTGCAAGTCAGTTAACTCCTATGACGTGGCAGACTTATTGTAAAAGTACGATGCTTGGCACACGTAGGACAAAGTGCAAAGACGGAGGTCATCTCCAACCCAATTAAATATCCTACACTAACTCTAAACCCAATCCAACTCTACAAAAAAACTCTATCCAATCCAACTCTAAACCATACACCAAATTTGGTGTAGTGAATAGTATTACACTAAATTTGGTATACTACAATGTTCCCTATTGGCCCTCTAGTTCTTTTCTATTTCAAACTTAAATTCCAATTTAATCCTCATTTTATTTATAATTAATTTATATAACATGGTTTAATAATTAATTAATATTTTCTATAAATAATAATAATTAACAACCAATTATAATTAACCTAAAAGTGACACTAATATTAATTGTAATATTTAGTTTTGTAATATAATTAATTAACTTAATATTAATTAAATGTATATTTTTAGTTAATTAGATTAATAGTAATAAATTAGAAGTAAATGAAATAATTGTATAAGTAAACAAATTTTTTCACTATAAAATGAAAAAGAAAGAATAAAATATTCATTTGATGTAAGATTTGGAGCAATGGAGATGATTTTAACGAAATACACAAAAAACCAATTTCGGTGTAACTTTGACACCAACTTTGATGCAATAAGTTGGAGATGGCCTGAGATATATTATACTGAGAAGTATGAATATTAGCTGAACACGTCGGTTTCTTTTATTATATTTGGAGACCTTGTACAATATGTGTTTTGATGTAACTAGAGTTCTAGTAGGATAAGTATTGATGCATGTGTTGTAGGATTAGGATTTAAAGGTATATATATCATGTGAACCATAGCAACAATCATGCACACGACCCAAACAACAATATGTTGTTAACCCAAGATTTTCACTAGTTTGGCTTGTTGGGAAATTATTTTGTAGATTTTGATGAATGCCATGTAAAACTTAGAATAGGAAGTTGGCACCCCATTTTTGTTGTAAATTACATTGTAATATATAGGGCTGGTCGAGCTGAGTTAAGTCAGTTATGCCTGAACATGCAAGAAAACAACTGGAGACTAGAAGGAAGACTCTGCGTGAGGCGGTGAGTATGGCAAAGAAGAGAAGATAGGAACTCGATCAAGGTGCAATTTGAGATGCATCTGAGTGAAGTATCAGTCAAGTCAACTCAAGATAGCCAAGTCTCAAGTTGAAGTAACAGAAGAGTCATCCAATGATTGGAAGCTGACTCGAAGTCACCTGGGGAAGGCAAGCAAATGCAGTCAAGTCGAGATAACTGAAAGAGATCCGTTGCACAGAAATCAAGAGAATTACTTAAACAAGTAATACTTCCATACTACCTTTCTTAAAGTGCACAGTTCCAGAAGCGTGCAAAACGAATAAACCAATGGGAAGCACTGCACCTGTGTCAGATCTCTGAAAAGCTGAAGGATCATTTATACGAGGAAATGTCAATTCCAAGAACTGCAACAAGACAAGCCAACGACCACAAGTGACTTTCAAAAGTAGCCTATCTCTTCAACGGACAGATTTTTGAAAGACCACTATAAAAGGCTAAGGAGTTTATTTGAGAAAAGGTTACCTTGGTTACCTTGACCATCTGAGAATTGAACACAAGCAAGAAAGAAACATTTGTAACCTGAAATATTCTCAAGTTATTAAACGCTCAATCCTCAAGCCTACATTACGAAGGAAATCAATCCTACACTCACCTGTGAAGGAAAGATGACTTCAATCAGTTGAAGATGAAACATTTGAAGAATCAAGGGGTCTACATTCCATGAAGGATTGTAGGAAGGTTCAAGGTCGAACCAGGCTTAAGTTATTTGGAGGGCTTTGTGATCAAATCCAAGGAACTTGAGCAAGTGGGGTGTAGTAGCAAGGCAAATTTGCCTGTGAAGAAGGAGTCGTCGAGAGAAGCCACCGTGTGACCAAGGCATCTCGGAGGTCGAGTCCCAAAGGATCAAGTCACCGTGTGATCAAGACTTGTATTCGGACTGTTAACCACTCGTATATTGATCAATACTTAGTGGATTCCTCCGGGAGTTGGAGAAGAGAGGAGTAGAATAATTACCCCATCTTGAACCTCTATAAAAACTTATTGTGTCATTTACATTTCAAAGACTTTAATTTCTCGCATATTACATTTATATCTCATTTGATAAATTTGCTATCCAATTGATAATCAACAAAGTGTTAAAACCAAGTATTGAAACAAACTTATACCAAAATCAAGGGAGTTAAGTCTTCCGCTGAAAACATATCACGATCAAGTTAAGTCTTTAGTCAAAACAATTAAGTTATTCTATCAACAAACTCGATCGAGTCTGCATTGAGTGGCTAACTCATTGATTAACTAACTTAGTTGTCCATCAAGGACTTAGGCGTGTAGTATTAACTCGAATATTTAAAAGGACTAAATTTGAAAAGTTGGTAAGGTTTATTCAACCCCCTTCTAAACCTTACACTCACACCCCTTGGGACCTACAAGTGGTATCGGGCGGGTTGATTCATTGAGCCTTCCGTGATTCTTCTCAACTAGATCTCAAAATCTTTCAAAGATTGTTTCGATTTTGATCTTTCAAAACTCTTTTAATCAGCAAAGTTATTATCATGGGAGCAAATTTGACACGCATCCCTATGTTCACTATTGAGGAATTTGATGATTGGAAAATTCGTATGCATGCTCATCTATCAGCATTACATGAAGAAATGTGGATAGTGATAGAAGATGGGCCACTGCAAATTTTAAAAGTGAACACAATCTGTAAGGAGAGAAGCTGCGGTTGAAGGTGAAGAGGATGTTGCTCCCATCCTATGGTTGAAAAACCGAGAGCTGAATGGACAAATGATGACAGGAAAAGATATAACTTGGACAATGTGGCCAAGGACATTCTTTACAAAACTTTGGACAAAACCATGTTCAACAAAGTCAAATCATGCAAAACGGCTAAAGAAATCTGGGACAAGCTAACCTTGATTTGTGAGGCTCGGAGCAAATCAAGGAAAATAAACTATCTGTTCTTTGTACAAAAATTTGAAAATTTTAAAATGCTTGCAGGAGAGACCTTGGATCACCGGATGCTCGGTTCACGTAAATTACCAATGAACTATCTCGCACTTGGAAAAGAATATACACAAAAGGGAATTGGGAATGAAAATTCTAAGAAGTCTCCCGGCTAAATGGGAAATGAAGGTCATGGCACTGAGGCATTCCATGGACCTATCCAAGACATCCAACCATGAGCTATTCTCAGATCTCAAGGCCTACGAATTTGAGCTGAGAATAAAAGACCAAGAGGAGACAACATTGTGCCCAAAACAAATTGCTCTAATTGTTAAGGATGGCAAGAGAGCTGAGGTCAAAGAAGTCATTAACCAAGAGGAAATAGCCCTGATGGTTAAAAGGTTTAACAAGTTCTTCAATAAGAACTACAAGAGAGGCAAGGGTATGAATCCTCCAGAAGACACTCAGCTCCCTCCAAGTCAAGGGAAGATAGACCAACCAAGAGAGTAGAGCATCAAAAAGTTGAATATCAAAGGGCTGACAATCCAAGAATGGAAAGAGCTGATCAAAAGGTTGAAAATCTATGCTGGAACTGCAGACAACCAGGTCACTATGCCATTGATTGTTCATATCCTGTAGTCAACAAATACAGGAATGAAGAGGAAAGAAAAGTCTTCAGAGAAAGAAGACAAGAAAAGAAAAAGGCAATGTTGGCTGCATAGACTGCTGAGACAGCCAAGTCAAAAGACACAGCTAATTCAGAGAGTAGTGAAGTTGACTACTCAAGTGACTCTGAAGAAGAAGCGTTGATCTGTTTAATGGCCAAGGAACAAGACCAACCTGACCAAGAAGATGAGGTACACTCTAACTCATCACACTCAGATTCTAGTGATAGTGACTGTGACACACACACTTCATCACCCACTGATCTTTATGATCCATTAGGCAAAATGATGAAAGACTTTGAACACATTAAATCCTCACACACACTACTAAATGAGGAAAACAACCTACTCAAGAGCAAAACTCTCAGCTGACTAAGGAGCTGAGTACTCTAAGTCATATAGCTGATGAGAATAAAAGTCTAAAGGCCGAAAATGCTAAGTTAATAGCGAAAATAGCCGCTATAGAAAAAAGGAGAAATGACCTCAAAATGTGATTGCCTCATTCACTAAGGCATCTAAATCCTTGGATGACCTTATTATGAGTCAAAGAGAATGTGGAGACAAGATAGGCTTAGGATTTAATTCCTCTGTGCTATGTCAAGCTCCAAAAGTGATTTTGGAAAAATGATCTTCAAGTAATGAAGTATCTGAAAAATCCAAAACTCCAAATGGTGCACACACATTTATTCCAAAGCACAATCACAAGCAAAATGGCCTTGGTTATAAAGAAAAAGGAAAGGTTGCTGAGTTGAGTGTCTTTGAGAGGACAACGAGAAGAAATCCAGGAGTTCCTCAAAGAAACTCCAAATAGGAAATACTCAGTAAAGAAGAAACAGAGCTACCAAAAGTCCTTAAATTCTATAAAAGAAATAAATATGATGGGAATGGTAGAAACTACCCAAGCCAAGCTGATTGGAATAATGTGAACTATCAGCAAAGATCTAAGGAATATAAGCCTAAATGGCAAAGGCCTAAAACTCAACAAAGGCCATTCCAAAGGCATAAGAGCTATCATCAGCACACTTATGCACCTAGGCACTACACTCAGATATATCACAACTACCCAAATACAGCAATTGCTAAAACACATTCACAGGCATACAGACAAAAGAGACAGCTGTATGAACCAAAAACCCCAAAGCAATTTGCTAAAGTTAATTATGATTATGGCACTGATAGATGGCAACCTCTTAGAGTCAAATCATTTGGCTATAGGCTGGTTGGATCATCTTATAATACTAACCCCTCAGGACCCAGGCAAGTATGGGTACCTAAAATTTAATTTCCTTGATTGCAGGTTCAAGGACAGATGAGTGCCAAGGAACCTGGTACATGGATAGTGGTTGTTCCAGACATATGACAGGAAACAAGAAAAAATTATCAAAATTCAAGGAAGTCAGAGGTGCAAAAGTCATATTTGGAGGAAATGAAGCTCCAGGAGAAATAAGGGGCACTGGATCCATCAAGAAAAATGGATTAGAAATCTCAGATGTTGCATATGTTGAAGGACTCAACTTCAACTTGCTAAGCATCAGCCAACTTTGTGACAAGGGTTATAATGTTGGATTCAACATGGGTATATGCCAAATCAAGGACATCAATCCAATGAAGTTGTCTTTGCAAGGATGCGAACAAAAGAACATGTATGTGGTAGATTGGTCAACTCGCAACACGAAGCATCATCTGTAGCAAAGAGCACAAATGTGAATCTAGTTCTTTGTGGCACAAGAAGCTGAGTCACCTGAATTTCAAAACAATTAACAAGCTTGCCAGGAGCAATCTTGTAGAAGGACTTCCAGACTCAGTGTACAAGAAGGAAAGTGTATGTGATGCATGCCATATGGGAAAGCAAATCAAATCATCATTCAAAGAAAAGACATGTCCATCTTCAACTAGAATATTGCACCTGCTGCATATGGATCTATTTGGTCTAGGTGAACCAGCTAGCATAAGTGGGAAGAAATACACCTTGGTGGTAGTAGATGACTACTCAAGATATACATGGACAATATTCATGTGTAAGAAGAAAGAAACTCTGCAGAAACTACCACAACTGATGAAAAGAATCCAAAATGAGAAGAGTCAAACCATTATCAAAATAAGATCGGCTGAGAGGAACCGAGTTTGTCAATGGTATAATCACTCAGTACTGTATTGAAAATGGTATTGGTCATGAATTATCTGCAGCAAGGACTCCACAACAAAATGGAGTTGCAGAAAGAAGGAACATAACTCTTAAAGAAGCAACAAGGACCATGTTAGCTGAAGCAGGGCTACCTAAAAGATTTTGGGCTGAAGCAATAAACACATCATGCTATACTCAAAATAGATGCATGATAAACAAACATCTGACAAAGGCTCCCTATGAGATTTGAACAGGGAGAATGCCAAATGTCGTATATTTTAGAATATTTGGATGCAAATGCTTCATCCATAATAATGGCAAAGATAATTTAAAGGCTTTTGATGCTAAAGCTGATGAAGGTATCTTCTTGGGATACTCAGCTGAAAGCAAAGCCTACAGAGTACTCAACAAGAGGACTATGGTTACAGAAGAATCCATCCATGTAGTGTTCGATAAGCCCAATGTAAATGGAGAAGACATTGAAGAGTCACCGATAAGTTTGAATCAACCAACCATGCGAGAAGAGTCCCTATGTTGAAGGCGAGCCGAATTATAAACCCGGAAGAAGATGAGATAGGCCGAGTCTCAAAAAAATTGGAAAATTTGCAAAAGTGATGATGAGAGAGCCGATCAAAATAACACAAGCGCAAGACGATCAATCCAGCTAACTTACTCCAACCTGATGTAAGATGGCTGAGAGACCATCCACCAGAACTAGTCATTGGAGATGTAAGAGAAGGTGTCAAAACTAGATCCAGAACTCAACAAGAAGCAATGTTTTTTTTTTTTTTGAAACAGAAAATCTGATATACGATGAGCTGGTACAACAACATATATTCTCCCCAGCTCGTCGTAGCATCTCTATTTGATTCATCAGATAAAATGGAGACAGAGACAGGCACAAATCATATACTCGGAATGTCCAATAGAAATATAATTCTCTGTTTGCAGTAAGTACTAAATTTTGTGAACGCTACATAGAACTCTGAATTTTGAGACAGTAACCAACACAACCCGTCCCGACATGTAAGAATTCCAGCGATGCTGCATCCACATTAATATTTGCAGACGTCATGGCATAGCATCGAAGCAGAAATTGAGATCTGGATCGTCATAACAAACATGTACATCATCAATCCATATCGAGAAAATCCATCCTCTTTTTCATGGTGCCTTTCAGTTCTGAAGCCTCTCTTTCCGCTTTCTGTGCTCTTTTTATCTCTGCTGTTTCAACACGAGTCATATGTGGCGGGAGTTCCTCCTTGTCCAAGTCCAGTTCACCAATCAAGACGACATTTTCCCCACGTATTACATAAAGACCTAATGGAATGTCACAATATAGATCACTGACAATAACATGCTCACATGCACCTTCTAGGATAACATTAGCAAATTGATCAAAGGAACGAAGTGTCCCTAATAGCTTCCGATCATCTTGAAGTAGTACAAGTAATTTCTTGTCAAGATAACTAGCAAGAGAAGTAGAGAGGTAGATATCTTCCGGGCCCGCCCAAGACATTGATGAACTCAAAACAAGGCTTCAACTTTTTCGGTATTCTCCAAAACCCCACCGAAAAATCTAACAAATTCGATGAAACAAATTGCATTGGCAGCTCAAAATTGGCCTTTTTATTGCCCCCTACACGTACCTTCAGCCGATTAAAATGTCTAAACTTTGATAAATGTGCCAAAACCCTAATTCACGAAAACAGGAAAAAGGGGTAAAGATTTTTGAAACTTAGTGTGTCATCCAATGCTTGAATCCAACATGTTTCATCTCACAAATAGAACCAAAAGATGTGTCTCAAGCATTGGATGACACACATTGGATTCAAGCTATGCAAGAAGAGCTGAATCAGTTTGAAAGAAATAAAGTGTGGGAATTGGTTCAAAGACCTACCCATCAAAACGTTATTGGCACTAAATGGGTGTTCAGAAACAAGATGAATGAGGAAGGTTCCGTGGTAAGAAACAAAGCAAGATTGGTAGCCAAAGGATATTGCCAAGAAGAAGGGATAGATTTTGATGAAACATTTGCTCCTGTGGCAAGATTGGAAGCCATAAGGATGTTTCTTGCCTATGCACTCACAAGAACTTTCTTTGTATATCAAATGGGTGTAAAGAGTGCATTTCTTAATGGTTTATTGGAAGAAGAAGTGTATGTTGAACAACCTCCGGATTTGAGCGAGAAGACTCTTGGAGATAAAGTATACAAACTCAAGAAACCTCTATATGGATTGAAACAGGCACCCAGAGCATGGTATGATACATTGTCACAATTCTTGACTGAGAACGGATTCACAAAAGGTAAAGTAGATAGAACACTCTTCAGAATTCAAGATAGGAAGAGTATACTTCTTGTTCAAATATACGTGGATGACATCATCTTTGGATCCACAAACAAAGAGCTGTGTGATAAATTTTCAAATCTCATGCAAAACAAATTCGAAATGAGCATGATGGGAAAGCTGACATTCTTCCTTGGACTTCAAGTGAAACAGCTGAAGGATGGAACCTTCATAAGTCAGACAAAATACACCAGAGATTTAATGAAGAAATTTGGTATGGAAGAGAAGTCTTCGTGAAAATACCAATGAATACATCGATCAAAATGGATATGGATGCGGATGGCAAGCACAGTAGATCAAACAAGATCTGAGCATTTATTGGATCATTGCTCTATCTCACAAAGAAGCGCGGACATCACCTTTCTTTGTAGGTGTATGTGCAAGATTTCAATCTGCTCCAAAAGAAAGCCACATGACTGCAACCAAGAGAATTTTGAGATATTTGAAAGGAAGCCAAGAAGTTGGCTTATGGTATCCAAAGGAAGGTGAATTCAAGCTAATTGGTTATTCAGACTCTACCTATGCTGGATGTAGAGTTGACAGGAAGAGCACCTCAGGCACATGTCAAATTCTTGGAAATAGGCTAATTTCTTGGTTTAGCAAGAAGAAAAATTCAATAGCCACCTCCACACCGGCGCATACATAGGCTGCATGGGCAAACTGTTGTGCCCAAGTCTTATGGATGAGACAAAGAAATGAGAGACTATGAGGTTGAGGAAAAAGAAATTCCATTTATGTGTGATAACACAAGTGCAATTGCAATCACTCAAAATCCTGTGTTGCATTCAAGAACAAAGCACATTGATGTCAGATATCACTTCATAAGAGGTCATGTTGAAAAGAAGGACATCACCTTGGAATATATTTCAACTGATAAACAGTTGGCTGACATTTTCACAAAACCATTATGTGAGTCAAGATTTGAAGAACTCAAGCATTAAGTAGGGTTAATTGAGCTGAGTTGACACTCAGAAGACTCAAAGAAAAGAGATGAAACATGAAAAGAGGAAAAAGAGCTGAACTCGTAATTCAGCTAAGTGAATCAGCCGTATCGGAAAGACAGTTGTACCGAGTTAGCTGACAGCTGAGTCACAAGGAGAATAGAGAGAAGAAGGATTGAATCAACTAAGGAGTAAGTTGAGTCATTTATGAGCAAAGGGACAAAAACGTGGTCGTTTTTACTAAGCGGAAATGTTTTTAAGAATGACGTCAGCATAATTATGTCGTGTACAGTCAAAAGTTGCACACCAAGCTTATGATTGGATATAAATGCTGCCGCATTAAATGCGAGAACTTAAATGCTAATCGGCGTGCAAGATCTAGGCCGTTGATCTTGATCAAATTTCAAAAACCACCCGCACGTCCTTTCATAAACCATACTTAAACCATTTCGTCCATTTCTCACTCACTTTACCCAAAAATGTTCATCTCTCTCTCGAAAGCAAAAGCAAAAATTTTCTCTCAAAACCCTATCAATCCTCCGTTCAGTTTTCAAGTTTCGTCCGGTAAAACATCTCGAAATGGCATCTACTCATGATTTTGTCAAGCTAGGAAAGCAAATCTATACCGGGTCTACTGTGGACTTCGATGGTATGGTTAAACAAGGGTCCGACGACATCCTCGTGAAGAAGATTGCTGAGAAACTGGAAAAATCTGGATTAAAACCATTTTTGACGATGGAGTTCCCAATGACCTACGTAGAAGAGGTCGCACAGTTCTACGTGAACGCTGAGGTTCACGATGAGGGCATCAAGTCCTCTGTTCATGGAAAGGAGTTCACCATTACTGCCAAGGATCTGGCAGAACACTGCTTGTTACCGGTGGAAGGAGTACCGGAAATTTATGAGGCTGATGTCGACCTGGCTGCTGCTTGGAAGGAAGTAGCCAAGTCCGACTGTGCTGCGAAAGTAGTCTATACAACTAATAAGAGGCTACTGAAGGAGGTCTACCACAAATTGCTAGACATCATTACCAAATGCATAGACATCAAATTTGGGAGCTTTGACCAGTTGTCCAAAGCAAAGTTGATCGTGATGGCTGCGATCATTGAAGAGAAGAAAGTGAACTGGGCTGAGTTTGTATACATCAGACTCTGCCAGAATGTTGGGAATAAATCCTTCAAGGAGGATGGTACATTTGGAGGTTCCCTGGGATACGGCCTGGTGATTGGCCGAATGATGGAAGTAAAGGAAGTCCCTCTTCGACATGGAAAGGTGTTCCATGTAAACAAGAGGATGTTTCGATCAAACCACTCTGGCGCACAGAAGAGAGCCTACGCTAAGAGAGCTGATACAAGTGAGGGGGAATCACCGACCATGATACTGTTGTCTCCCCTCCTCAAAAGAAGGTTGCTCTGCAGCCCAAGAAGATCTGCCCCCGCCAAAGAAAAAAAAGAAATCGCTCCTGCCCCTGCAGCCGTGTCTCCTGCCCCGCAAGACGCGGCGGAGAAGGAATCTCAAATACCTTCTCCGATAGTCAAGAAAAGGAGAACGATAAGCCACGACGGCCAGCTCATCGTGAGAAGACGACAAAGATCGCCCCCCCGCACATGACTCGGAAGAAACCTTATCCGAACCAAGTCCCTCTGGTACAAACAAAGAGAAGAAGAAGAATCTTCAAGCGTTAGAGCTTGAGAAACCTAGGGAGTCGACCACTCACCAAAACAGATCTCAAGATCGGCGGAGAAGTAGAGTCTCAAAATTATTGATGAAACAACCAAGTCTGTGGGAAAGGCAATCGTGAGAGGCAAATCAAGACACAAATCGTAGTTCGAACAATTTGAGACACAAGAAGTAGGCGAGAAAACAAACTCACTGTTGGGAGGGGTTATATCCCCTCTTGCAAACAGACGCATGTGATATGGAGCACCAAAGCTTGCTACCTTCTATCCCCGAGAACGAGGGACAAAGGAGAAGATGATAGAGATGATGATGATGTGATGATCCTATCCCCACCTTATCTAGACATCCAAAATCGATTGCGAGAGTGGAGGAAGTGAAAGTTGAGTCGATCCAGGAAACCTCCAAAGACCGAGTTTTATCGAAGAAGAAGAGGAACTGTGAACTTTCTTGGAGTGACCACTGTGGTCCAAGCAATGGATGAAGAAAAATCGCACGATATCTTGCGGATCTTCAAGGACAAGGAGAATGAGAGACAGTAGAGAAGGCGAGGCTCGTGAAAAGGCCGTCTTTGTCCTTTTTACCGGAACCACCGAACATACACATCCTTATTTCGACATTTTCTCTGGGGAGTGAAGATGATGATCTGGACCTGCTTCTTTCTGAAAGAATTAGAGATGCAGGCAAGCCATGCGGGAATCCGAGCCCTACATGAGCAAAGGATGTTGGAAGGACCGGGAGTCTTCCACATCACACGGTGAAGTTGATCCCATGGGAGTGGTGCGTGATTGCCCCATCTGTTGCGCCACCACTTCCCACTCATTCGGAGGAAGGTGTTAAGGAACTGCGATGAAACCGGGATTGTGGGGACCCCGTCGAGCCAACCCCTAATGAAGGTGTCTTACCACCCCCCCAACCGCTGCATACTCAATGGGAATAGCGGAGTCCGAGACGAGTGACCCCATTCCAAGTCACTCACCGGTGTGCCACCGGTGGGAAACTCCTCCACTTGTAGAAAGGTCGGAGGATCTGCAGTGACTCCACAATGAATCTCGGAGGCGAAGTGGAGAAGGAACAATCACATAATACACAAAGCAAGTTGTCATCAACGAGGCTCAGACAGCTCGCAGGCGATTGAGACTGTCTCACTGAGGTGCCAAGCTCTCTGCAGCCAATGACGCTGCGATGCGATCGAGGCACGGAAGGAACGCCCGGGAGTTAACAATCTGGCACTGAAAGTGCAATCCATGGAGTTGAGACTCTAGTGGATGCCACCACGAAGACCCCAAGACAAAACAACACTGTGGAAGGGGATGTCCAGCCTCACTGCGGTTGAGACTGCGGGAGGTAATGAAGGCCAACGGGAGGTTGAGACTTCCCGGGTAAAGAGACCGAGGCCTGAGAACATCCCTCCACCCGCCATCATTGATCCATCGAGAAAAGGAGATAAGTGCTCTTCACTCTCCCAGGATAATCGATGTAACTTTTAAGGATCCGAAGGTGAAGATGGTCGAGTCATCCCCTATTGCAGATCCAAAAGACTCGGTGAGGATGTTCCGACCACGAGTAAGTCGACCTCAAGACTACTCGCCAAACATTCAACTTTGATGATGAGCCACCCATGGCAATCTCGTCATCGTCCGATGATGCTTCTGATAAGGCCGAGGACCAGTCAACTCATTTGGAAAAACCAAATTGAGACCGACGACGAAGGCCGTTGAGACAGTGAGGCTCGGCAAGTCGGGTCGACTTCACAACATGACAACAACAAACAGAGTCCATCGCGCAGTCGCCCAAGTCGCAGCGAGTTCGACTCCACGGGGGACTTCACGAGCACCATTTATCCTTGAACAGATTTCAGTTGTCCGTGATGATCCTTTTGTAGAATCATTTCCTTTCTCTCTGGAGGTACCCGACCTCCCTGAAGAATCAGCTAGAGATCGCGAGCGCTTCCACAGACCAGACCTTGTTATTCCATCAGACACTATTGTTCCAGCTGACTATGACTTTGACGCTGCTTGGCCGTCAGTTGAAACAGAGGGGACAACTGAAGTTCGGGAAGTTTTCAAAGCCTTATTTGCTGAGATTGAAAAAATGGAGAGGCACCAGGCCTCACTGGACATGAGGATGGATAACAAAGACACCAACCTTACTGCTGATTTGCGAGGCATAATAGTCAGGATCCGGGAGTGGTGGCAACAATAGCAGACAATGCGTGTGGAACAAGCTCGATATTTCAGGACATTGTTCAACAAGTTGCTAGTCTGGTGGGCTGAGAATGCTGATGCAAAGACAAAATTGCAAGAGCACACCGAACAAATGCATGAATCTCACACCACAGAGAAAAAGTTGTTGCGAGAACACAATAAGAACGAGCTCCTGCGCGTGGAAGAGAATATGGATCGAAAATTCAGTCTTCTCATGGCTGAGAGGAAGTTGGTAGCAGCTGAATCCAACGCCACCCGCACTGAGTTCCGTGCAGCATACTCCGCAGCCAGATTGACGAGAACCCTCGGCTATCGCAGACTAGACTTCTTGCTTGCTAGCTTGTTTCCAGGGTTCCTCTCTCTTTGATGATGCCAAAAAGGGGAAGAGGAATACCTAAAGCGTCAAGGGATCGAGAAAGGCGAGAAGGAGAAACAAGCGTGAAGGAAAAGACATTTGAGAAGTAATAAGAGAGAAGAAAGGGAAGTCTGTTGAGGGGAAGGTTCGAAAGATGTGACCTTGATGATTGCTAAAACCCCTCAACAAGGTCTTGTCACAGCTGATATTATCAGTCTCCCAGTGACTCTGCCACTCCAACACTCTGCTATGGCTGAAAAGAGAAAGACAGTTGAAGCAGGGATGAAGGAAGTGGAAGGAAGGATGGATTCGAGTTATGGATATTCTCGAAACAACATGGAGGCATTCCAACAGACAGAGACACCTATGCCATTTCAGATGTTGGAACCGAGCCAAGATCTGTTGATGAATTCAAGACGCTCGCATCTGCAAGTTACTTCGCAAATATGTCCACGGCTCAAGCCTGGATTTGTCTTGGGAAAAAGGTCTCACACTATGTGAAGAAGGCGACAGCGGCAGACCACTCTTGCGTCTCTGCTGGTCACTCTGCTAGTCACTCACCGGGGAAAAAGACCCCGATGACAAAGACATGCCCGAGAGGAAGAGGAAGAAGCGGTGGAGGAAGAGGTTTGGACTGGACCTGACCTCCGCCCAAAAAATATTGAGTATATAGATCCAGGCAAGAAATGAGGGATCTATTGGGATGGATTTGACGAAGTAGCCAACTGCAAGTGGCTAAGAACAATCTTGAGTATGTGAAGAGAATTGAAGAGAAAATAAAAGACAAACTCACTATGGGAGGAAAGACAAGAAAGACGAGAAGAGATGAAGGCGCCCGAGGAAGGGCGTATGAAAAGAAGAAGGCGGTGAAGATGAGAAAAAGAGAAGGTCGAGGTCAAGATGACAGAGTCAAGAAGATGAAAGAAGGAGGCGTGAAGGAGATGAAGTGTTGTTGTCCACCCCTTCGTGTATTTTACTATGTAAATACATTTTTATGTAAGTCTCTACATTTGAATAAAATTGTACAATTTCTATACTTGTGGAGATATAGAAACGACATGGTTACTTTAAGGTCCATTTAAGCTCGATACATTTTCTTTTGATTCAAGCTCGATACACTTTGTAAAATGGGAAATACTATGTAAAGAACAATAATGTTATGATCAATAAAAGATCGATTCTAATCATACATTCTGTGATTCTACATTTGCCTGTATGTATCTTTGTTGTTTAATTATTGATGTATGTTTTAAGTTTTGGCATCATCAAAAAGGGGGAAATTGTTGGGAAATTATTTTGTAGATTTTGATGAATGCCATGTAAAACTTAGAATAGGAAGTTGGCACCCCATTTTTGTTGTAAATTGCATTGTAATAGATATGGCTGGTCGAGCTGAGTTAAGTCAGCTATGCATGAACATGCAAGAAGACAACTGGAGACTAGAAGGAAGACTTCGCTGTGAGGCAGCTGAGTATGGAAGAGAAGATAGGAACTCGACTAAAGGTGCAGCTGAGATGCAGCTGAGTGAAGTATCAGTCAAGTCAACTCAAGATAGCCAAGTCTCAAGTTGAAGTAACAGAAGAGTCATCCAATGATTGGAAGCTGACTCGAAGTCACCTAGGGAAGGCAAGGAAATGCAGTCAAGTCGAGATAACTGAAAGAGATCCGTTGCACAGAAATCAAGAGAATTACTTAAACAAGTAATACTTCCATACTACTTTTCTTAAAGTGCACAGTTCCATAAGCGTGCAAAAGGAATAAACCAATGGGAAGCACTGCACCTGTGTCAGATCTCTGAAAAGCTGAAGGATCATTTATACAAGGAAATATCAATTCCAAGAACTGCAACAAGACAAGCCAACGACCACAAGTGACTTTCAAAAATAAGTCTATCTCTTCAACGGGCAGATTTTTGAAAGACCACTATAAAAGGCTGAGGAGTTTATTTGAGAAAAGGTTACCTTGGTTACCTTGACCATCTGAGAATTGAACACAAGCAAGAAAGAAACATTTGTAACCCGAAATATTCTCAAGTTATTAAACGCTCAATCCTCAAGCCTACATTACGAAGGAAATCAATCATACACTCACATGTGAAGGAAAGACGACTTCAATCAGTTGAAGAGGAAACATTTGAAGAATCAAGGGGTCTACATTCCACGAAGGATTGTAGGAAGGTTCAAGGTCGAACCAAGCTTAAGTTATTTGGAGGGCTTCGTGATCAAATCCAAGGAACTTGAGCAAGTGGGGTGTAGTAGCAAGACAGCTGCCTTGTGAAGAAGCTGAGTCGTACGAGAAGCCAGCTGTGTGACCAAGGCATCTCCAGACTGAGTCCCAAAGGATCAAGTCACCGTGTGTGATCAAGACTTGTATCTGGACTGTTAACCACTCTGTATATTGATCAATACTTAGTGGATTCCTCCAGGAGTTGGAGAAGAGAGGAGTAGAAGAATTACCCCATCTTCGAACCTCTATAAAAACTTATTGTGTCATTTACATTTCAGCACTTTGATTTCTGCATATTACATTTATATCTGCTGATAAATTTGCTATCCAATTGATAATCAACAAAGTGTTAAAACCATGTATTGAAACAAACTTATACCAAAATCAAGGGTGTTAAGTCTTCCTGAAAACATATCACAGTCAAGTTAAGTCTTTAGTCAAAACAACTGAGTTATTCTATCAACAAATCGGTCAGTGCGTGAGTGGCAAACTCCGCTGATTAACTAACTTAGCTGTCCATCAAGGACTTAGCTGTGTAATATTAACTCTGAATATTTAAAAGGACTAAATTTGAAAAGTTGGTAAGGTTTATTCAACCCCCTTTCTAAACCTTACACTCACACCCCTTGGGACCTACACGGCTAAAGATGGTGAAAAATCGCGACCCGTTGCTTAGCAAAGCAAGAACCTCGGTATGCGTAGACGCCACAAGCAATTATGGATTATTTCCTGATAAGTCGATAATTGCAACAAGAAGCTTGAATCTTGAAGGACTTGGAAGAATACTAAAAGTTTGAGAGAAAATACGAATTCAATTGATTGATTAATAAAAAGAACAAGTGTTTACCTTATATAGGGAACCCAAACCCTAAACCAACTAAGAAATAACTTAAAAACGAAAAGAAAACAAATAGACCTAAAGAACAAGAAAATTTGCGGACTCAGGCACCCCCATACATGACCATATGAAATCACACTAGAAGATTGTGTGGCTAGAATCGAGACACGACCATGTGATTTCGCACAACCTGGCAGTGTGGCCAGGACGACACACGGGCGTGCAATTTCGCACAACCTGGCTGTGTGGCTTCTCTATTTTATGGCAAAGGCTGCCCACGGGCGTATGAAACCACACATGCTGACCATGTGGCCCTCTTCTCATCCCTAACTCGAAATATCATTCTAACACGCGGCCTTATAAGTTTATTAGGCCTCCAAAACATGAAAATGTCTCAAAATAATTAAATAACTCAAATAACAACTAACTACGATAGTAGAATATAAGACACCATTGAGAACATGATTACAAAGTCGTCAAGACGCAAAATGACTTGTATTCCCAATGTTGCATCCATCACTTATTCAGTCTGAGGTGGCCTCTTGAAACGACACACATCAACAGGACAACCTGAATATCATCTTCCACTGGTAATGCACTTTCAGTTTTCTTTTGAATAACTTGAATCAACCCATTAAATGCATCCTTGAACCTTCTTGCTTGAGTTCTTGTTACTGGTCCAACTAGAACTGCTATCGGGTCTTTTGTCCAGAGATTCTCATCATTCCCCTCATCTTGAGAAGGATTTGTTCTCAAATTTGAACCTGCATCAAATGTACTAAGATCAGAAACATTAAAAGAAACACTAATACCAACTAACCCGGCATGTCGATTTTATAAGCATTGTCGTTGACTTGCTCAAGCACTTGGAATGAACCATCTCCATGTGGCTATAACTTAGACTTGCACTGAGCCGGGAATCGCTCAGGCCACGTGTGTATCTAAACCCAATCTTCTGGTTTAAATACCACTTTCTTTCGGTGCTTATTCATCTGTGCGGTGTACTGCTCTATTCGTTGCTCAATGTTGAGCCTTGCCCTCTCATGCAACTGTTTCACAAGTTTAGCTTTCTTTTGCCCATCTAAGTTAACACTCTTAGAAACAAGCAAAGGTGATAAATCCAATGGGGTTAGCGGATTAAAATTACAGACAAGCTCAAATGGTGAACATTTTGATGCATAATGAACAACACGATTGTAAGCAAACTCAATATGTAGTAAACACTCATCCCAAGTTTTAATATTCCATTTTATAAAAGCCTATAACAACTTAGACAAAGTTCTATCAACTACTTCGGTTTGACGGTTGTTCGTCAAAAATATTTTGGTTCATACAACTGCAAGTGTACAGTGTAGTTTATAGGATAATGGCAAGCAATGTCGTATTTCTCAGGGATTGAATCTCGGAACACTTAGGCTATAATAACATCGTATTCCAATTTTATTGAAGCGACCGAAAATCAAGTTATTTTATCTAACAAAAAAAAATCGAAAATAAGGAAAGAAAATAAAAATAAATTTGTAAACCTCACAAGTATTTTCAACATCTTTAGGAGCAACCTTAAACACATAATCTCAACATGTTTCTTCAATATTAAATGCGAATAAAGTTTTAAAAACCAATTCATGCAGTTCTATTGGTTCAATTCCTAAATTCATCTACTCCCTGGATCGTTATAATTCTTATTAACTCCAAAAAGATTTGTGAATTGAATGATTCCCCACAAACACGCCTGTCACACATGTTTCATGCCTAAATTCGATTTCCGTCTTTGTTAGAACTCATCGTCCGAAATTTTGTACTAACAAATATGACATGCAAATTATTGGCCAAATAAAAAGAAATTATAAATAAGCACTCGAATTCATAAAATAGAACAAATGAATTATTTAAGAAAACAAGTAATCATATTTAATACAAATCAACAGTTTCGATTATGCCCCTAAGATCCAAAAAAGTATGTCAAACATTGATTACAAACTCATAGACAAATTCGAATCAAAATTATGACATCATATAAAGCACAGATAAGAGTTCTTAGACATGGAAAGAAAACCCCTTCTTGTCAGGATGGATTCCCCTTCCAAGCCCTCGAAGCTCTTATGCTCCCTAAATGTGAAAGCCTTGTAGTGTTCTTTGTGACCTAGCCTTCTTTGCTCAGAAGATCCTCGATTCCTTCGCTGCTGTGTTTTTTGATATGCTTTTGCTGTAGGGAATGATGTATTTTGGTGCAAGACTTGGTTCCCTTTATATAGGTATTTGGAGAGGTCACTTATAGAGTTTGAACGGGATAAGAACTCCAAAAAATGCGTTTGACAGCGTCCCACACGTCCTGGCCATGTGGCACCACACGGTCGTGTGGTTTTTTGGCCTTTTCCACACGCCCGTGTGGGCTTCACACGGTTTGGCCGTGCGGTCCTGGTTCTGTCCCCTATTTTCTTCCCTACTTCACACGGTTGTGTCACTGGCATTTTCACACGGTCGTATGACATCACACGGTCCGGCCGTGTGATGTGTTTTTGTCCATGTTATTTTCTGAATTTTGTAAGAAAGTTATGACCAAAATACTAAACCCTGCCAGTGTCAGTAACTGTTAGCGCATTTGGACGTTTTTAAAGGAAATTTCGTTTTGTTTGATCGTCCACGCTTCTCTCCTTCACATATTTGCTTGTATATTATCTTTTGACCTATACTTTGGAACGTGATATCTCTTTTTATCCAATTTAGCTCCATTTCCTGTAAGAAGTTACAAGAATACGCAGTATCACGCCCAACAAAGAAAACCAACCAAAACACACTGAATATGCGACTCACAAGAAGATAGTGTATCACTCGACTTTCAGAGGTGTATGAATTGTATTTACGCTCAAATTCAATTCAGTGAATGTAGAACTACCATAGGCTTGCAAATCGTCTAACATCTCTACCACCTTTGTGTGCACAATCTAAGAATCAAAATGCCAAGTAAACATGCTCAAAACTCAATTTTCTTAACACATGCCAAGTAAACAAATTGCTTTCCTCCTAACAATTTATCACTTTATTCCCCCAAGTATGTTATCCCATGCCATAAAATATTCATAGTAAAATCATACGGGAACTGGGCATAAAAACTGAATTAAAACCACACACAACAACAATTAAACATGCTAAAGCGGTAAACGTGCTAAAATAACAAAACAAAAATAACCAAAGAATCTGATTTTTTTTCTGAAAATTATAATGCAAAATGCTCTACATGCAGTCCTAGATGCAATGCAAAATATGCAACAATATTAATTTACGCATTCTTGACAACCTTCCCCCAAACTTAAAATATGCTTCGTCCCGAACATATGAGGAAATTATCAAAAGAAAAGAGGAATACGTAAAGAGTACTTACCTGGATCGTTCTGGTGAAGCCGGGAGCTTGTTCGTTAAATTTGAAACTGGAGGAGCAGATCGCACGGTCGGGTCGTGTTCGTCCAAACGCCCGTGTCCTGACTTTTTTTTTCATTTTTTTTCTATTTTTTTATTTATTTTCCCTTTTTTTTGCCCTGGAGTTTGTCGTGACGTTTCTTGGGTTGCCTCCCACAAAGCGCCAAGTTTTACGTCTTCTGCCAGACTTCAGATTTCTAACATCACTGTCGTTGAAATGCGTCGGTTGAAATCCTTGAGCCCTCATATTTTGTACCATCCATCGACGAATGGCGTTGCTCTTTTTTCTTGGATTAAGTTCAGTACCGCTTGGGAATTTGCCCTTTTGATATTGACCTCCCACTGCAGTTGCGATTTGGGCTTCTTGTATCTCCAACGATTCCAGTCTCGTATTCAACAAAAACGATGTTAGAAACGAAAAAGAGAAAAATAAAATAAAATAAAATAAAATAAAAATTCAAAGAAAAAATATTTACCAAAAATGCTTCAATTTAGATTGAACTGCTTATTACTATATCTAAGTAGAAGCTAATCAATCCCCGGCAACGGCACCAAAAACTTTTTTGCCAAAACTATTTTGGTTCATACAACTGCAAGTGTACAGTGTAGTTTATAGGATAATGGCAAGCAAGGTCGTATTCCTCAGGGATTGAATCTCGAAACACTTAGGCTATAATAACATCGTATTCTAATTTTATTGAAGCGACCAAAAAGCAAGTTATTTTATCTAACTAAAAAATCGAAAATAAAGATACAAAATAAAAATAAATTGGTGAACCCCACAAGTATTTTCAACATCTTTAGGAACAACCTTAAGTAGAGATGTTAAACGGGCTGGCCCTAGCCCTATAGGGCCAGCCTTAACGGGCTTCGGGCTAAACGGTCTTCGGGCTAAACGGGCCACTACTATGCGGGCTAGCATTTTGCGAACCTAACCCTAACCCTAGCGGGCTTGGGCTAAATCAGCCACTAATCTCTACAAGCCAAAAAAATATATTTTTATTTAAATCTAATTTTTATACTAAAGCATGTATAACAATATAACAATCAAACTAAATATGCAAAACTAAATTACATAATTTTTTTTATGTTTCATTACAAGGATAAACGTTTTAAAATTCAAATATAATCAAACATCATCATTATCGTCAAAGGCTTTGAACTTTAAGAACATACTTACTTTGCAATAAGAGTTAAAACAAAAATATGTGCAAAAACTCATTTCTAAAATGAAAATAGAAACAACAAACTACAATGTAGAATGATAAACATTATATAATGAATATTTTCATCTTTATAATTATTTGCATAAAGTTTCAATTATTTGACACATAAGTCACGAAAATTTTAAATTTTTTAGATTATAGTATTGTATTTATTAGAGAGATATAAATTATATAATATTTTAAATCATCATAATTGATTACATTTTAAGTCACTATAAAAATATTTTCCATAGGAAAATCACTTGATTAAGCGAACTTGTGTCAAATATAAATCTACGTTCATTTGTTATGTCCATAAATATTGTGTAGCCTAGTGGATTGTCCACTCTTTTCCCACAAAGAGATCATGGTATCAAATCTGCAGTGGCCCTATTTTTCTTTTTTTCTATTTCAGTAATAATTATATATTATATAAAAATTCAAAAAAAAAAAAAAAAAAAAAGAAAAGGGCTGACGGACCAGCCCGTGCCCGGCGGGCTGACCCGTTTAGCCCGCGGGCTGGACCGGTCCGGGCCAAAAAGGCCCGGATTTAAACGGGCCAGCATTTAGAGGCCCTAACCCTGTTTTTTTTGCGGTTTAAACGGACTGGCCCGCCGGGCCCAGCCCGTTTAACATCTCTAACCTTAAGTACATAATCTCAACATGCTACTTTAATATCAAATGCGAATAATGTTTTAAAAACTAATTCATGCAATTCTATGGGTTCAATTCCTAAATTCATCTACTCTCCCGTCAATGTGGTGCGTAAACAGTTGATTAATCAATTGTAGTCCTCCTGAATCGTTACAATTCTTATTAACTCCAAAAAGATTTGTGAATTGAATGACTCCCCACAAACACGCCTGACACACATGTTTCATGTCTGAATTCGATTTCCGTCTTTGTTAGAACTCATCGTCCAAAATTTTGTACTAATAAATATGACATGCAAATTATTGGCCAAATAAAAAGCAATTATAAATGAGCACCCGAATTCATAAAATAGAATGCATGAATTAATTAAGAAAACAAGTAATCATATTTAATACATGTGAAGCCCCGATTTTTCCGAACATATAATTGATTCTTATTGTCGTCTATGTATTTGACCGACTATTTTACCGCGTCACTTTGGCGGGTAATTATCATTAATATATATATTTTGTATTTTATTTCATTTTATTTATTACTTGTGATCATGATCACTATTAATTCTATTTTGCATTTATGATCACTTGATTGATCATTATTACTATTTTTGTATTTATTAGTCACCTTAGAATTTTAAGAGACTATTTATTTTAGAGACCTTTACCTTATAGAATTAAGATTTTTATTTAGTATAAGTGATCATGAGACTTATAAGTGATCAAGGAAATCACTAATTATTTTGGAGATTGATATATTTCATCTATTATCATCAAATTTGAGACCAAAAAAATATATGGAATTACCATAATACCCCTATAGTGGACGGCCATGGTGATGATTTTTGGAGTAGAAATATCATCCAACTCTTGTACACTTACACCTTATATTAGTCATCTTGTGTATAATTATACCATTAATTCAAACATTATACACATCATCTCATACATCAATTCTTTATTATTATTTTTCCCAACATGTTGGAGTCTTCCCAACATTCCTTCTCTTTCCATACCTTGCCCATACTTTGACTAGTCTAATTGTCTCCATGCAAGAGACAATTTGCAAGACACAAAATTTAAACAAAAAAATCCCTCTCTCCCTCTCATCTAATGTGGACGACCACATTGAAGAAAATGAACAAAATTTGTTCATTTTTATCCAACATTTTAATCTCTCAAGCTAATTCTCCTCCTTCTCTCTAACCTCTCTCTAAAACTCTTCACATCTTCAAATCTTCAAACATAAAATCATTCACATCTTCAAACCTTCAAACACCAACTCTTCACATCTTCAAATCTTCAACATAAGTTCTTCATATCTTCAAGTACCACTTCTTCACATCTTCAGATATTCAAACACAAGCCCTTCACATCTTCAAACCCATATTCATATCTTCAAGAACATCTTCTTCCTAACATCAAACATACCTTCTTTCTTCAAACATCTAAACCAAAACAAACAATCTTACCACTTAAACACCAAAATTTCGAACACCCCTATTTCAAGGTAAGAAATTTCACTCCTCAATTCAACTTAAATTCTTACTACTCCTCACCTTCTCTTTTTAATATAAGCTTGAATTTTGGATTTTGAGGTACTTAGAAGACCACTTGGAGACATGCATGCATGGTGGTGAAACTTGAAGACTTGAAGAATAACTAGTAGAGAAATTTGGACTACAAGGTAAGAATTGGACACTAGAGCCCTTCTTCCTTTTTCTTCCTATTTTTTTCAAATTTTAACACCCCTTTTTCATTTTTGAGAAATAGGGGCTGGCCTTAGGTGATTTTGGAGTTGGACCAAAATTTCCAAATTTGAAGCTTCAACTAGTTTCAAATCACCTACTACACAAGGTAAAGTGTAGTCTTTCCAATTTTTTTATCTCCTTCTTTTTCTCTTTAATTTTTCTCTGGTTTTTCTAACTCCAAATTTTTGATATTTCTTGACTTAGGGGCTGACCTAAGTGACCTCATCCAAAGTTGTAAAATTTTCCCTTTTTATTTCACAACTTTCCAATTTAAGGTGGGTGGAAAAATACTTTCCAACTTCTAGGTGTTTTTATTAAAATGCATGTAGAATTTTGATCATAAGCCCTTGAGATATATAATATATGTATTGCATGTCAATTTTATGTATCAAATCATGAAACTTCTCAAGAGTTGCTCAAAATTGCTATTTATTGAATTTTAGGTGCATGCATGTACAATTTAATGTTCTATTTGATGAATTCTTGTATGATTTGGACATGCATGTGTATGATCATTGAAATTCATATTTTGGATGACTTATAACCTGTACAAGTCGAGCATAATTGATTAAATTTCAATTTTGGACTTAAAAATGCAAAAATGGAAAATTGGTGGACTAAATTGCAAGAAAATGAAAGTTAAAGGACCCCTCTGCAAATTTCAATTTTTGGGACTGTACTCAGGTTCAAAAATGAATTTTGGACATTTTAATAAAGTTTTAAGAGTTTTAAGATAAATAAAATCAACCTTTAAAAGCCCAAGGACTAAATTGTAAAATTTTGAAAGTTTAAGGGCTACTTTGCAAATTTTGAAACTGTACCAGACCTTAACTTTAAAATTTGAAATTTTTACTCTTAAGGTACTGGAAATGACATATTTTAAATGTTTTCCAAATATCCAAGTGTTTAGGGCTTGGAAAGTAATTTTACTAAAATTGAGGGACTAAAGTGTAAAAGATTAAACTTGAGGACCCAAATGAAATTTCCAGGACTTATGCAGCCCATGCACCTGGAAATACTAATTTAACTATAACTTAATAATATTTTGGACCCAAGGTTCAAATTGCATAACAATTGGACCCCTAAAAGCCATAAAGGCAATTATTTCAAAATGGGACAAAAATGATATTTTCAAAAGTTAAAGGACCTACACTTATTTCTTTTAAACACTGCATTTGTCCCAATATCCCACTAACCTTAGTGACATTTTTCCAACTGGAATCACATTAAAAGCCTTTGTGAGTTCCGATTATTTAAACTTAAGGTTCGAAATGACAATTTTTACAAATTTGGGGCCAATGTGAGAATTTTATAAAAACTTGACCTCAAAACTTTAAAAACCTGAATCTGTGGACAATTTGGAGAATTTAGGAACTGACCTCATAATTTTTCAAGGTCGGGATATTTATTTATTTAATTTTTAACCCCAAAAGTTTTGGTTTTTACAAAATGGGGCCAAATTGTAAATTTTCTTTTATAAAGGACCTAATTCAAATTATTTTCCCTTTTACTAAAATAGTCCTGGACCCTCTGACTTGGAGATTTAATTAAAGTATTTTATTTTCTCAAAAACCCCTTGACTTATCAGACCGCTTTGACCGATTAATACCCGATCGCGGGGCGACTTCCTCGTCTTGCGGTTTTGAATCTATAACGGGACTTATGTTCCACCTAATCTTTCAAGATATCGAAGATTGCTTATCCTTCCGATAATCATCTTCATCCAAATAACTCCACCAACGCCATAATTGCCACTCGCGTTTTTCGAAAACTTTCATGAACTGCTTCCCTGAATCAATAATACTCGACTATTTGGTTGATTTTGTGTACTTGTATTTACTTTCCGCTGAGTCAACTTGGTGTGTCGAGCTCACGATCGGAATGGATACGTCGGGGGATGGAACCGGCAGCTGCTGCTATTCCACTCTTCCGCCCCATCGTCCCTAATCCCGCAATCGGCGACGGAGTGTCCAAGGGAAGCGGGTCGTAGTACTTGAGGTATAATCATGATTATGACGATCCGAGCCTTACAAGCTCCACTGTGGATTTTGTCTTTGCCTATGGAGTGATAAGGTGTCCGGTCTTGGACCATCTTGCACGGGAGTTACAAGGAAGAACGAAGGAATCGCTGCCGATCCACACGATTCGGAGTTATCGGACCCGTTTGGTTGGCGCTACAAATCCGTACGCAACCGCTACTTGTTTTGCATTGGTTGGCACTACAAATCCGTACGTAACCATTATTTGTCTTGCATGGGATTGGCGTTACATTTCCGTACGCAATCCTACTGTCTTGCCTGAATCACATAGTGTAATATTGTGACCATGAATTTTTTCTTGAATCGTATAAGTATATTACTTAAATATATTTATCACGGCGCTTGTGGATCGTGTGTGAATTCATGCATCATACTCACGCATTTTCATATAACTGTTTTCTCGTATTAACTATATATATCGCCACACTTGCACACGATCACCCATCCACTGAGATTTTTGTCTCATCCCCACCGTTTTCTAACCTTAGATGAGGACTTCGTTGAAGATCTTTGAACCGAATTACGGATTGAGCCATTGTATTCCGCTTGTTGGATTACTATCTTTTGTTGTTGATTTCTCTGGACTTGTTACTATTATTTGTTGTTGGACTCTTTTCTTGTGTTTGTTGTTGGACTCTTGTATTTCCTTTCATTCCGGTGTGTAATTGAAGGGCGTAGGACCCTTTGACTTGTAAGTTGTTATTTTTAGATCATATCGGGGATGTAATTTGGATTATGGATATTGTGGACTGTAAGTTGTAATTTGTACTTGTTTTTTATTCCGCTGCTCTTGACTCTATTTCATTGGGTTCTCGATGATATTAAATGCTCAGATCGGTTATTTGTATTTAAGTTGTGGATCGCGTCGCGTCCCGTTTGGGCGTGGCGATTCTGATGGTATCGAGCTCAGCTAGTAAGATGGAAACTTACACCGAGCTGACCCAGGATAAGACCTCGGTCTGTGTTTTGGGTAGTACCGCGACTTAACCAATTAAGTGTGAAATCGATTTCAAATTGGCATAGAACCGTCTTAGTGATGTTTGAACTAAGTTAGAACGCATATTTGGAGATTCCATAGTCATACTTGTCTTGACTTAGTTGACTCTTGACTGACTTTCTTTATTCATTCTTTCCTTATTCTCTTCTTATCTTTCCTCTACCTTTGACTGATCCGCCTTAGTTTTGTCTGATCAGGATGGAGCCGACGCCACCTTCTTGGTGGGACGTTTTTCATGCCCGTGCTGAGCGGAAGTACTACCGGGCATTGATGATTCACTGGCACCGGGAGAGTGATCGAGCGACCTCAAAGCTATCCGGAGCGCCCGGTATGTGAGGGACTGACACGACATGTAACTTGGCAAGGAGCCAAGATGAAAAGAGCGAGTTGACCACTATCATCAAGGACCGCGACAACACCATACGAGTGCGGGAGGACCAGATACAGAATATCCAGGAGCGCCTGGATAACATGCGAGAGAATATGAAGAGGGCAAGTGACGGCCGCCAGAAATGGGAGATTGACGCCCGCCTATCCCGCGACACCGTTGAGCGCTTGGAGGAGACCCTCATCAAGCAGACGACAGTGATAGAGGACCTTACACAGGCCCTAGCTCAGAGAGACCCCGCTCTGGAGGCTGCCCTGGCAGCTAGTGCACAGCCATTGCCACCACCCGAGGTGGAGCCCGTACCCGACGCCGAGGAGGACCCTGAGAAGGACCCTGAGGAGGATCCTGAGGAGGATCCAGTCGAGGTCGGAGAGCCTGAGGCACTTGAGGCTGCTCCACTTGATGATGCACAGGGATTCGAGCAGTGGTTGGATTTCGTTGATTGGCCTGAGGTTGAGGCGCCACCTCAGCCCGACCAGGCCCCGATTATGGACATAGCTGCGAGTGACGATGATGGTGATCTCACTAATTAGTTAGCTTGATTGTCAGTTTGTACTTTCGTTGTTGTAGAAGCTTATTCAAGTGTTGTACCTTACTTGCTATTGTATTAGATTCCGTTGTATTTTGGTTCAGATGTATCTTTGACTCAGTGTTACTATTGTTGTTCTATGGGTGTATTCAAGTTTTACATTAATGGATATGCGTTTTGCTATTTATTCAGTGTCTTGTGTTTGATGTTACCTTCCCTACGATATATCTTGCTTTGCGCAAATAATTATTTTATCATTTACTCGTGGATCGCAACTAACACTTCAATATATAGAATGGCCGAACATCGAGGACGTGGGAGACCTCGCCGCGTTCCCCGAGGGAATGACGACGTACCCAGAGACCGGGTACCCTCCCCTGAATTACCACCGCCTTCTCCACCTGCTGCAGGAGACAACTTGACTGCGCAGGCCCTACAACAAATACTGGTTTTCATGAGGCAACAAGTAGAGCCTCAACACCGTGCCCCCGAACCCGCCAGAGAGGCGAACGATCGCACGTTAGAGCGATTTCTACAGTTCGACCCACCAGCCTTCTTAGGAGAGCCGGATGATTTGAAGGCAGAATAATGGGTAGAGAAATTAGAGAACATCTTCAATGTTCTCCAATACTCAGATGAGCAAAAAGTCACACTCGCCGTATTTAAATGGAATCGGGCTAGAGACTTGGAGGGCGGTTGAAAGAAGGTGGGAACAGGGCCGGGTAGCGAGAACATGGGGAAATTTCTTGGCCGAGTTCAATGAATAAGACATTCCACGAGGTTGTGAAAGAGGCGCGCGAGATGAATTCCACAGATTGAGGCGGGGAACATGATTGTAGCTCGATCTGAGTGCAATTTAACGATTGTCCAAGTATGCTCTGGGGACAATCGATCAAGAGGATAAGCTTTACAAGTTCACTCGAGGATTGAAACTGGAACTCCGAAACAATCTGTTGGTATTTGAATTAACAACCTACTCGATCGCGTAAAAAGCGGCTCTCCGCATTGAGTCGGGATCGAACCGTATTAGGCGGTTCAAAGAGTAGGCCATCAAACAGATCTCAAGAGAACAATTGGGGACAACCATCTAAACCGCTTTGCTAAGTTTGAAAGGACCAATTAATATGACCGATAAGGAAAAGGACGATACAAGGAAAACTGGGTCAAGTGTGTGCACATTGCTAAAACCGGGACATACGCGATGACTATTAGCGTAAACAAGGAAGGTGTTTGCTTGTTTGTGGTAGTAATGTCGGCACCGATTCCAAGATTGCCCAAGTGCGATGACCGAACCAAACAGACGCGACCCACGTTTTAGAAATGGCCAGGGTAATCGTGCAAGGATGCCCGCTCGAGCATTTGCACTAGCGGACGGGGAGGCTCGGAGGCAATAGGCGTGGTGAAAGGTACGCTTCTAGTATCTAACCACTACGCTAAAATATTGTTTGACCTTGGATCAACGCATTCATTTGTTGCACCGCATTTTGTACACAAACTGCATGCATGCATGGAACATATGCCTATATGTCTAGAAGTGTCAACTCCTATGGGTGCAAGTCAGATAACAGATATTATCTATAATGCATGCGAAGTTAAGATTGCTGAGATAAACTTTCCTGCCAATTTAATCATATTACCTATATCCGAATACGACGTGATATTGGGGATGAACTTGTTATCTGCACACCATGCACAAATAGACTGCCATAACAAGTCCATTAAGCTATGTGAACCTGGAAAACCCGAAGTGGAAATTTCGGGAAGGGCACGAGTTAAGATTGCCCCAATCATTTCAAAGAATGAAAGCAAGGAAGCGATCACTAGAGGAGCTCAAGGGTACTTGGCGTTTGTAATTAACAAACCCACGGTTGAGACACAAACTAACCAAGTACCTATAGTATCAGAATACACGGATGTATTTCCACAAGAACTCACCACTTTGTCCCTCCGGATAGGGAAGTCGAGTTCACCATCGAGTGTTACCGGGGACGCCCGATTGCTAGAACACCATATAGAATGGCTCCTCTTGAGTTGCAAGAGTTGAAGACGCAATTCTAAAATCGATGGATGTGGGATTTATCCGGCCGACGTGCGTCTCCGTGGGGAGCACTGTCTTTTTGTCAAAAAGAAGGATGGCACATTAAGACTATGTATAGATTATCGTGGTCTTAACAGCGTGACCGTCAAGAACAAATATCCCCTCCCGAGAATAGACGAATTGTTTGATCAACTTCAAGGAGCGACAGTGTACTCGAAGTTTGATTTACAACAAGGATATTACCAACTGAAGATCCACGAAGGAGACATTTCCAAAATTGCAATTCAAACCCGATATGGACACTACGATTTTGTAGTGATGCCTTTCGGTCTGACAAATGCACCGGCAGCATTTATGGACCTGATGCATTGAGTCTTTCAACCTTATTTGGATCAATTCGTAGTGATATTCATTGATGACATACTCGTATACTCTAAGTCTAGAGAAAAGCATGAATGTCATCTGAAAATCGTTTTGGAGACACTACGAGAGCATAAGTTGTATGCTAAATTCGGCAAGTGTGCGAATTTTGGCTTAGTGAAGTCGCGTTCTTGGGACACATAGTATCCTTTGGGATCGCCACGATCCTTCAAAGGTACGATAGTGGTTGAATGGAAATAACCCGCAGTCATGAACGAAATCGGGGAGTTTCCTAGGACTAGCTAGATATTATCGAAGATTTATCCAGGATTTCTCCAAGATAGCGGACCACTCACTCGACTAACCTAGAAGCAAGTCAAGTTTGAGTGGAATGACAAATGCGAGGCGAGTTTCCAAGAGTCAAGAAACGACTTACCTACGACTCGAGTCTTAGCCCTTCCAAAGGGGACCGAAAACTTAAATGTCGTCTACGATAATGCATCAAAAGAAGGACTAGGAGCAGTGCTCATGCAGGAAGGAAAAGTTATCGCTTATGCATCACGAAAGCTCAAGCTGTATGAAGCCAATTATTCAACGCATGACTTGGAATTGGCAGCGATAGTGTTCGCGTTAAAGAAATAGAGACACTATCTCTACGGAGCAACATTCACGGTTTTCGCGGATCATAAGAGCTTGAAGTATCTATTCTACCAGAAAGACCTCAATCTGAGGCAACGGAGATGGATGGAGTTGATTGAGGACTATCACTTCGATATTCAATACCATCCCGGGAAAGCTAATGTCACAGTAGACGCTCTAAGCAGAAAGGCGAGCTTAGCCAGGCTTATGATTCGAGAGTGGGAATCATTAGAAGAGTTGAGCAATTGGAATCTGACGAGAACCAATACTCAGATTTCATGTGCTAACATTTCGGTTAAACCCGATCTGCTGAATGAGATCAAAGAAGCACAAGGGAAAGATGCACATCTTCAAAACCTGAAGGAGAAGATACTTAAAGGAGAGAGATCAGAATTCTCAGTACACGAAGATGGGGTTATCAGATTCCAGAATTGAGTGTGTGTACCAAATGACGAGCAGATTAAGAATAAAATCCTAGCAGAGGCACACCGTTCAAAATACACTATACATCCTGGAGGAAACAAGATGTATAAGGATTTGAAACGGAGTTATTGGTGGGTAAACATAAAGAACCAGCTAGCGGAATTCGTTGTGAGATGTTTGACTTGTCAACGAGTAAAAGCAGAACACCAGCGACCATCTGGTTTACTACAGCCATTGAGAATTCCTGAGTGGAAATGGGAACATATAACGATGGACTTCGTGATGGATCTACCAAAGACCAGAGGAGGCCATGATGCTATTTGGGTAGTTGTAGACCGACTCACGAAATCTGCAACCCATCAAGAAAACTGATAGCTTGCAAAAATTTGCACAGATTTATATCCGAGAAATCATTCGACTGGATGGAGTACCAGTCGACATAGTATCCGACAGAGACCCGAGGTTTGTCACCAGATTTTTGAAGTGCTTGCACGAGGAATTGGGTACCTCGCTATGTTTCAGCACAGCAGCACATCCACAAACTGATGGACAGTCTGAGCGAACAATTCAAACCTTTGAAGATATGTTGCGAGTCTGCACATTGGATTTCCAAGGAAGTTGGGATTCGCACTTACCATTAGTCGAGTTCACCTACAATAACAGTTATCAGGCCACGATTGGGATGGCATCCTACGAGGCATTATATGGGCGAAAATGTAGATCTCCACTACACTGGGAGATTGATGACAAATGGACTCCGAAAGAGAAACGAAAGTCGCCCTCGATTCCAAAGGTCGACTTAGTTCAGGAGGCCATGGAGAAGGTCAAGCTGATCAAGGAGCGGATTCGCACAGCTTAAAGCCGCCAAAAGAGTTACGCGGACAGAAAGAAAGGATTTGGAATTTGAAGTCGGAGATGAAGTATTTCTCAGACTCTCACCACGGAAAGGATTGATCAATCCGAAGAAATGAGGCAAGTTGAGTCCGAGATATGTTGGACCTTACAAGATTTTACAAAGGATTGGGAAGTTAGCCTACCGACTCGAGTTACCAGCACCATATGCAGGAATGCATGATGTATTCCACGTGTCAAGATTGAAGAAGTATCAACCAGATCCCGAGCATATCATCACTCAAGATACTCCTCCTCTAATGGAAAATCTATCCTACACCGAGAGGCCGATCCGGATCATTGATCGCCAGAATCTGACGATTCGTAAGAGAGAAATTCCGATGGTTAATTGTGTGGCAGAACCACAACCAAGACGAAGACGCAACATGGGAGATGGAAGAAGACATGAGGAATCAATATCCAGAACTATTCTGAAGAGAATTTGGGGACCAAATTTTTTTAAGGAGGGGAGGATGTGAAGCCCCGATTTTTCCGAACATATAATTGATTCTTATTGTCGTCTATGTATTTGACCGACTATTTTACCGCGTCACTTTGACGGGTAATTATCATTAATATATATATTTTGTATTTTATTTTATTTTATTTATTACTTGTGATCATGATCACTATTAATTCTATTTTGCATTTATGATCACTTGATTGATCATTATTACTATTTTTGTATTTATTAGTCACCTTAGAATTTTAAGAGACTATTTATTTTAGAGACCTTTACCTTATAGAATAAAGATTTTTATTTAGTATAAGTGATCATGAGACTTATAAGTGATCAAGGAAATCACTAATTATTTTGGAGATTGATATATTTCATCTATTATCATCAAATTTGGGAGAAAACAAATATGGAACTACCATAATACCCCTATAGTGGACGGCCATGGTGATGATTTTTGGAGTAGAAATATCATCCAACTCTTGTACACTTACACCTTATATTAGTCATCTTGTGTATAATTATACCATTAATTCAAACATTATACACATCATCTCATACATCAATTCTTTATTACTATTTTTCCCAACATGTTGGAGTCTTCCCAACATTCATTCTCTTTCTATACCTTGCCCATATTTTGACTAGTCTAATTATCTCCATGCAAGAGACAATTTGCAAGACACAAAATTTAAACAAAAAAATCCCTCTCTCCCTCTCATCTAATGTGGACGGCCACATTGAAGAAAATGAACAAAATTTATTCATTTGCATCCAACATTTTATTCTCTCAAGCTAATTCTCCTCCTTCTCTCTAACCTCTCTCTAAAACTCTTCACATCTTCAAATCTTCAAACACAAAATCATTCACATCTTCAAACCTTCAAACACCAACTCTTCATATCTTCAAATCTTCAACATAAGTTCTTCATATCTTCAAGTACCACTTCTTCACATCTTCAAATATTCAAACACAAGCCCTTCACATCTTCAAACCCATATTCATATCTTCAAGAACATCTTCTTCCTAACATCAAACATACCTTCTTTCTTCAAACATCTAAACCAAAACAAACAATCTTACCACTTAAACACCAAAATTTCGAACACCACTATTTCAAGGTAAGAAATTTCACTACTCAATTCAACTTAAATTCTTACTTCTCCTCACCTTCTCTTTTTAATATAAGCTTGAATTTTGGATTTTGAGGTACTTAGAAGACCACTTGGAGGCCTGCATGCATGGTGCGTGAAACTTGAAGACTTGAAGAATAACTAGTAGAGAAATTTGGACTACAAGGTAAGAATTGGACACTAGAGCCCTTCTTCCTTTTTCTTCCTATTTTTTTCAAATTTTAATACCCCTTTTTCATTTTTGAGAAATAGGGGCTGACCTTAGGTGATTTTGGAGTTGAACCAAAATTTCCAAATTTGAAGCTTCAACTAGTTTCAAATCACCTACTACACAAGGTAAAGTGTAGTCTTTCCAATTTTCTTATCTCCTTCTTTTTCTCTTTAATTTTTCTCTGATTTTTCTAACTCCAAATTTTTGATATTTCTTGACTTAGGGGCTGACCTAAGTGACCTCATCCAAAGTTGTGAAATTTTCTCTTTTTATTTCACAACTTTCCAATTTAAGGTGGGTGGAAAAATACTTTCCAACTTCTAGGTGTTTTTATTAAAATGCATGTAGAATTTTGATCATGATCCCTTGAGATATATAATATATGTATTGCATGTCAATGTTATGTATCAAATCATAAAAATTCTCAAGAGTTACTCAAAATTGCTATTTATTGAATTTTAGGTGCATGCATGTACAATTTAATGTTCTATTTGATGAATTCTTGTATGATTTGGACATGCATGTGTATGATCTTTGAAATCCATGTTTTGGATGACTTATAACCTGGAAAAGTCGAGCATAATTGATTAAATTTCAATTTTGGACTTAAAAATGCAAAAATAGAAAATTGGTGGACTAAATTGCAAGAAAATGAAAGTTAAAGGACCCCTCTGCAAATTTCAATTTTTGGGACTGTACTCAGGTTCAAAAATGACTTTTGGACATTTTAGTAAAGTTTCAAGAGTTTTAAGATAAATAAAATCAACCTTTAAAAGCCCAAGGACTAAATTGTAAAATTTTGAAAGTTTAAGGGCTACATTGCAAATTTTGAAACTGTACCAGACCTTAACTTTAAAATTTGAAATTTTTACTCTTAAGGTACTGGAAATGACATATTTTAAATTTATTTCAAAAATCCAAGTGTTTAGGGCTTGGAAAGTAATTTTACTAAAATTGAGGGACTAAAGTGTAAAAGATTAAACTTGAGGACCCAAATGAAATTTCCAGGACTTATGCAGCTCATGCACCTGGAAATACTAATTTAACTATAACTTAATTATATTTTGGACCCAAGGTTCAAATTTCATAATAATTGGCCCCCTAAAAGCCTTAAAGGCAATTATTTCAAAATGGGACAAAAATGATATTTACAAAAGTTAAAGGACCTACAGTTATTTCTTTTAAAAACTTCTTTTGTCCCAATATCCCACTCCTTAGTGACATTTTCCAACTGGAATCACATTAAAAGCCCTTCCGGTTTGTGAGTTCCGATTAGTTAAACTTAAGGTCCAAAATGACAACGTTTACAAATTTGGGGCCAATGTGAGAATTTTATAAAAATTCGACCTCAAAACTTTAAAAACCTGAATCTCTTGACAATTTGGAGAATTTAGGAACTGACCTCATAATTTTTGAAGGTCGGGATATTTATTTATTTAATTTTTAACCCCGAACGTTTTGGTTTTTACAAAACGGGGCCAAATTGTAAATTTTCTTTTATAAAGGACCTAACTCAAATTATTTTTCCTTTTACTAAAATAGCCCTGGACCCTCTAACTTGGAGATTTAATTAAAGTATTTTATTTTCTCAAAAACCCCTTGACTTATCGGACCGCTTTGACCGATTAATACCCGATCGTGGGGCGACTTTCTCGTCTTGCGGTTTTGAATCTATAACGAGACATATGTTCCACCTAATCTTTCAAGATATCGAAGATTGCTTATCCTTCCGATAATCATCTTCATCCAAATAACTCCACCAACGCCATAATTGTCACTCGCATTTTTCGAAAACTTTCCTTAACTGCTTCCCTGAATCAATAATACTCATTGCCTGGTTGGATCGCATTTACTTGTATTTACTTTCTGCTGAGTCAACTTGGTGTGTCGAGCTCACACTCCGGAATGGATACGTCGGGGATGGAACCGGCAACTCGGCTGCTATTCAACTCTTTTCGGCCCCATCGTCCCTAATCCCGCAATCAAGGACGGAGTGTCCAAGGGGAAGCGGGTCATAATATTGAGGTATAATCATGATTATGACAGATCAAGAGCCTTCCAAGCTCCACTTTGTGGATTTTGTCTTTGCCTATGGAGCGATAAGGTGACCGGTCTTTGACCATCTTGCCTGGGGAGTTACAAGGAAGAACGAAGTAATCGCTGTCTGATCCACACGATTCCGGAGTTATCGGACCCGTTTGGTTGGCACTACAAATCTGTACGCAACCACTACTTGTTTTGCATTGGTTGGCGCTACAAATCCGTACGCAACCATTATTTGTCTTGCAAGGGATTGGCGTTAAATTTCCGTACGCAATCCTACTTGTCTTGCCTGAATCACATAGTGCCTGTGTGACCATGAACTGTTTTCTTGAACTGTATAAGTATATTACTTAAATATATTTATCATGACGCTTGTGGACTGTGTGTGAATTCATGCATCATACTCACGCGTTTTCATATAATTGTTTTCTCGCATTAACTATATATATCGCCACACTTGCACACGATCACCCATCCACTGAGATTTTTGTCTCATCCCCACCTGTTTTCTAACCTTAGATGAGGACTTCGTTGAAGATGTTGAACCGACCACGGATTGAGCCCTTGTATTCCGCTTGTTGGATTACTATCTTTTGTTGTTGATTTCGCTGGACTTGTTACTATTATTTGTTGTTGGACTCTTTTCTTGTGTTTGTTGTTGGACTCTTGTATTTCCTTTCATTCCGGTGTGTAATTGAAGGGCGTAGGACCCTTTGACTTGTAAGTTGTTATTTTTAGATCATATCGGGGATGTAATTTGGATTATGGATATTGTGGACTGTAAGTTGTAATTTGTACGTGTTCTTTATTCCATTGCTATTGACTCTGTTTCATTGGGTTCTCGATGATATTCGTCTAGACTATTTGGTTATTTGTATTTAAGTTGTGGATCGTCGTCGTGTCCGGTTTGGGGCATGACAATACAAATCCATAGTTTCGATAATGCCCATAAGATTCGAAAAATATCCAAACATTGATTACAAACTCATAAACAAATTTTAATCAACATTATGACATCATATAAGCACACACAAGAGTTCTTAGACAGAGAAAGAAAACCCTATCTTGTCAGGATGGATTCCCCTTCGTAGCCCTCGAAGCTCTTGTGCTCCCTAGATGTGAAATCCTTGTGGTGTTCTTTGCGACTTAGCCTTCTTTGCTCAGAAGATCCTCGATTCCTTCGTTCCTGTGTTATTTGATGTGTTTTTGCTGTAGGGAATGATGTATTTTCGTGCAAGACTTGGTCCCCTTTATATAGGTGTTTGGAGAGATCACTTGCAGAGTTGGAACGGGATAAGAACTCCAAAAAATGCGTTTGGCAGCGTCCCACACGTCCTGGCCGTGTGGTTTTTTGGCATTTTCCACATGGCCGTGTGGGCTACACACGGTTTGGCCGTGCGGGCCTGGTTCTGTCCCCTGTTTTCTTCCCTTCTTCACACGGTTGTGTCACTTTCACACCGGTATTTTTACACGGTCGTGTGACACCACACGGTCCGGCCATGTGATGTGTTTTTGTCCATGTTATTTTCCTAATTTGCTCCTGGGGTCTTCATGAAAGTTGTATTTCTTTCTCATAGCTTTCTATAGGCACTTGAATCACCGCGATAGCAATTTTATAGAGAAAGTTATGGCCAAAATACTAAACTATGCCAGTGTTAGTAACTGTTAGCGCATTTGGACGTTTTTAAAGGAAATTCCATGTTGTTTGATCGTCCACGCTTCTCTCCTTCACATATTTACTCGTATACTATCTCTTGACCTATACTTTGGAACGTGATATCTCTTTTTATCCAATTTAGCTCCATTTCCTGTAAGAAGTTACAAGAATACGTAGTATCATGCCCAACAAAGGAAACCAACCAAAACACACTGAATATGCATGCAAATGCATCAAATGTATATCATTTTAAGCCCTCAAATGCACTCATATTTTACACTCATCAAAATCCCCCAAACTTAAAGCATTGCCCGTCCTCGAGCAAATTAAGAAAAATAATATCAAGGGGAAAGAAGAACACACAAGAACACAATGAACATTAAATAACATTAGACTCCATACTTAAGAAAACCATGTAATTCATAATCAAGAAGCCATCATTCATAAACTAGGCATAATCAATACTCTCTTGGGTACTCAACATCGCGACTCACAAGAAAATAGTGTATCACTTAACTCTCAGAGGTGTATGGATAGTATTTACGCTCAAATTCAATTCAGTGAATGTAGAACTACCATAGGCTTGCAAATCGTCTAACATCTCTACCACTTTTGTGTGCACAATCTAAGAATCAAAAATGACTATTATTAGGTTGTAATGTAGACTCTTTGGTAAGGGTAGGGAAATTTGGATTAAGTGACTTGACTTGAGCAAATAGAATTTAAGCACACAGACCTGCAATTCACCAACCCAATTTCAACACAATATCAGTTTTCTTTTTCAACTCAATTCCACCCTTATTTCTCCTTTTTCATTCTTAGGCATTTTTCCTTCTTTTATTTTTCTTTAGTCTCAAGCTCTCATTTTTTCATAATTTTCAGATTTTTTTCTTTTTTGCTTTGCTCGATTTTTCTCTTCTTTTTCAGTTATTATATATATATATATATATATATTTTTTTTCTTTTTCGAGCTTCATGTATATCTTTTTTTTCTTTTTCATTTACACATATACTGCTCATCCTTCTTTCTTTTGCCACTTCTTCTCTTTTTTCATAAATTTTCACCACATCTCCCCCAAACTTATTCATTCGCTATAAGCTCAAGAAATTTCAGGGATAAAAACATGTTTAAATTTTTAAAGATCAATATGGCTCACAATAAAAGTTTTGGCTCAAAATTGGCTAACTAGGGAATTATGAGTTCATAGGTAGGCTTTTTAGGCTAAGTAGACTAAACAAAGATGACCTTAGATCATTTTCAAAAATTACACACACACATGGCTTCAATGAAGGTACCAGAGCAAGTTCTACAGTTCTATCAATCATGAATGACACACTTAAGAAAAAAAAAATAAGTCTGCATAATGTAAAGCAGTTTAAGGCACAAAATCTCACAGGCTTATTTTTCGCAACATGCTCAAATACCCAATTTTCTTAACACATGCCAAGTAAATAAGTAACTGTCCTCCTAACAATTTATCACATTATTCCCCGAAGTATGTTATCCCATGCCATAAAATATTCATAGTAAAATCATACGGGAGCTGGGCATAAAAACTGAATTAAAACCACACACAACAACAATTAAACATGCTAAAGCAGTAAACGTGCTAAAACAATAAAACAAAAATAACCAAAGAAATGGATTTTTTTTTCTGAAAATTATAATGCAAAGTGCTCTACATGCAGTCCTAGATGCAATGCAAAATATGCAACAATACTAATTTACGCATTCTTGACAACCCCCCAAACTTAAAATATGCTTCGTCCCGAACATATGAAGAAATTATCACAAGAGAATAGGAATGCGTAAAGAGTACTTACTTGGATCGTTTCGGTGAAGTCGGGAGCTTGTCTGTCAAATTTGAAACTCGAGGAGCAGATCGCACGGCCGGGTCATGTGCGTTCACACGCCCGTGCGCGTCTGGTTTTTTTTTTGGCCCGGAGTTTGTCGCGACATTTCTTGGGTTACTTCCCACAAAGCGCTAAGTTTTACGTCTTCAGCCAGACTTCAGATTTCTAACATCACTATCATTGAACCGCGTCGGTTGAAATCCTTGAGCCCTCATATTTTGTACCATCCATAAGATGAATGGCGTTGCTCTGTTTTCTTGGATTAAGTTTAGTATCGCTTGGGAATTTGCCCTTTTGATGTTGGCCTCTCACGCAGTTGCGATTTGGGCTTCTTGTATCTCCTAGGATTCCAGTCTCGTATTTAACAAAAACGGTGTTAGAAATGAAGCAGAGAAAAATAAAATAAAATAAAAATTCAAAAAAAAAAAAAAAAATATTTACAAAAAATGCTTCAATTAAGATTGAACTATTTATTGCTATATCTAAGTAGAATCTAATCAATCCCCGGCAACGGCGCCAAAAGGTTGTTCGCCAAAAATATTTTGGTTCATAAAACTGCAAGTGTACAGTGTAGTTTAATAGGATAATGGCAAGCAAGGTCGTATTCCTCAGTATTGGGAAATTTATTTTATAGATTTTGATGAATGCCATGTAATACTTAAACTAGAAAGTTGGCACCCCATTTTTCTTGTAATTTACATTGTAATAGATAGGGCTGGAAAAGCTAAGTAAAGTCAGCTACGCTTGGAAATACAAGAAGTCAACTGAAGACTGAAGTGAAGACTCTACTGTGAACAGCTGAGTATGGCCAAGATAGTAGATCAAGAACGCGACTGAAGATGTATCAGCTGAGGAACAGCTGTGTGGAGAGTCAGTCAAAGTCAACTCAAGAAACCAAGTCTCAAGTTGAAGTAACAGATGGGTCATCCAATGATTGGAGCAGACTCAAGTCACCTGGGGAAAAAGGCAGCAGCTAAGAGGAGTTAACTGAAATGAATCCGTTGCACAGAAGTCAAGAACATTACTTAAATAAGTAATACTTCCATGCTTTGCCAGTCTTAAAGTACTCATCCCAGAAGCGTGCAAAAGGAATAAACCAATGGGAAGCACTGCACCTCGTGTCAGAACCTGAAAAGCTGCAAATTTATTTAATACGAGGAAGGGTCTACATCTCAAGACTGAGGACCAAGAAAAGACAAGCCAACAAACACAAGTGACTTTTGAAATCAGCCTATCTCTTCAACGGCCAGAATTTCGAAAGCTCATTATAAAAGGCTGAGGAAATTCATTGAGAAAAGGTTACCTTGCACACCTGAGAAATCAAGCATTATTCAAGCTATTAAACTGCAAATACTCTTAAGAATATTCAAGCAAATCCTCAAGCCTGAAACTCGAAGAAAATTGATCCAACACAAGCTTTGAAGGAGAGACAACTTCAAATTTGTTGAAGAGGAAACTTTTGAAGAATCAAAAGGGGTCTACTTTCCAAGGAGGGTTGTAGGAAGGTTCAAGGTCAAACTAGTATCAAGTTATTGGAGGGCTTCGTGATCAAATCCAAAAGCTTGAGAAAGTGAGCTGAAGTAGCAAGGCAGATGCCCTGTGAAGAAGCTGAGTCGGAAGGGAAAACCAGCTGTGTGACCAAGGCTGTCTCTAGACTGTTGACCACTTTGTAAATAGATCTTTTACATAGTGGATTCCTCCAGGAGTTGGAGAAGAGAGAATTCGAAGAATTACCCCATCTTCGAACCTCTATAAAAATTAACTGTGTCATTTATTTTTCAGCACATTTACATTTCTGCATACTTACATTATATCTACTGATAAACTTATTTGCTATCCAACTGATTAATAACCAAGTGCTAAAATCAAGTGTTAAAACAAGTTTAAAACAAATCAAAGGGTGTTAAGTCTTCCGCTGATAAAACCAACACAGCCAAGTTAAGGTTCAGGTTAAACAACTGAGTTATTCGATCAATAGCTCTATCGAGTCTGTTGAGTGGCTAACTCTGCTGAATAACCAACTTAGTTGTCCCTCATGGACTCAGTTGTTTGTGTTAACTCTGTAATATTTTAAAATGACTAAAATCGAAAAGTTGGTAAGGTTTATTCAACCCCCCCCTTCTAAACCTTACTCACACCCCTTGGGACCTACAAGTGGTATCAGAGCGGTTGGTTCATTGAGCCTTCCGCTCTGGTTACTGAACTAGATCTCTATCTTTTCAAAAAGGTTTCAAACACTTGTATTTTCAAAATCTTTCATTTTTAGCAAAGTTATTATCATAGAAGCAAATTTGACATGCATTCCTATGTTCACTATTGAGGAATTTGATGACTGGAAAATTCGTATGCAGGCTCATCTATATGCTCTACACGATAAAATGTGGCTTGTGATAGAGGATGGGCCACTGCAAATATTGAAAGTGAACACTGCTATAAGGAGAGCAGCTGCAGCTGAAGGAGAAGAAGTTGCTGCTGTAGAAGAAAGACCAGCCATGGTTGAAAACCCAAGAACTGAGTGGACAAATGATGATAGAAAGAGATACAACTTGGACAATGTTGCCAAAGACATACTCTACAAAACTTTGGACAAAGCAATGTTCAATAAAGTCAAATCCTGCAAAACAACAAAAGAAATATGGGATAAACTAACTTTAATTTGTGAAGGATCAGAGCAAATTAAAGAAAATAAATTATCTATTGTTGTTCAAAAATTTGAGAATTTCAAAATGTTTGCAGGACAATCTACAGATCAGCTGGATGCAAGGTTCACTGAGATCAGAAATGAGCTTTCAGCTCTTGGAAAGGAGTACACACAAAAGGAAATGTGTATGAAGATCTTGAGGAGCCTCCCAGCTGAATGGGAAATGAAGACTATGGCTCCGAGACATTCAATGGACCTCTCAAAAACATCCAATCATGAGCTATTCTCAGACCTCAAAGCCTATGAGTTTGAGCTGAGAAGAACGGATTAAGAAGAGACAATTGTACCCAAGACAGTTGCACTGATAGTCAAGAATGGAAAGAGAGTTGAACCAAAGGAAGCCATAGACCAGGAGGAAACAAGGGTGAAACCTCCAGGATACATTCAGCTCCCTTTAAGTCAAGGGAAGATAGGCCACCCAAGAGAGCTGAACATCAAAGGGTTGAATATCGGAGCCGATAACCCAAGGACGAAAGAGGCGATCAAAGAGTCGAGAGAACTGTGTTTGAACTGAGACAACCAGGGCATTTTGCGGTTGATCTGTTCCTATCCACCAGTAAATAAATACAGGAATGAAGAAGAAAGAAAAGTCTTCAGAGAAAGAAGACAAGAAAAGAAGAAAGCTATGTTGGGCTGCTTTGAGACTCACCGATAGCTAAGTCTAAAGAAGCGGAGACTCGAGAGTGTGAAGCCGACTACTCAAGTGATTCTGAAGAAGAAGCCATGATCTGTCTTATGGCTAAAGAACAAGATCAATCAGACCAAGAAGATGAGGTACACTCTAACTCATCACATTCAGATTCAAGTGATAGTGACTATGATACACTCACTTCATCACCCACTGATCTTTATGATTCATTAGGCAAAATGATGAAAGACTTTGAGCACATTAAATCCTCATACACACTTCTAAATGAGGAAAACAGCTAGCTCAAAAGCCAAAACTCACAGTTGACTAAGGAGCTGAGTACGCTAAGTCACATAGCTGATGAGAACACAGAGCTGAAGGCTGAGAATGCTAAACTATTAGCAGAGATAGCTGATGTAGAAAAGAGAGAAAATGATCTTAAAATGTGATTGCCTCATTTACAAAGGCATCCAAATCATTGGATGATCTTATCATGAGTCAAAAACAATGTGGAGATAAGACAGGCATAGGATTCAATTCCTTTGTGCACAGTTAAACTGCAAGAGTGATTTTGGAAAAAAGATCTTCAAGCAATGAAGTATCTCAAAAATCCAAAACACCAAATGTTGCACCCACATTCACTCCTAAACACAATCACAAACAAACTGGCCTTGGATACAAAGGAAAAGGAAAACAGCCAGTTGAGTATGCTGAGAGGACAACTGAGAAGAAATCAAGCCGAGTTCCTCAGCAAACTCCAAATAGAAAGTACTCTGTGAAGAACAAACAGAGCTACCAAAAACCCCAGAAGTTTCATAAGATAAACACACATGTTGGTAATGGTAGAAACTACCAAGCCAAGCTGATTGGAACAATGTGAAATATCAGCAACGACCAATGAAATACAAGCCTAGATGGCAAAGACCTAAACCTCAGCAAAGGTCATTCCAAAGGCAAAAGAGCTATTATCAGCACACATATGCACCCAGGCACTACACTCAGAAATATCACAACTACCCAAAGAATGCAATTACTAAAACACACACACAGGCATACAGACAAAAGAGACAGCTGTATGAACCTAAAGCCCCCAAACAATTTGCTAATGTGCACTATGATTACTGCACAGATAGATGGCAAGCTCTTAGAGTTAAGTCATTTGGCTATAGGCTGGTTGGATCATCTTACAGCACTAACCCCTCAGGACCTAGGCTAGTATGGGTACCTAAAAACTAATTTCCTTGATTGCAGGTTCAAGGAACAGCTAAGTGCCAAGGAACCTGGTACATAGTTAGTGGCTATTCCACATATATGACAGGGAACAAGAAAAACCTGTCAAGATTCAAGGAGGTTAGAGGTGCAAAAGTCATATTTGGAGGAAATGAAGCTCCAGGGGAAATCAAAGGCACAGGATCCATCAAGAAAAATGGATTGGAAATCACAGATGTTGCTTATGTTGAAGGCCTCAACTTCAACTCAAGCATCGACCAACTCGTGACAAGGGCTACAATGTTGGATTCAATATGGGAGTGTGCGGATCAAAGATCAATCAAATGAAATAGTGTTGCAAGGATCAAGACAGAAGAATATGTATGTGGCAGATTGGTCTACTGCCACACCAAGCACCTGTCTGTTAGCAAAGTATACAACCAAATCAAGTTGCCTGTGGCACAAGAAGCTCAGTCATCTGAATTTCAAGACAATCAACAAGCTTGCAAGAAGTCATCTTGTGGAAGGATTACCAGACTCAGTGTACAAAAAGGAAAGTGTATGTAATGCATGCCAGATGGGAAAGCAAATCAAATCTTCATTCAAGGATAAGCTTAGTCCTTCTTCAACAAGGATATTGCATCTGTTGCATATAGATCTATTTAGTCCAGTTGAACCAGCCAACATAAGTGGAAAGAAATACACCTTAGTGGTGGTGGATGATTATTCAAGATATATATGGACAATCTTCATGTTCAAAAAGAAGGAAACATTGTAGAAGTTACCTCAGCTGATGAAAAGAGTTCAAAATGAAAAGAGCCAAACCATTATAAAGATAAGATTTGATAGAGGAACTGAGTTTGTCAATAGGATAATCACCTAGTGTTGTGCTAAAAATTGTATTGCTCATGAGTTATCTGCAGCAAGGACTCCACAGCAGAATGGAGTAGCTGAAAGAAGGAATAGAACTTTCAAGGAAGTTGCAAGAACCATGTTAGCTGAAGCTGGATTGCCTAAGAGATTTTGGGCTGAAGCCATTAACACATCATGCTATACTCAAAATAGATGCATGATAAACAGGCAATTAACCAAGACTTCCTATGAGATCTGGACAGGGAGAAAGCCAAATGTTGGATATCTCAAGATATTTGGATGCAAATGCTTCATCCACAATAATGGCAGAGATAATTAGAAGGATTTTGATGCTAAAGCTGACGAAGGTATCTTTTTGGGATACTCAGCTGAAAGCAAAGACTATGGAGTGTTGAACAAGAGGACTATGATCACAGAAGAGTCTATCCATGTGGTTTTTGATGAACCTAATGTGAATGGAGAAGACATTGAAGAGTTAGCTGACAAGCTGAATCAGCCAACTATGCAGAAGAATCCCTATGTTGAAGCTGAAGTAAGAGCAATCAACTAAGATGAAGATGAGATAGTTGAATCTCAAAGACAGCTGGAAAGTCTACAGCTGAATGAAAATGAAAGAGTTGTTCAAGACAACTCACTGCTAGGCTCTGAGAGGCAATGAACCCAACCGGTGACTTGCTCCAACCTGATGTGAGATGGTGAGACCATCCACCAGAGTTAGTCATTGGAGATGTTAGCGATGGTGTAAGAACCAGATCCAGAGCACAGCAAGAAGTAATGTTCACTTGTTTTATTTCCCAAATAGAGCCAAAAGATGTGTCTCAAGCATTGGATGACACACATTGGATTCAAGCTATGCAAGAAGAGCTGAATCAGTTTGAAATAAACAAAGTATGGGAATTGGTGCAGAGACCAACCCATCAAAATTGTATTGGCACAAAATGGGTCTTCAGAAACAAGATGAATGAGGAAGGATATGTGGTAAGAAACAAAGCAAGATTGGTAGCCAAAGGGTATTGCCAAGAAGAGGGAATAGATTTTGATGAAACATTTGCTCATGTTGCAAGATTAGAAGCAATAAGGATGTTTCTTGCCTATGCTGCTCATAAGAACTTCACTGTATATCAAATGGATGTGAAGAGTGCATTTCTGAATGGACTACTAGAGAAAGAAGTCTATGTTGAACAACCTCCAGGTTTTGAGCAGAAGACTATTGGAGATAAAGTGTACAAGCTCAAGAAAGCATTATATGGATTGAAACAGGCACCAAGAGCATGGTATGGTACATTGTCTCAATTTCTGACTGACAATGGATTCACCAAAGGCAAGGTGGACAGAGCACTCTTCGGAATTAAAGATGGAGAGAGTATACTGCTTGTTCAAATATATGTGGATGATATCATTTTTAGATCCACAAATAAAGAGTTGTGTGATAAGTTCTCAAACCTCATGCGGGGCAAATTTGAAATGAGCATGATGGGAGAGATAACTTTCTTCCTAGGAATTTAAGTCAAGCAATTGAAGAATGGAACCTTCATAAGTCAAACAAAGTACACCAGAGATTTAATGAAGAAATTTGGTATGGAAGAGAAGTCTTCTGTAAAAATACCAATGAACACGCCAGTCAAGATGGACATGGACGCAGATGGCAAGGCTGTAGATCAAACCAGATATAGAGCTCTTATTGGATCATTGCTCTACTTAACAGCCAGCAGACCAGACATCACCTTTGTAGTAGGTGTATGTGCAAGATTTCAATCTGCACCAAAAGAGAACCACATGACTGCAGCTAAGAGAATCCTAAGATATTTGAAGGGATGCCAGGAAGTTGGCTTATGGTATCCAAAAAAAGGTGGATTCAAGCTTGTTGGTTATTCAGATTCTGACTATGCTGGATGCAGAGTTGACAGGAAAAGTACCTCTGGTACATGTCAAATGCTTGGAAATAGATTTGTTTCCTGGTTTAGCAAGAAGCAAAACTCAATAGCCACATCCACAGCTAAAGCAGAGTACATAGTTGCGGGCAGCTGTTGTGCCCAAGTCTTATGGATGAGACAGCAACTGAGAGATTATGAGATTGAAGAAAAAGAGATTTCAATTATGCGTGATAACAAAAGTGCTATTGCAATCACTCAGAATCCTATGTTGCATTCAAGAACAAAGCACATTGATGTCAGGTATCATTTTATAAGAGATCATGTTGAAAAGAAAGACATCACTTTGGAATACATCTCAACTGATAAGCAGTTAACTGATATATTCACTAAGCCTCTATGTGAATCAAGATTTGAAGAGCTTAAGCATGAGCGAGGATTAATTGAGCTGAATTGACATTTAGAAGACTCAATCAGAATAGATAGAAGATAAAAAAAAATTAGTAAAAAGCAAATTTCACTCAACAGCCGAGTGAATCAGCCATATCGAGAAGTCAACTGTATCGAGTTAGCTGACAGTTGAGTCACTGGATGAGAAGAGAGAAGCAGAGTTAAGTCACTTTGGATATAAGCTGAATTATTTATGAGCTATGTGACAAAAACGCAGTCGTTTTTAATAAGCGGGAATGTTTTTAAGGATGGCGTCGGAATAATAACGCGTGTCAAAGAAAAAGTCACACAATAAGCATATGATTGGATATAAATGTTGCCGCATTAATAGCGAAAATTAAATGCGGTTTGACGTGCTAAATCTGAACCATTGATTTCGATCAAAATTTTAAAATCCAAGACATGTCCTTTCATAAACCTTATATACACATTTTCCACCTTTCTCTCTCACATTTGGAAACTGTTCATCTTCAAGCAAAAAGAAAGCAAGCCATTTCTCTCTCGAAAACCCTAAGTGTCCTCAAGCAAGTTCGTCAAGTTTTTAATCGGTGAAAATCTCTGAAAATGGCACCGAATTTTGATTTCGTTAAACTCTCTAAGCAAATCCACTCAGGATCGTCAGTGGACTTTGAAGGAATGGGAAGCAGGGTTTCAATGAAACCCTTGTCAAGAAAATCGCTGAAATGCTAGAAAAGTCAGGTCTCAAGAATACTCGCACACCTACCTAGAAGAGGTGGTGCAGTTCTACGTAACGCGGAGGAGCAGGACGAAGGAATCAAGTCTTCTGTCCACAGCAAGGACATAATGATAAATGCTAAGGACCTTGCGAGCACTGATTGTTGCCATCGGAAGGCGTGAAGGAGGTTAATGAAGCTGATGTTGATTTGGTTGCTGCGTGGAAAGAGGTAGCCAAACCTGAGTGCGCTGATAAGGTGGTCTACACAACTGAGTTCGTGTACAGCAGACTCTGCCTGAATGTACTGAATAAGGCGTTCAAGGATGATGGATCCTTTGGAGGATCTCTTGGATATGGCCTCGTGATTGGCCACTTGATGGAAGTGAAGGGTATTCCCCTTCGACATGGAAAACCCTTCCATGTCAACAAGAAGATGGTCAGGGCGAACCTCTCTGGAGCCTAGAAGAGAGCCCATGCGAAGAAGGCGGAAACAAGTGAGGGGGAATCAGTTGAACCTGAGGACACAGCTGCTACCCCTCCACCGAAGAAGAAAGCTGCTCCTGCAGCTGCGAAGAAGAAAGCTGCCCCTGCATCTAAGAAAAAGGATGCACCTGCCCCTGCAGCCGAGGTTGAGAAGGAAACCCAAATCCCATCTCCAGCCATGTGGAAAAAGAGGACTACCAAGTCAAGGAAGGCAGCTCCCTCCAAGAAGGATGCCCTGGCCCCGTTTGCCAAAGAATCAGTAGAAGAAGAAGAACCAGAAATTCCTCTGGTTCGGACCAAAAGAAGAAGACTTTTCAAGCATTCAGAGCTTGAAAAGACAGCTAAATCTACCACTCAGCTGGAGAAAGCATCTGAGACTGCTGAAACTCAGGAAGTGCAATCTCCCGAAGTGATTGATGAATCTAACAAGACTGCTGAAGGTCATCAGTAGAGTCCCGATGAAGACTCAGCTGGGCATCAGACAGCTGAGGGAAGCAAAGAAGTTGAGACAACTGAACATCCCATTGAAAAAATTGTTTCTCCACCTGCTACTGATGCTGCTAAAGGTGAGAAGCAGCAGAGTATCTTTCCTTCAATCCCTGAAAAGGAAAGACAAGAATAAGATGATGATGATGATATTATCATGTACTCTCCAGTATACCCAGACATTCATCGCCGTCTCAGAGAATGGAGAGCATGGAAGCTAGATTACTCAAGGGCACAGTTTGCTTACCCTGAGTACATTGAGGAAGAAGAGGAATTGTTGCGATTTCTTGGAGTCAATATTGTGCTTCAGGCCCTGAATGAAGATAATTGAATGGATATTCTCCATATCTTCAAGGAGATAGAAAAAGCCAAAGCAGCAGAGGAAGCACAAGCTCTTGAGAAAGCAAAAATGTGCATGTTCACTAGAACTCGCGAGCATTCTCATGAGAATCTAGTTGAGTACACAGACAGTGACGAGGATATGGATCACATTACTATAGCAGAGAAGTCAGACATGCAACAAGCAATGAGAGAATCCAGGCAGTTGCATGAGCACCAATTATTTGAAGGACCAGGAGTGTCGTCTCAATCTCTCCTGCAAATTGACCCATTGGGAGTGGTGCAACAGATTGCCACAAACATCGCTGCAGCAACGTCCCCGGTGCTATCGGAGGATGGGTCCAAGGGAACTGGCAATGAAACTGGGATTTTGGGCACCCAAGTTGAGCCAACACCTGAAAAAGATGTTTTACCACCTGCCCCAGCGGCTGAGCATTCAAAAGAAAAAGCCGTGAGTCAGGAGCAGAGTGACCATCATCAGTCACTCAGCTGGTGTGCTAGCTGAGGGGGAAACTATCTCCACTGCAGCAGGATCAGAGAATGCTGCAGAAGACTCTAACTTGAAGCAAGGAGGCGAAGTGGAAACTGAGAAAGAACCACAAAGAGATTGATATTGAAGCTTGGACAAATTGAGTCCTGCCCCACCAAATGTCACCGCTTTGAAGGCTGATGACACTATTCTTACAGTCGAGGCATAGGATGGAAATGCCCCGGGAGTTAACACTCTGGTAGTGAAAGTGCAATCCTAGGAGTTGAGACTCCTATGGATGCCATGGTCCAAGACCCTAAGACAGATGCGACTGTCGAAGGGAATATTGAAGGCCTCGCTACAGTTGAGACTGCTGGAGGTAGTGAAGGCCCAAGGGAGGTTGAGACTTCCCTGGGTAAAGTTCAAGAGACTCAGAACATTCCTCCTGTTCAAAGTGCTGAAATTGAAAAGGAGATAAGCGCACTTCATGACTCCCAGAAGAACCATGATACATCATTTCTGGGATCTGAAGATGAAGCTGATTCCACTCTCGTTGCAGATCCAAAGGACCCAGCTGAGGATATTCTCAAGACTACGAGCCAACCAAGTGACAAAGCTGCTCGTCAGAAATTTAACTTCGATGAAGAGCCAACCCCGCAAATCTCATCATCATCCGATGACGCTGATGATGCAGTAGAGGATCAGGTAATTCATTTAGAGAATCTACTGAGACCAAAGAAGTCATTAAGACAAAGTGAGGCTCGACCAAGCAAAATATCTCAATCGCCCCAGAAGAGACACGATCCATCACAAGACGCTCCCACAAATTTAAAGTAGCGAAAGACGACTACACCAGCTCCATCATAGGCTCCCACAGCTATGACCACTGCCGACGAAGATATCGCAGCTGAGGTACGAAGAGCTGAATCATCACAGGCACAACCCTCACAAACAATCCCATATGTGAGTGATGATGCCTTTCCAAAGGTATTCCCTTTCAGGCCGACCCTACCAGATTTGGAAGAAGAGACCGCTGCTGAACAACGAAGATTCATCGTGAGAGAAGATCCAATCATCCCTACTGACACCATTGTTCCAGCCGAGTTCAACTTTGCTGAAGAGTGGCCTGCAGCTGAATCAATCAAAATAGTTGAATTTCATGAAATCTTCAAGAAGATCTGTGAAGAGATTGAGAAGATTGAAAGACATCAGGCCTCACTCGACTTAAGACTGGACAACAGGGACGCTACCCTCACAGCAGACTTGAGAGGGATAGTGGTGCGGATCCGAGAATGGTCTCAACAGCAATCTGCCATGCACAATGAGCAAGATAGTTATTTCAAAGCACTATATGGCAGAATGCAGGTATGGATGACTGACAACACTGATCTGAAGCAAAGGATGCAGGCGTATATGCAAAGCTTGCATGCATCTCACAAAACAGAAATGGAGTTGTTGCAAGAATTCCAGAGAAAATAAGTTATGCGTCTTGAGGAGACCATGAATGCGAAATTCAGCCTCCTCATGGCTGAAATAAATTGGTGGCAACCGAGTCCAAAGTCACTCGCTCAGAATTCTGGACAGCTTATGCAGCAGCAGACTCCAAATAAAATTTCGCTCTCAGCAGACTCGACTTTATGCTCGCAGGCATGTTCCCTGGGGTCCTTCTTTCCTTTGATGATGCCAAAAAGGGGGAAGAGGAGTCCCTAATGAGTTTAATAGAAGAAAAATGAAATAATCTGAGAAGAAGGGAAAAGCAGCTGAGGGAGAACGTTCAAAATATTTAACTTTAATGATAGCTGAAACCCCCCAGCAAGGTCATGTTGCTGCCTCCATCATGAGCAAACTCCTTGTAACCCTACCAATGGGACACTCCACTCTGCCAATAGCAGAAAGAAGGAAGATCATTGAAGCATAAATTGAGGAGTTCTCTGGAAAATAGGAAGCTCGCATTCAAAAGATCTTACAACAACATGGTGGACTCCCAACTGAATTAAGCAAGGCTCTAATTGGCCCTCCCATTGAATTAATGCAGCAAGTTGGATCTGAGCCTAGATCCATGGAAGAATTCAAAACACTGGAAGTTGAAGGCTACAAGGGACTCTCTCTAAACAAATCATGGGATCTATACTGGGAAAAAGGACTGGAGGTGTGCAAGACAGCTGAGAAATAGCAAAGCTCTAGCAGACACTCAGCCGGAAAATCCAAAGCTCATGTGCAGTACACTCTCAGAGAAAGAGGAGTTGAGTCAGGAAAAGAGCAAAAAAGGGATATCGTGTATTGGACTGGGCACGACCACTTGGCGAATTTAGAAGATCAACGCAAAATTGAAGAAGCCAAAAGAAGAATGGGAGCAGAAAGTGCCAAAGCCACACGCGAATGGGAGGAAAGGCAGAAAATGGATGACCCTGCTGCAAAGAGAGCTTACGAAAAGAAGAAGAAGGAAGAAGAAAGGAAAAAGAGAGAAGAAGAAGATAAAAAGAGAAAAAGAGCGACAGAGCTGAAGAGGAAAGAAGGAGGCAGCGAAGGCGATGAAGTGTTGTTGCGAACCCTTAATGTATTTTACTTGTGTAAATAAAATTTTGTAAGTCATCTGTATACTTAGTGAAGTTTTCTGTAATTTCTCATTTTGTATTAGTATTCTAGCATAGATGTCTGTATTGTTGCTTTGACATAGAATGCTCTGATACCAAATGTAAACAGCTGTGTAAAGGACAAGAATGATATGATCAATAAAACAATCGATTCTATGCATACATTCTTTGTTACTGCATTATCTGTATGTACCTTTGATGTTTATATGTTGTTTAATGTTTTTAAGTTTTGGCATCATCAAAAAGGGGGAAATTGTTGGGAAATTTATTTTATAGATTTTGATGAATGCCATGTAAAACATTAAACTAGAAAGTTGGCACCCCATTTTCCTTGTAATTTACATTGTAATAGATAGGGCTGGAAAAGCTGAGTCAAGTCAGCTACGCCTGGAAATACAAGAAGTCAACTGAAGACTGAAGTGAAGACTCCGCTGTAGGAAGGTTCAAGGTTGAACTAGTATCAAGTTATTGGAGGGCTTCGTGATCAAATCCAAAAGCTTGAGAAAGTGAGCTGAAGTAGCAAGGCAGCTGCCCTGTGAAGAAGCTGAGTCGGAAGGAAAGCCAGCTGTGTGACCAAGGCTGTCTCTAGATTGTTGACCACTTTGTAAATAGATCTTTTACGTAGTGGATTCCTCTAGGAGTTGGAGAAGAGAGGATTAGAAGAATTACCCCATCTTCGAACCTCTATAAAAATTAATTGTGTCATTTATTTTTCAGCGACATTTACATTTCTGCATACTTACATTATATCTGCTGATAAACTTATTTGCTATAATAACCAAGTGCTAAAATCAAGTGTTAAAATAAGTTTAAAACAAATCAAAGGGTGTTAAGTCTTCCGCTGATAAAACCAACACAGCCAAGTTAAGGTTCATGTTAAACAGCTGAGTTATTCGATCAACAAAATTCTATCGAAATCATTGAGTGGCTAATCACAATACTAACTTAGTTGTCCCTAAAGGACTCAGCTGTTTGTGTTAAATCTGTAATATTTTAAAAGGACTAAAATCGAAAAGTTGGTAAGGTTTATTCAATCCCTCCCCCCTTCTAAACCTTACTCACACCTCTTGGGACCTACACCCAGGGATTGAATCTCGAAACACTTAGGCTATAATAATATCGAATTTTAATTTTATTGAACCGACCGAAAATCAAGTTATTTTATCTAACTAAAAAAATCGAAAATAAGGAAAGAAAATAAAAATAAATTTGTGAACCCCACAAGTATTTTCAACATCTTTAGGAGCAACCTTAAGCACATAATCTCAACATGTTTCTTCAATATTAAATGCGAATAAAGTTTTAAAAACCAATTCATGCAATTATATGGGTTCAATTCCAAAATTCATCTACTCCTCCATCCAGGTGATGCGTAAACAGTTGATTAATAACAATTGTAGTCCTCCCGAATCGTTCCAATTCTTATTAACTCCAAAAAGGTTTGTGAATTGAATGACTCCCCACAAACACACCAGTCACACATGTTTCATGTCTGAATTCGATTTCCTTCTTTGTTAGAACTCATCGTCCGAAATTTTGTACTAACAAATATGACATGCAAATTATTGGCCAAATAAAAAGCAATTATAAATAAGCACTCGAATTCATAAAATAGAATTCATGAATTAATTAAGAAAACAAGTAATCATATTTAATACAAATCCACAATTTCGATTATACCCCAAAGATCCGAAAAATGTGCCAAACATTGATTACAAACTCATAGACAAATTTGTATCAACATTATGACATCATATAAACACAGACAAGATTTCTTAGACATAGAAAGAAAACCCCTTCTTGTCAGGATGGCTTCCCCTTCCAAGCCCTCGAAGCTCTTGTGCTCCCTAGATGTGAAAGCCTTGCGGTGTTCTTCGTGACCTAGGCTTCTTTGCTCAGAAGATCATCGATTCCTTCGTTCCTGTGTTATTTGATGTGTTTTTGCTGTATGGAATGATGTATTTTCGTGTAAGACTTGGTCCTCTTTATATAGGTTCTTGGAGAGGTCACTTATAGAGTTTGATCGGGATAAAAACTCCGAAAAATGCGTTTGGCAGTGTCCCACACGGCTGTGTGGATTTTTGGCCTTTTCCACATGCCCGTGTGGGCTTCACACGGTCTAACCGTGTGGGCCTGGTTCTGTCCCCAGTTTTCTTCTCTTCTTCACACGGTTGTGTCACTTTCACACCAGCATTTTCACACGGCCGTGTGACGTGTTTTTGTCCATGTTATTGTCTGAATTTGCTCCTAGGGTCTTCATGAAAATTGTAGCCCTTTTCGTAACTTTCCACCATAGGTACTTGAATCACCACAATAGAAATTATTTAGAGAAAGTTATGGCCAACATACTAAATCTTTCCAGTGTCAAAAACTGTTATCGCATTTGGACATTTTTGAAGAAAATTCCATTTTATTTGATCATCCACGCTTCTCTCATTCACATATTTGCTCATATATTATCTCTTGACCTATACTTTGGAACGTGATATCTCTTTTTATCCAATTTAGCTCCATTTCCTGTAATAAGTTACGAGAATACGCAGTATCACGCCCAACAAAGGAAACCAATCAAAACACACTGAATATGCGTGCAAATGCATCAAATATATATCATTTTAACCCCTCAAAATGCACGTATATTTTACACTCATCAACGGTAAATTTGGGGTCACAAGTAGTCAAAAATAACAATTTAGTACCCAACTTCCCCCAGAAACTCTTTGAAAAGTTACTCTGAAACATAGCATCAATATCAGAAACGAACATTCTAGGCATACCATGCAACCCCACAATATCTCTAAAGAACAAATCGGCAATCAAAGATGCATTATCAGTTTTATGACATGGAATAAAATGTACCATCTTTGAAAATCGATTTACCACCACAAATATAGCATCAGAACCTCGTTTAGTCCTTAGAATGCCTAAAACAAACTGTTAGAATTTACTTTATAGATTTTGATGATGCTCATAAAACAATGTATTAGAAAGTAGGCACCTCATTTTTATGTAATTTATACACTTGTAATAGATAGTATGTAGGCTGACTCAAATGCAGATTGTCTCATTCAGAAAGCTGTAGAGATCGAAAGAATACAAGGAAATGTCAACATAAAAGCCGCAAGAAAGGACATGCCAACTATCCAACCGTGGGATTTGAATTTGTCTATCTCTTCAATGGACAAAATTCAAATACTCATTATAAAACCTGAGGATTGTTCAGAGAGAAATAAGAGACACAACACAAGTGAACAAGCAGGAATCTGGTATTAATAAAAACAAACTCTCGAGCTAATCTGCAATCCTCATGCTTATTGAATAATGCTTCATCTTACACACACTGTGAAAGATTGAAGTTGTTATTCAGTTGAAGAGGAACTTTGTGAAAATGAAATTAGGGTTTACACTGCCTACGATTGAAGAAGTGTAGTGAGGTTCAAGTAGAACCAATATTCTGATCTATAGGAGGGTCGTGTGAACAAATCCTGCTAGAATCAGAGAGCTGAAGTAGATGGGAACTGTCTGTTGAACAACTAAGTGCATTGTGTAGCTAAATGTGTGATCAAAGCTATTTGGGATGTACTACTTTGAAACTAAATTCATATATTTCTTAGTGATTCATCCTGTAGTATGAGAAGAGTGGCATAGAGGAATTGAATTACTCCATCCTCGAACCACTATAAACATTTATGTGAATTTACATTGAGTTATTTCTTTGCTATCTATATTGCATCATAACACTCTAAAACACTAAGTGTTGATTAACAAAACTCAAAAGGGTGTAAGTTTTCTGTTGACTTAAAAGAAATTTGGTTTTATAAACAGTTAATTTTCTTCAACTGAGTTACTCTATCAACAACTCTTTCAAGAGAACTGTTGAGTGGTTAAGTCTCCTGCTGAATCTCAACCCAGCTGTCTAAGGACGTAGTTGTATTCTTAAACCTCTGATTCATAAAAATCGAAAACTGTAAAGTCCATTCAACCCACCTTCTAGACTTTACCTGACACTCTTTGGGACCTACAAGTGGTATCACAGTGGTTGGTTCAAAGAACCTTCCGCACTGGTTACTGAAACAGATCTCTTTTCTTTTCAAAATCATCAACACAATTAGCTTTTCAAAGTTTTTAAACAGTTACCACTATGGAGGCAAATCTAACTCGTATTCTTGTGTTCTTTATTGAAGAATTTGATGACTGGAAAATATGTATGTAGACACATCTTTCTGCACTACATGATGAAATGTGGTTTTTCATCGAGGATGGACCCATTAAAATCACAAAGTTAAATACAATTTCTTTTGCATGTTTTGTGTGTATTTTGTGTGATGATTTATACATATTTTTGGCGTGTTTTATTTGCTTTTGCATGTTTTAGTGTTATATTGTGTTATTGTTTATTTTCTAGGATTTGGTGGAAAAAACAATTATTGGAGCAAGAAACGTCAAAAAGTCATTTCCCGCAACTGCATCAGTCGTCGTATTTTGGACGTAACGTTTTCATCTGAAGTCCAATAGACATGATGCATAGCGCATAGGAACGCTAAGACAAAGTTCTAAAATGTCTATTTTACTAAATGCAAATGAAGATGTTTGGATGGGTTAAAATCATGTGCAAGCGGAAATATTGTGTTGAAATTTAGGAAATGACACGTCTTAGTATTGTGGTCATAACTCTCTCTAGAAAATTTATATTGAGGTCATTAAAGTGGTTATGGAAAGATAAGAGATAGAGCTACAATTCATAAGAAGACATCGAGAGCAAATATTGACGATTAGAGGGTGCGGGGACTCCCACGGCTGGCAGCAGGCAGCACAGTGCACGGACGTGCACGGTGACTTGCAGAACACGAAATTTTCGAATTATTTGCCTTTTTTGGGCTCTTCCACCTTGTATAGGACTCTAGGCTTATAAATAAGACTTGGGGAGCCCATATTTTCGAACACCTTTACTTCTTAGCACTTTTAAACCCTAGTTTTTGTTATTTTCTCTTCCATTCAACATTGGGAGTGCTTGGGTTCTTCCCATTCAAGTTATTTTTGCGGCTTAATCGAAGCGTAATATTTCTTCATCTCTTTTGTCTGATTTTAATTGTTGGGTGATTATTATTTTTGCATGATAATGTTTATGATTGTCTTCTTTTCTTCAATTGAGATTCTGATCCCACCCCCAAGCATGAACTAAATTTCTTGTTCTAGGATTATGATGATTTGATTCAAACAATCAAACATGAGTATTGACTAATTGATTTGCTTTCCTGAATAAATTACTTTTGTAACACCCTTACCCTTGTAGCATATATTCACATAGCAAAAAACAATAGTTCATATGCAGCACAACTATATTTCTAGGAATTATCACATATCAGATTAATATGTTTTTATCATCCAAACCCATTTTACACGAGCAAAAGCATTTAGTCAGAAGATTAACTTAACAATACTTATACACACATGTGTTTTTACCCATATTACAGAACATTAATGGCAATGCGCTTTTATACAAAGATCAAAAACAAAAATCCTTATATGAAATGCAAATGATGAGTTGAGGTAGAAAGATGGGAATTCAGTCGGCCGACCTTCGATCCATACTTTAAACTTCCGTCAAACCCCACGGATCAACTTTTGTCTACAACAACTAAATACTGGCAATATTGCATTTGGTGAGTTGCAAACTCAGCAAGTATAATCCAATAACAAGTTATTTAACATCACACAAGCACATCATTACAACCATTTCGCACTCTTTGTTCATAATATTCATAAACACATAAATGCACGTGCTTGATCATATTATTTTACTGTTATAGGCCAACTAATACCAAGAATAAATCGTGATCACGATGATGGCCATGGCACTCCATAATTCTTAATTCACGTAGAGTTCGGTGAACTCGGGGTGGCCGTACGGTACTCTGTAATCCAGAATTTTTGGATATCTTTAATTCTGTAATACATGATTCAAGGTCATTAGAGGCCATAACAGAATCCATTAATCTCTCGTGAATGTGTTTTCTGTAATCACATATTTCATTTCCGTATCAATAACATCAGTAGAGATTGCATATCTCATTTCAACATTAATAACATCAGTGGAGATCACATATCTCAATTTTATTTCAATCTCATCACATAGAGATCATATTTCTCCATTTCATCACAATATCACCATAGAGTATCGTACAATTTATGTTAGAGCACGATAAACTTCTAATCACTATAGCCAAACAAATAAGCAATTCATTCCAACACATAAATCATATAATCACAAAAGTCAAATTACAAGCTAAAAAATTATACTCACAAGTGGTGCTCTTATCTCGGCGACTTCCACCTAATTGGCCTTATTTGTTGCTCTATCAAGACTTTGTCCTATTAATATATTAAAAATGCATAGAAAAATTCAAAATCAGAGATGTAACACTACTGATATCATGTGTATGTAATTTATAATATGGCTTTGCAATGGAATCCTATTTGTAAGGATTCTTAACTAAATTAACAGAAAATTCATTTAATTCCATTATCTTGTTATTACTTTAGATCAGTATATGTATCATTCAATTATAACAATATTTATCATGTAATTAAATTAAAATAAATTATATTTTATTTTATTAATACTTTATTTGAAAATCAACTACTAAAAGGAAATCTGAAATCATATCAATAAGGATGAAATATTTACCTACCTTTCCCGAATCACATAAATGAATTGAGAACTACTCGGATTTATTTGTATAATTGATATTAATATTTTTCACTTTTCACAATATAATAATAATATTTATTGGACTTCTTATAGTCTTATGACCAATCATTATATGTAGATTGCATAAAGTACATTTTTTTTTACTACTAAACCAAAATCTGCAGATCTGAATTAATTTTGCATTATTAGTAGTTTTACCTTAATTTTTAAGCATCGGTATAGAAGAATAAAAATTAAATTAATTATCCAAATTCAAAACCTTAACCAATAGGCTATGTTCCCCAGCAAATATAAGAATTAAGCCCAAATCAAGTTTACCCACAAAATTGAGTTTAACATATTTCATTCACAACCAAATTCTCCCTTTTCCACCATTTAAGAATTATATCCATTAAACTTCTTGTAATTCTTTTTATTTCCCCGATCTTTATATGTAAACAACAAAAAGGAATTTTATACAAAACCATAATCAACACTAGAATAAGATTGTGCTATTATGACTAGTTGAACAACGGAGAAATAGCCAGGGTGATTACTTACCTCATATCTCATGTCCAGTATTTTTTTCTCTTTTAGTTTCTTTTTCTTTTTCCACTGTTATTTTCCTTGTGTGTTTGTATATTTACGCCAATTGAGATAGTAGAATATTGATATTTATCTAATAGTATGGCCGAGGTGGTGGGATAAATAAGATATACATGTTTTAATTTTATATCTAACCAAACTATGTTTATGTGCCAAATTAGATTATTAGTAATTAAACACACATGCATATCCATCTTATCCATTTGGTTGAGTCGGTTATGGGCAGATGAGGACTAAACACAACATACACATATATATTTTAATTTACCAACCCACATGTTATATATATAAGAATCTCACACCAATTCATCACACGTGTATCTATATATATAATAAATAAGTATTATACAATATATATGTATTAGTTATGATAATTAAAATATAAAGTTTCGGGTTATGACAATTCTTCCCCGCTTCAAAATTTCGTCCATGAAATTTGTACCTATATTAGTAAACCACAATTAATATTGTTCTTTCATGTATTGTTTCGTTTCCTATATAGCTTCTTGTTTAGAATGATCTTTTTTCATACAATTTTTACTAATGGTATCACTTTATTCCTATGTTGCTTTTCATTGACCCCATTTTTCCACCGGTTCTTCAACATAACTAAAATTAACAGCAATTTGAATGGTTTCATCATGGAGAACATGTGATAAGTCTGGCATGTATCGTCGAAGCTGTTCACTTGGTTTTATACCATTGATTTGGGCTTCCTAGACTTGAGTTTTGTGTTGTTTTTTATTATTTTGAGTCATTTGAGTAGCCAAGCCATATTGAGAGCCAATTATATTGAGTTTATAGTCATAGTAATGAATCGTGTATCAAAACAAGTACAAACGAGCAAACAACGAGAGATTGATTTGAAGAAGCGTCCAAACGCGCGTGCGAAATTTCCATCACGACAGCGTTTTGTATTTTGGCCATAACTCTCTCTACAAAATTGATATTGATATGATTCAAGTGGCTATGGAAAGCTAAGAGATAGGGCTACAACTTTGAAGAAGGGCTCAAAAGCAAATTCCAACATTTGGTGGGTGAAAACGGGCGCTGCATCGCCCAAAACAGCAAATTCACTCCAAAATTCACGTGTTGGGCGAAGGCTGCATTAGTCCCAGTCCGGCCCGCAGCGCCCGGACGGAAATTCCTAAGTTCTTCCACCTATTTCTTGAACTTTTGAGGGGCTATAAATAGATACATGGGAGGCTTGATCTAGGGGATGGAGGAAAGGCTGGGAATACACCCAAGAACACAAGAAACACATCAATTTCATCAAGGAAGAATAAAGGGAAGAATCGGGTCGAATCGGAGCTTGAGGATTGAAGATTAATCGAGAGATTATCCATTTCCTTAAGTTTTCTCATTCTTTGTGCTTTAATCTTTCATTTTAGTTTCTTATGAAGATGAACAATTTGTCTATGAGTTGTTTATTTATAATGGGTAGCTAAATTTCTTGTGATTTCTAAGGTTTTGGAAGTAGATTAATTGAACTCTTGTTGATTGTTTTAATCTTAATTGAAGTTATTGTCTTGAAGCCTATTTGAGTACTTTGTTCTTATTCTTGTTTTATCATTTGGCCAATGATTTAGCATGTTTGATATATTGATTCATAATTCGATAGATGAGTTTCAATATTAGATCTTGAGTACTTGACATGAATATTTGCATAATCGAGAGGCTTGTGAATATTTGTGAGGATATTTGATCTTTTGTGCATTTGGGAGTTGTGTATCTTATGTTGAGTAGAGATACTAGCATAGATATTCCAATCTACAATTTATATACATCTCGAGATGGAGGATAAAATACCGATGTGATCGTCTTATAGGTGTATTGATAATAACTTTGGCTTTGATTAAATCATAAAATAAGAGGAATATTAATTGAAACCATAACCCGGGATTCCATTTCATTTCCCTTGGTAATTCCACTATTATTTTCATCTTGTGTTTTTGTGGTTATTCTTATCTTTTCTTCCACAACAATCATTCAATTTCGATCGTCTAAATAAAAATAAGACTATCTTTGTTCAATACTTAGCGCATTAATTTATTAGTCCTTGTGGATTCGACAACCTTACTTCTCTATATTAAAACTTGACACCGTAGACTTGCGGTTAGAAAAATCTCTAACAGAAGCATACTAACATAAAACACATTACGAATCTGGGACTACTCATGTGGTAAGGAAAGCCTATAAGCTAATGGTTCAACTCTTTCAAGTATTTCATATGGGCAGATATAACGATGACTCATTATATCTTTCTTTCCAAATCTGAGAATACCCTTTCATGGAGAAACACGGAGAAATATTTTCTCACCAACTTGATATTCCATTTCCCACCTATGTGGACAATATAATAACTCTTTTGTCTATCTTTAGTTGCTTTTAATTGATTTTTAATTGATTTCACTTTTTCAACTATGTCGTGAATCAGATTTGGGTCTTCCAATAATGGTATTCCCTCTTCATCCCACATATTAGACTCCTGCATTTCCTACCATATAATGTCTCATCAGGCATCATGCCAATGCTGCTATTATATTAATTATTATATGAAAATTCCATCAATGCAATATATTAATCCCAAGAGCCTTTGAATTTAGGAACACAAGCACGAAGCATTTCCTCTAGAGTTTAAATAGGATTGTTTTGTCATTTTTTATTGCCTAACATGTAAATTAACCAAGAAATTAATAATAATTGGTCAAGTCTAAGAATAGTATCCTCAATACTTTCAATATATTTAACAACCAATATATACCAGGGTCTGAGTTTTGATTATTCCATTAATTTGCTGCTACTTTTATTTTACCTTAAATTAAATTATGTAACCTCTATATCGCTGAAATAACCATATTCTTCTTTAAACTTCATAAGTTAATTGTGATCATTTAAAACTTATATATTCTATAACCATATAACATCATGCAAATAACTCATTACATGTTCGTCGTACTTTATAAAACCTTATAGAGAGCCATCCCAGTAATAAACTCATTCATTTCGTTCTGCGAAAACCCACCAATTGTAATTATCCATCTTACTAGCCTCAAAATAATGAAAATAGATGTTCTACGTAATTCCATAAGATCATTGAGTCTATATCAAAATCTATAAATTATATTCCAAAATGAGCCCATTAGATTTATATAGATATCTCTCTCTCTCTCTCTCATAGACGAACCCATGTTACCAGTTGTGGGGGCACGTGCCCCCACAATATTTTGTTCTACTACTAATTATTAATTATATAATATGTTAAATAGGAATAAAAAAGGAAGTTAATTTGTCCCCTTTAGTGTTCTCTGTTTGTAATCGCTAGATTGCTAGAAGCCTAGAACAATCATTTTTGGGATGTACTTATAATTAATTATATATACGGATAATTACAGAAAATTCCCTAAGGTTTGGGATATTTACAAAAAACTCATAGGGTTTCATAATCACAAAAGAAACACTTGAGTTTTGATTTTAATTTAAGGGGGTAACTTTAATATTTTTATAAAAATTAGAGGTTTTTCTGAAATATTTTTGCTTATAAAAAGGTAAAATGTAAGACATGAATTAAGCTCAAGAGAGATCTTTTACAATTTTCAAAAATATCGGGATTTTTTGTAATTGACCCAAAACCTCCACTATGTTTTATAATTATCCTTTATAATTATTTTATTTTGTGCCTCCTTTCTAAAAGATTTATGTATCTGTCCCTGCTCTCTCTCTCTCTACATATCTATATATATATATATATATATGTAAGTATATGTGTCTGGTAATCTATCAATAAGTAAATCTACAAAATGAGCAACAACTATATTATAATCTCTAAGCTCTAACGCAATCCCATTAGTGCCCTTGTAACCTTAAGTTGCCTGGATGCAATCTCCTAGTATCAGATACATATAACTTTCTTTCGATCGCAACACTTTGCACCATTAGATTAACCCAAATATAAAATGGTATGATCATTATCCAAACACAATCATACACTATTATGTTATCTAGATTCATATGCAGTCTTCTAGTTAGTTATCAAAAATCTATATAAATTTTCCCATGTGACTTCCGTCTCAACTGAACCTATGATATCTTTTTCCTAGAAATTTAATTGAATAATATATGTTAAACCAAAATATCAGTACTGAATATTAATTCCTATTATTGCTCAACCTTTTTAATTCTCGATTCAATATACTTTGTAAAATGATCTAGTTTATGTGAAGAATTTGAGTATCTTTATCAACTTACATCGACATGGATCGAAATCCAAAGGTAACACCACTATAGGAAATTCATAATTAATATGTAAGTCGGATTCATGCAAAGCTCATATTAAACTATCCATAATTAATTACAAGTATCTTCATTCAATTAAATACACCATGACCATATACTTTGTGTAAAATGACTATGGACAATAACCTAAAAGAAAGTTTAGAATACCCAATATCATCATTTACCCAAAAAAGTTTCTTCTTTCAATCACCTTTTTGGTCTTTTATAACTTCAAAATCTAGTATATTTACACGAACACCTTTTTTCGATTTACTAATCTCAAAATCATATTGTATTATGTAACCAAAAGATCACAAGTTTATAAGTTTATCCTACTAATAATACTTCTTTTCCAATCCTCATGGTTCCGAACATCTTTTTAAATATCAGCTAAAGTTTCTATATTATTCAGAGTACACCTAGATTTCATCTATGAATATCATCATAAACAAACTCATATAAGATCTTCCAGCAGCCTTACCCATTCCGTTTAAAACAATTCAAGGCACCAATTAGCCAATGTACATGAAGAAACTTAAAAGAGAATTCAATCCACATAATCAGGTGTTTATTACATGGTCTAAGTAACCTTCGCAACCTTTCTTAATCATTTTGAATACAATAGATGCATATATTATACACATAGGCAAAATTTCTCTTTCACACTTAAATATTATATACGTCTGATCAGAAAGCTCCAATTCATACTCAAAATCATAATGAAATCTCTTATGGGCATACGAAGTACAGTAGCGCGTAATTCTGAATTCGTTAATCAGAATTTTTATATGATATACATTATTTGCAATAACCACACTCCTTACTAAAGTTCGAACCAGTAAATCATAGCCTAATATTTCTGGTTTATTGCCCAAATGTGATACAAATGATTGTAACGCAAATGAATGTGTTGCTCCTGGATCAAATAAAACATAAGAATTTACTCCAGAAATAGAAAGATTACAAATAACTACAGTCTCTGTAGCTTTAGCTTCTTCCTGTGTCATATCAAAAACATAATCGATATTTACCTCTATTAGAGTAGAAACCACTAAATATAGTTTGTTCAACCATGAGTTCTTCGCATTGTTTTGTGAAGTTCCTTGCTATATATATGACCATATTAGCCATATCTAAAACATTTCCCTGTAAACTATATGCGTTCTCCGTAATGATTTTTCGCACAATGAACACAAGTGGTGACTGATGGCATAGAAACCACACTTTTACTACCTGATATTATATTCCTAAAACTACCACCTTTAGAACTACTCGAATAACCTCTTTGTGTAGTAGGTTCAATAAATTCCTTTTTATTTCTATATCCTCTAGTTTCATCACCCTCTCTTCTTCTTGTGTTAAAAGTTTTGTATTGATTCAACTTCAAATTTCTCCACAACTATCACTACAACTTCTAATTTACTATAGGACTACAAATCTGTAAGTGTAATACGATTTTTAATAGCAAATCAAAGTCCAGACTCAAATCTAGTATATTTCTTCTTTGTTTTTCTTGGTAGCTATCATATGTGGGGCATAATGAGAAAGTTTATTAACCAATACTTCATACTCAGCAACTGATCGATTTCCCTATTAAAGTTTAAGAAACTCTTTCTCTTTTTGATCCCTCTAACCTCTGGTAGGTATGTATCAAGAAATTCCCTTAGAAAATCATCGCATGTCAATATAGGTGGTTGAATAGTACTATGAGGTATAGCCTCTCACCAATCATACGCATTTCCCTGAAGGAGTGATACTGCATAATCAAACGTTTCTTCAGGAGTGCATTTCATCAAATTCAGAACCCTTTCTGTTCGTTTTAGCCATGTTTCTGCCTCTGCTGGATCAGTAGTACTCACAAAATCAACAGCTCCTATTTTTCTAAGTTTATCATACTTTCGTTCCCGTGGATTAGGGGTTTTTCAGTAGGTATTGTGGATACAAAGATGAGAAAATAATCCATGTACTTTATGTGGAGGTGAATTAGATGAGTGTTACTCTAGCTCGGGTGCTCCTTCCCCTCTATGAATACTTTGCTCATCATTATCTACATGAAGGATAATGCACATGTAATGCCATGGTCTGCAGAACACCAACCTGGGCTCTGGTACCAAACTAACATGTAACACCCTTACCCTTGTAACATATATTCACATAGCATAAAACAATAGTTCATCGGCAGCACAACTATATTTCTAGTAATTATCACATATCAGATTAATCTGTTTTTATCATCCAAACCTATTTTACACGAGCAAAAGCATTTAGTCAGAAGATTGACTTAACAATACTTATACACATATGTGTTTTTACCCATATTACAGAACATTAACGGCAATGCCCTTTTATACAAAGATCAAGAACAGAAATCCCTACATGAAATGCAAATAATGAGTTGAGGTAGAAGGATGGGAATTCAGCCGGCCGACCTTCGATTCATACTTTAAACTTCCGTCACACCCCACGGATCAACTTCTGTCTACAACAAAAAAAATCTGGCAACATTGCATTTGGTGAGTTGCAAACTCAGCAAGTATAAACCAATAACAAGTTATTTTGACATCACACAAGCACATCATCACAACCATTTCACACTCTTTGTTCATAATATTCATAAACACATAAATGCACGTGATTGCATATCTCATTTCAACATTAATAACATCAGTGGAGATCACATATCTCAATTTTATTTCAATCTCATCACATAGAGATCATATTTCTGCATTTCATCACAATATCACCATAGAGTATCGTACAATTTATGTTAGAGCACGATAAACTTCTAATCACTATAGCCAAACAAATAAGCAATTCATTCCAACACATAAATCATATAATCACAAAAGTCAAATAACAAGCTAAAAGATTATACTCACAAGTGGTGCTCTTATCTCGACGACTTCCGCCTAATTGGCCTTATCTGCTGCTCTATCAAAACTTTGTCCTATTAATATATTAAAAATGCATAGACAAATTCAAAATCATAGATTTAACACTACTGATATCATGTGTATGTAATTTATAATATGTCATTGCAATGGAATCCTATTTGTAAGGATTCTTAACTAAATTAACAGAATATTTCATTTGATTCCATTTTCTTGTTATTACTCTAAATCAGTATATGTATCATTCAATTATAACAATATTTATCATGTAATTAAATTAAAATAAATTATATTCTTATTTTATTAATACATTTATCTTTATTTGAAAATCAACTACTAAAAGGAAATCTGAAATCATATCAATAAGGATGAAATATTTACCTACCTTTCCCAGATCACATAAATGAATTGAGAACTGCTTGGATTTATTTGTATAATTGAGATTAACATTTTTCATTTTTCACAATATAATAAAAATATTTATTAGACTCCTTATAGTCTTATGACCAATCATTATATGTAGATTGCATAAAGTATATTCTTTTTACTACTAAACCAAAATCTGCAGATGTGAATTAATTTTGCATTATTAGTATTTTTACCTTAATTTTTAAGCATCGATATATAAGAATAAAGATTAAATTAATTATCCAAATTCAAAACCTTAACCAATATTATATCGTCCCCAGCGAATATAAGAATTAAGCCCAAATCAAGTTTACCCACAAAATTGAGTTTAACATATTTCATTCACAACCAAATTCTCCCTTTTCCACCATTTAAGAATTATATCCATTAAACTTCTTGTAATTATTTTTCTTTCCCCGATCTTATATGTAAACAACAAAAAGGAATTGTATACAAAACCATAATCAACACTAGAATAAGATTGTGCTATTATGACTAATTGAACAACGGAGAAATAGCCAGGGTGATTACTTACCTCATATCTCATGTCCAGTATTTTTTTTTCTCTTTTAGTTTCTTTTTCTTTTTCCACTGTTATTTTTCTTGTGTGTTTGTATACTTAGGCCAATTGAGATAGTAGAATATAGATATTTATCTAATAGTATGGTCGAGGCGGTGGGATAAATAAGATATACATGTATTAATTTTTATCCAACTAAACTATGTTTATGTGCCAAATTAGATTATTAGTAATTAAACACACATGCATATGCATCTTATCCATTTGGTTGAGTCGGTTACGGGCAGATGAGGACTAAACACAACATACACATATATATATTTTAATTTACCAACCCACATGTTATATATATAAGAATCTGACACCACTTCATCACACGTGTATCTATATATATAATAAATAAGTATTATCCAATATATATGTATTAGTTATGATAATTAAAATATAAAGTTTCGGGTTATGACAACTTTATTTGATGATTAATTATTTGGCCAACTTTTGATTGTTTGAGGGAATGATTGAGATCGAGAGAAGATATTTTTCCTGAGCTAAATTTATTCACGGGGTTAGATATTGAATTAGAGATGTATTATCTAACTTGGCCTAATGAAAATAGCAAATTATGTTGGGATAACCCTAATCTGTGAATACGTGAGTTATCAGATCTAGGCCTAGTTTTTACATGTTTGTTATATTTGTTAAACCGCATGATCAATTAGTTAATATTTTGCTTGCACGTTTGATGAAATGATTCAGAAATACTAGACGTTCATCCATATCATTTTTCTTCGGGTTTAATTGTGTTCAAGTTTTAATTTGTATTTCTACTTGTTTTTCTTTAGTTTATTAAAATCACAAATTTGGTTAGATTGTTTATGATTTATTTTTTGTTATTTGTGTTGTATAATAATTATTTGTCGGCTAGGTCTTCCTTGAGAGAAGACTTGTGGTTAACTTTGCTACCCTACAATTGATCTCGTTCTCTTGCGAGGATTGCTAGATTTATTTTAGTTGTTTAGCGGTCGAACAAAATTTTAGCGTCGTTGTCGGGGAAGGCTTTAGGCGAAATAATTGTTGTGTTTATTTTCCACGTTTCTAGATTAGGATTTTTTTTATTTGTTTCTAGTTTAGGTTTATTCCTCAGGTGCGTTTGATCTATTTTCCTAGTGTTGTTTATATAAATACCAGGAATGGCGACCAATCCAGAGCAACCTTCACGACTTACATTATAAGAGAGCTTAAATTCTTTTATTCAAGTTAGTCAGCAAACACAAGAATAGATAGCAGACGGTTTGAATCCTTGGAGTCCTCTCTTAAGCAAATTGAGACTCAAGTCGGCCGATTGGATACGCAAGTTGGTGAAATAGATCGACATCTCATCAAAAAGGAAACGTTGCCTAGTCAACAAGCGCAAGCTCAAGCCGTCGCTAATCTTGAAATTGGTTTTTCTAAAATTGAAAAGAATGATGATTCAAGTGAAGAAAGCACGAATGAGGACACAAGTAAGGGATCGTCAGTACTGGTTGTGGCCATGAATGGTCTACCCAATAATATAGTATGATCTTTAAGATTACCTTTATCCTTTTTCGTATCCAAGACAACAAAATCAGTGAGAAATTTACAATTACCGACTTGGACTAAAACAACTTCAACAATGCCTGTAGGCTACCTAATGGACCTATCAACAAATTGCAAACGTAGCCCGGTGGACTTCAATTCCCTCAAATCTAATTGTTTAAATATAGAGTAAGGCATATGGTTAATTCCAGCTCCAAGACCAAGCATACCTGCGACTTCCTTACCATTCCAAAAAAAAGAAATATTAACAATGAAACTATCGGGATCTCGTTGTTTTGGGAGTGGAATCCGGGATGGAATAAGAGGTTTGTGGAGATTATCAGTTTCGTGGAATGGCGATCCCTTACTTGCCTCCATATTCATTTTTTCTTCACTTGCATCACCTTTCTTTTCTATTTTTGCGATACCTGCAGAGTTAGGCAAGATAGTGGAATAAGAAATTTCAATTTCATTATCATAAATCTCACCAAAGTCAAGAACGGTGATGGCTTGAGCTTGCGCTGGTTGACTAGGCAATACGTCCTTCTTGAAGACATGTCGAGCTATTTCACCAACTTGAGTAGCCAATTGACCAACTTGAGTCTCAAGATGCTTAAACGACGCTTCCATAGATTCAAACCACTTATTGTTACCTTCTTGTTTGCTGACAGTCCTGAATAAAGGAATTCAAGCTTTCTTCAATAGATGGAGCCCTTGACTGGTTGATTGGCTAGCCTTGGGGTTGCGGAGGCCTCAGATAGATATGAGGGGGATTTTGTGAATTGCCCCAACTAATGTTCAAATGATTCCGCCAACCTGAATTGTACGTCTGAGTGATAGCATTACACACGTTGGCCCCATGACCATATTCGCCACAAATCCCGCAAGACTTGGCAAAAGGCAGGACAGTTGGATGTCCCCTTGTAGCTAACATTTGTACTACTTGTTTAGTCAATTCAGCCAATTGCTTTGTCACATCATAGCTCAGAGCTACTTCATTCACGACAGTCCATTTGCCTCTGGCACTCTTTTGTTGTGAGTTGTCGCGCATCATCTCTAGAATATCATAGATTTCATAGCCCGTATGCACAACCATGTCAACCCCAGCGGCATTGCCAACCCCAGCGGCATTGCCAACCATGATAACAATTCCAATGGGTAGAGATTATGTGGGCATTTAATTTGTAAATCCTTAAAGCGATCCCAGGCCTCATGAAAAGGCTCACCTTCCATCTGACTAAAAGTAGCTATCTTACCTCGTAGATCTGAAGTTTTCTGATGAGAGTAGTACTTGCCCATGAACTTATTGTACACCGCCTCCCAATCAGTAAGAGAGTTAGGAGGTAGAGACATAAGCCAAGTTTTTGCTTGGTCCTTCAGAGAGTACGGAAAATAGCGCATCCTAAGTTGATCCTCATCCAAATCTTGTAGAGGAAAAGATTGAATGACTAAATAGAATTCCCGAATGAAGTTAAGAGGATCTTCATTGGGAATCCCATAGAATGATTACTACTGATTAAAGTGTATTTTTTGAGCTCATAGTTCCGTGTTGCTTGTCCCAATGTGATGCAAGAGGTCGCAGTCCCAATGATAGGGCATGCGAACTCACGCATCGAAGGCTGGCGTGTCTCCACGTTGTTTCTGTTTTGATTATCACCCATCTCTATCTTTTTGTTCTTCTTTAGAACGTGATTGCGAGAATCCTCGCTGCTATCCGTAGAATCGTCCCCTTCTTTCCTTGTTTGTCTTGCAACTCGATCGATATCATCTACGAAAGGCACAAGGTCCCGATTGAGATTTCCACATCCTTGCATAAACAACACAGAAAAACAGATCAAACGCACCAGTGGAATAAAGTAAAAAATCAAAAGAAACAAAAAGAGTCTTAAACTAAAAATTAAACAAAAAGAGTCCTAATCTAGAAAACACAGAAAATAAACACAATAATTATTACGCCTAAAGCCTTCCCCGGCAATGGTGTCAAAATTTTGTTCGACCTCTAAACACCGAAAATAAATCTAGCAATCCTCGCAAGAGAACAAGATCAATCGAAGGATAACAAGTTGACCACAATTCGTCTTTCAAGGAAAAGTTAGCTGGCAAATAATTATTATGCACACAATTGATAGAAAATAAAACCTAAACACTCTAACTAAATTTGTGAAAACTAAAGGAAAACACTTAGAAAGACAAAATCAAACTAAACACAATTAAACTTGGAGAAAAAGATATGGAAGAAAGTATTGGATTTCGGAATCATCTCATCAAACTTGAAAGCATAATACTAACTAATTGATCATGCGGTTAACAAATATAACAAACATGTAAACATAAGGCCTAGATCTGATAACTCACATATTCGCAGATTAGGGTTATCCCAACATAATTTGCTATTTTCATTAAGCCAAAGTTAGATAATACATCTCTGATTCATATCTAACCCCCTGAATAAATTTTGTCCAGGAATAATATCTTCTCTTGATCGAAATTATTCCCTCAAAACAATCAAAAGTTGATCAGACAATCAATTATCAAATAAAAGCAATTCATTCAATAAAGCAAATCAATCGGTCAATACTCATGCTTGTTTGTTTGAATCAAATCATCCTAATTCTAGAACAAGGAAATTAGTTCATGCTTGGGGATGAGATCATAATCTCAATTGAAGGAAAGAAAACAATCATAAACATTATTATGCAACAATAATAATCACCCAACAATTGAAATCAGACAAAATAAATGAAGAAATATTACGCTTTGATTAAGCCACAAAAATAACTTCAATGGGAAGAACCCAAGCAATCGCAATGTTAAAAAGTAAGAGAAAAGAGAGAAAACTAGAGTCTAAAAGTGTTAAGAAGTAAAGTGTGTCAAAAATATGGGCTCTCCAAGTCTTATTTATAATCCTAGAGTCCTATACAAGGTGGAGAGCCAAAAAATGAATAAAAATCGCGAATTTCGTGTTCAACAAGTCACCGTGCATGCTCGCGCACGGTGATGTGCCCAAGATAGTACCGATGTTGCTGTCAGTTGTGCGCATCCGCACACTTTGTGCATGCCGCGCACCCTCGACACGTTGGAATTTGCTCTCGATGTCTTCTTATGAATTGTAGCTTTATCTCTTAGCTTTCCATATCCACTTTAATGACCTCAATATCAATTTTCTAGAGATAGTTATGGACCAAATACTAAGACGTGTCATTTCTAAAATCTCATCACTTGATTTCTAATTTCACATGATTTTAACCCATCCAAACGTCTTCATTTGCATTTAGTACCGGAAATATACATTGTATAACTCTCTCTTATCTTTCTAATGGCATAAGAATGAGGTCAATTGCACTTCGGATGAAAATGTTATGTTTCGAATACGAATACTGTCGCAGTTGCATGAAATGAATTTTTGACGTTTCTTGCTCCAAAACTTGTTTTTTTCCACCAAATCCTAGAAAATCAACAAAATAACACAATGTAACACTAAAACATGCAAATGCAAATAAAACACGCCAAAAATATGTATAAATCATCACACAACACACACAAAAATATGCAAAACAAGTTGCAAAGTTAGCTGCTAATATCATGACTCGGACAGCCAGCTTTAAGAAATTTAATCACTAATAATAAAATAAACTTTAAGATTAACTGAATTGATAATCCATATTTTAAATGATGTAATTTTTTTTCTCTAGTGAAATAAGCTAGAAAGTGGGATACAAATACATATATATATATATAGGGTTAGGATCAAATGTGGCAGGGGGTTTACCGTGTAGCACACTTAATCCAATCCATTAATTTAACAAATTCAAAAGTTCAGATCTTTTTCGAATTTTTTTTATTTATTTAGTATTAGCCCAATTAAGGGCATAACTGTCATTTTATTGTAAAATAAAGCAGTTACTTTTGGTAACTGTTCATCCCAGCAATTTTTATGGGATTTGATTTTATGATTGTTGTCGCTTTTCATTTACTTGTGGTTTACTCACAATGATGTACAATTAGTTATAGAATTATGCACAATTAGTTATAAAATGATGCACTATTAGATATAAAATGGTGCAAAATTCAGTATTAAATGGTGCACAGTTCAGTTATGGAAACGTGATCTTTATCACATCCATGATTGTAGGGCGTAATTATGGGAAGATGGTTGCACCGCTTTGTCTTTATAGTTCTTTTAGATGATGTACAATTAGTTATACAATGATGTACTATTAGATGTAAAATAGTGCACAGTTCAGTATTACATGATCCTATTAAAATGGTGCACATTTCAGTTATGGAAACATGATATTAATCAATCCCTTAATTGTAGGGGCGTGATTTATGGCATTTTGCTAGTTACTATTATGCCATTTTCCGCCTATTAATTAATTGATAAATCAGTTATTTTTAATGGCAATCTAGACAATTGAATAAAAAGTGTGGATGGATGGGATCAATCCACATTGTCACACGGTAAGAGGCTGCCACACGAGATCCCATCCCTATATATATAAAGAAAATACATATAATAAGATAGTAATAATGAAATAGTAGTACTAAAATGATTATGATAATAATAATAAAAATAGTAATGGACAGTATATGATAATTGTTGGGTTTTATTGTAGGAAGTCTTGGAAACTTAGATAAGGAATTTATTGGAGAAATTTGGTGATCAAAGTGAAGGTGGACAAATTATCACTTTTCCTAAAGAAAGATAGATTTTCTTCTAGTTTTATAAATTTCACGACATTAGATGTTTCATAAACTTCACGACATTAAGTAATTTCATGATTTCATGATATTCACCATTTCACAAAGTTCACCAAGATAATTTAGTTTTTTAAAGAATACATAATTTGTATTATACATGGTTTAAATTTACATTTTGGTTTGTATTTTAACTCTTGTAATTGCTTGACTTGGCCTTTGAGCAAATAAATGTCATTTTGACAAAAATACTGACTGTTTGAGTCTATTGAGGTGTGGGTAGAGTAGGCAATGGATCCAACAGGTTACATGTGGTCCTTGTTCGGCTACTCATATGTCTAATCCCATTTTTTGGCCGTGGCCGGAGACGCCGGCAGAACTGAGTCGTAGAATGGTATATTCAGGAATATGACGATCTCTGGGAAAAAGCCCAGGCCAAAGAGACGTCGAGCCTATAGTGACGGATAAGGTGATAGGGCTTTGACCAAATATAGTTGGGAGCAACAAGGAGAACGGGCAGGGTCAGTGTCCGATCAACATTGATCCTATGTTTCTTATTTGAGGCTGATGAACTAATTGGTTAATTATTTATATTTGTTTATAAAATTCGATATCCACTATTTGTTTTAAAATTTGGGATATCTATTGGCCGTTTAAAAAGCCCAATGTTTATTGTACTTAACTAATTGTTGTACAATGTGCATTGCATCACTGATAGCATCAATAATTAATATATCATTATTGAATTGTAATATGTTCTTCATCATTACGGCAAATAATTCTTATGTGCATCCTTATCAGGCATACATAAATATTTTTAGGCACACTAATTGCTTTTCTCAAAGAAACACTTCATCTTTCACTAAACAAATATTGCATTTCTCTACCCCTAACCCATTGAGCTCGTTTGGCTCACCCCATGATTTTCGTTAAAACTTTTCAGAGACCAAATATTTTGAGATCGATGAGATTGATACGAGACTTCTAGCTCAGAGTTGAATCTACATAGAAGTTTCTGCTTGAAGGGCTTATCCGTCAGTACTTGAATGATATAAATATTTTATCTTGTAATAGTTAGGTGAATTACAACTGTATTATAATGGTATATGATGATTTATAGACTTCCGCTGTGTTTATAACTTTTAGTTGTTGTACTTAGATAATAGCTCTTGATGAGCCTAAATTACGAAATTGGGGCGTGACATATGGGATTGGCAGTAGAGAAGATCGATTGTTGCATAAATAGTTGCATGATATACTGGGCTTTCGATTTAGATATGATATGTTGTAAGTTTTGTGGCCATAACAGATTTACAAAAACTAATCAAGGTGTTGAAAAGCGACAAAAGACTAATGTAGCATAAAGGAAGATGTACTAATTTCCTCTTACTCCTCGACTGCAAAGGTTGTATGCATCTAGCTACTACAAAGGATATGAGGTGGCATGTTGGCCCATTTAGTTGAAAATGGGGTCATGTGCCATCCCTCACACTCCTTGGAAGGATGCATTTCAACCAGAATCATCCTAACTTTGCGACTGAAATTCGAAATGTCAGATTAGGTTTGTGCACCGGTGGTTTTCAGCCATTTGGACAATCAAGAAAATAATATTCATTGTGGACAATTATACTAACACCATACAACTTGCCTCGTTGGTGCATATGAATGAGCAATATATGTTCTTGGCCTTATTAGTTTCAGGCCCTAGAAACCCAAATAGAGGTTAGATATTTACCCACAACCACTCATAGCAGAGTTGATTCAGCTATGGGAAGTGGGTGTTTGTACATATGACATCTCAAAAAAGTAAAATTTTCTACCCCGCTTATTCGATGTTGCCAGGGTGGAGTACAGTTAGGAGGTTAGCTTATCTACACTGTATGGACAAATTATATGTGTTCATGCTTAGGTGTAGCGGAAAGCAGTCGTGGTTTGATAACTATCAAAAATTATTGCACGCAAATCACACATTTCGAAGGAATATGTTGGCATTTAGAATAGATAAATCAGTTACAGCTTATCCGCAGTAGTTCGGTCAGGATCTGAGAACCTTAGAGAGTTAGAGGTGTCAGACCTATAGAAGGTCACTAATCTGGATGCAACTAATGGTATTGTGTCGACATGTACCAGATGTACTCTTCTTGTCAACTTGATATCCAACATAGTCTGAATCTAATTATAAGTTTGAAGCGTCATTGCTTAGGATACCACAATCCAACTTCTTGGCTTCCCTTCAGATATCTCAAAATCTTATTGGCTGCAGTCATGTGACTTTTCTTTGGTGCAGATTGAAACCTTGCACATACACTTATTGCAAAGGTGATGTCAGGTCTGTTGGCAGTCAAATAGAGAAATGATCTAAGTGTTATGTATCTTGTTTGATCTATTGATTTTCCTTGAGCATCAAGACCGATTTTTATGGAAGTGCTCATTGGTATCTTGACAGGTGACTTCTCTTCCATGCCAAAGTTCTTCATTAGATCTCTTGTATACTTGGTTTCACATATGGAAGTTCAATCCTTCATTTGTTTCACTTGAAGTCCTAGGAAGAAAGTTAATTCTTCCATCATGCTCATCTCAAACTTCCCTTACATAAGTCTTATACTTTGGTTCATATGGAAAGAAATAATTTATTGTAGACATGAAAATTCCATTTTTTGGTGAAGAATGATTATTAAAAATGTGGAATCTCACTTATCTACTATCTCTAAAGTTGATCTCTTTCACAATAAGCATTGTACAGGTTTTTTAGATGTTGCACTAACTACGGATACAAGTACAATGTCCTTCCTCACCTTCATCATCATCTAATTTTATGGAAGAAACCTCAGCTCAACCAGCTCAAACTCAATATTGATGGGGCCTTTCAACACCAAACACATAATGTTTGCATTGGAGGAGTTTTAAGGAACTCCCAGAGTGTCGTACTTTGGGCATTTGTTGCCCCTCTCCAAGACTGCCACAACTCCCTTTTGGCATAATGTAAAACACTTGAAACTGCTCTCCAGCTTCTCTCAACTTGGCATCCTCTTCTTCTAAGTGTGGAAACAGGTTCCAGTATTCTCTGAGCACCATCTTTAAGCAATCAGCTGGACATTGGTTACTTAAGGATAGTTTAGTTTCCATTTACAAAATTGTCTTCTGTAAATTTATTTATTACTCATGTATATAGAGAGGCAATCGATTTGTGAATCGTTTAGCTCATATTGGTTTATCTTTACCTCATCTACTAGAATTTAATTGTACATCTCTTCTTTTAGAGGTTAAAGGTATAGTTAGGGTAGATCAGTTAGAATTACCATCATTTAGAATTTGTAGACAACTTTGATGGTTCGTAATGGTTCTTACATTTGTAAATCTCTATGATCAATAAAAATAGTTGGGCATGTGATCTTAATCCCTCATCCCACATTGGGATGTTTACACACAAAAAAATGTTTTGAGAATTTTTCACATGAGTCATTGTTAGTGGATCCAAATATGATGGCATCCACATATATTTGCACAAGTAAAATGCTCTCTTCATCTTGGATTCTGAATAAAGTTTTGTCAACCTTTCCTTTTGTAAATCTATTGTGTATGAGAAACTAAGACAATGTATCATACCAAGCTCCATAAAGGGTTTTCTTCAGCTTGTACACTTTACCTCCAATAGTCTTCTGCTCAAAATCTTGGAGGTTGTTTAACATACACTTCTTCCTCTAATAATTCATTAAGGAATGCACTCTTCACATCCATTTGATAAACTGTGAAGTTCTTGTGAGCAGCATATGTTAGAAACATTCTGATTGCTTCAAGTCTTGCAACTGGAGAAAATGTTTCATCAAAATCTATACATTCTTCTTATTAATACCCTTTAACTGCCAATCTTACGTTATTTCTGACAACGGTGTCTTCTTCATTCATGTTGTTTATAAATACTCATTTTGTACTAATGATATTTTGGTGAGTAGCTCTTTGAACAAATTCTCAGATTTTTTTTCTTTCGACTAACTCAATTCTTCTTACATGGCTAGAATCCAATGTGCGTCATCTAAGGCTTCTGACACATCTTTTGGTTAAATATGAGAAATGTTGAGTTATTGATCTTGTTCTTACTCATTCTCTTACATTACCAATGATTAACTCAGGTGGATGGCCTCTCGGCCATGTCACATCTAGTTGGAGTAAGTCTGTTGTATTGTTTTGATTTGCAGCTAAGTTATCTTGAATACCTTCTCCTTGATCATCAGTATTCAGCTGTAATCGTTCCAGCTCTCTTTGAGATTCAGCTAACTCATTCTCATTAGGATCGAGTCTTTTGGGAGTTGTCTTAGCATAAGGACACTTTTGTTTTGTTGGATAATTCATCTTCTCAGTTAACTCATCAATGTCTTCTGCACTAACATTGGGTTCATCAAATACAATTTTATTGATTCTTCTGTGACCATAGTCCTTTTATTCAGAACTCTAAATGCTTTGCATTCAGATAAGTATCCAAGAACGATTCCCTCATCTACTTTGTCATCAAATGCTTTAAGATTATCTTTTCCATTGTTGTGCATGAAACACATGCTCAAAATATGGAAATATCCCATATCTGGCTTTCTTCGTGTCCAAATTTCATAGGTGGTTTTCGACAGTTGCCTGTTTATCATACATCTATTCTAAGTATAGCAAGTTGTGTTGATGGCTTAAGCCCAAAATCATTTAGCCAATACAGTTTCAGCTGACATGGTCCTTGCAGCTTCCTTGATTGTTTCGTTCCTACTTTCAGCTAATCCATTCTAATAAAGAGTTCTTGTAGCTGACAACTCATGAGTAATCCCATATTCTACCCAGTACTGAGCTATAATCCCATTGACAAACTCAATTCTTCTATCAGAACTTATCTTGATGATGGATTACCTCTTCTCATTTCGAACTTTATTCATCAGCTAAGGAAACTTCTGTAGTGTTTCCTTCTTTTTACACATAAAGATGGTCCATGTGTATCTCGAATAATCATCTACAACCACTAAGGTATATTTCATTCCACTTATACTTGCTATTTCAGATGGTCCATATAGATCCATATGCAGCAAATGTAAAATCCTTATTGATGAATGATTTATCTTTTCCTTGAATGATGATTTGTTCTGCTTTTCTTCTGACAACCATCATGAATACTCTCCTTTCTGTACATAGAATCTGGTAGACCTTCCACCAGATGACTTCTTGCAAGCTTCTTGGTTGCAAGCTTATTGATTGTCTAAGAATTCAGATGACTTAGATTTTTATGCCACAACCAGCTTGCTTCAGTTGTGCTTTTGGCTAGTAGACATGTGCTTTGTGTGGCAGTTGACCAATCTACCACATACATATTCTTCCTTATAATCACAGATAGCAAAATTCCATTGGTTTCAGCATCCTTGAATTGGCATACTCCCATGTTGAATCCAATATTGTAGCATTTGTCACAGAGTTGGCTGATACTCAACAGATTGAAGTTTAGACCTTCAACATATGCAACACCTTTGATTTCCAAACCATTTTTCTTTATTAGCCCAATGCACTTGATTTCCCCTGGAGCTTCATTTTCTCCAAATATAATGTTTGCTCCTCTTTCTTCCTTGAAATTTGTCAGATTGCTCTTATTTCCAGTCATATGTCTGGCACAACCATTATCCATGTACCAAGTTCCTTGGCACTCAGTTGTTCCCTGAACATGCAATCAAGGAAATCAGACTTTAGGTACTCATACATGTGTGGGTCCTGAGGGGTTAGCATTGTAAGGTGATCCAACCAATTTATAGCCAAATGATCTGACTCTAAGGGGTTGCCACCTTTCTGTTCCATAATCATAATGAATTTGGCAAACTGTGTGTGCAGTTTTGCTACATACAGCTTGTCTCTTTTGTCGGTATGTTTGTGTATGCATATGAACATTGACATTCTTGTGATAATATGGAGGGTGTTGTTATCTATGTGCATAGTGTTTTGGTGTGTAAGTGTGTTGATTTGCATGTCTAGGGAATGACTTATATTGATTTTTAAGCCTTTGCATTGTGACTTGTTTTCTTATGAATCCGTTGGTATTTCATTGTAAGTTCCAATCAGCTTGTGTTGGATATTTTCTACAATTCCCATTATTTGGTTTCTTTCTTTGAATGTTTGGGGGCTTTTGGTAGTTTGGTTTTGATTTAACAGAATACTTCATGTTAAGAGTTTGCTGATTGACTTTTATGAATTTAGTTTCAGCGGCCCTGTCAGTGAACTCAACTGGCTTCTTTCCTTTGCATTTATATCAAAGTCCAACATGTTTGTGCTTTTGATGGTGATGTGTAGGTGTAATATATGGTGTCTTAGATTTATTGCTTGAGGATCCTTTCTCTAAGATCACTCTTGAGGTTTGTGCACTCACAAAGGAATTAAAGCCTAAACCAGTTTTGTCTCCAATCTCTTTTGGTATCATCATCAACTCATCTAATGTTTAAGATGATTTGTTGAGTGATGCAATCACTTTTTTAAGCTCTTGCCCTCTCTTTTCTTTAGCAGTACAATCTGTTTTGACCTTTTCAATTTCAGCTCTCAAATCTTGGTTTTCATCAGCTAAGTGACTTTTATTATTTAGTTCTTCAGTCAGCTGTGAGTTTTGGCATTTGAGTTGGTTGTGTTCCTCATCTAGAAGTGTGTGAAAGGATTTTATGTGCTCAAAATCTTTCATCATTTCGTCTAATGAATCATAAAGATCTTTAGGTGATGATGTGTATGTGTTGTGATCACTATCATCAGAATTTGTATTAGATAAGTTAGAGATTAACCCATATTCTTGTTCTTTGGCCATTATACAGATGAGTGCATCTTCCTCGGTCTCAGATGAGTATCAGCCTCACTGATGTCTAACCTTCAGCTTCTTTGCACTTGATTGTTTCAGTCTCAGCCATCATTGCCTTCTTTTTTTTCTTTTCTTCTTTCTCTGAAAACCTGATTCTCTTCTTCATTTACGTATTTGTTGACTGGTGGATAAGGATAGTCAACTGCAAGTGAATTGGTTGTCTGTGATTCAAACACAAGTCTTCTACCTTTTTATAAGCTCTATTGGGTGGTCTTTCCTTTTTTACCTTAGAGGGAGATGAATGCCTTCTAGAGGACTCCCATTTGTTCCTCTGATAATTCTTTTTAAAGAATTTATTGAATCTTTCAATCATCACGATAATTTATTCTTTATCAATAATATCCTTTGAGTCTGTTGTACACTCACCTTCTAACAAGCAGCAGTCTTGGGAGTAGAAATCTCATCCGGTTCTTTCCTCTTGAGCTCGAATTCATAAACTTTTCAAATCTAAAAATAGCTCTTGGTTTGACATTTTTGTGAGATCCATGGAGTGTCTCATTGCCATGTCCTTCATTTCACACTCAGCTGGTAGGGCTCTAAGGATCTTCATAGACATTTCCTTTTGTGTATATTCTTTTCCAAGGGCAGATAACTCATTTGTTATCTATGTGAACCTTGCATCTAATTGGTCTAACGACTCTTCAGACAACATTTTGAAATTTTTGAACTTTTGCACTGCAATTGTAAGCTTATTCTCTTTAATCTGCTATGTGCCTTCACATATTAGAGTCAGCTTATCCCAGATTCATTATGTTGTTTTGCATTGTTGGGAAATTATTTTGTAGATTTTGATGAATGCCATGTAAAACTTAGAATAGGAAGTTGGCACCCCATTTTTGTTGTAAATTGCATTGTAATAGATAGGGCTGGTCGAGTCGAGCCGTTAAGTCGGCTATGCCCGAACATGCAAGAAGAAATGACAGACTAGAGACTAGAGGAAGACTCTACTTGTGAGGCAAACAGTATGGCAAAGAAGAGAAGATAGAACTCGATCAAGGTGCAAATGAGATGCAATGAGGTGAGTGAAGTATCAGTCAAGTCAACTCAAGATAGCCAAGTCTCAAGTTGAAGTGACAGAAGAGTCATCCAATGATTGGAATTTGACTCGAAGTCACCTGGAGAAGGCAAGGAAATGCAGTCAAGTCGAGATAACTGAAAGAGATCCGTTGCACAAAAATCAAGAGAATTACTTAAACAAGTAATACTTCCATACTACCTTTCTTGAAGTGCTCAGTTCCAGAAGCGTGCAAAAGGAATAAACCAATGGGAAGCACTGCACCTGTGTCAGAACACTGAAAAGCTGAAGAATCATTCATACGAGGAAATGGCAATTCCAAGGACTACAACAAGACAAGCCAACGACCACAAGTGACTTTCAAAAATAAGCTTATCTCTTCAACGGGCAAATTTTTGAAAGATCACTATAAAAGGCTGAGGAGTTTATTTGAGAAAAGGTTACCTTGGTTACCTGAACCAAAAACATTCAAGCAAATATTTGAACTGTAACCAAAAATATTCTCAAGTCATTCAAGATTAATCCTCAAGCCTACATTACGAAGGAAATCAATCCAACACTCACCTGTGAAGGAAAGATAACTTCAATCAGTTGAAGAGGAAATTTTTGAAGAATCAAGGGGTCTACATTCCACGGAGGATTGTAGGAAGGTTCAAGATCGAACCAGTCTCAAGTTTTTGGAGGGCTTCGTGATCAAATCCAAGAAGCTTGAGCAAGTGGGCTATAGTAGCAAGGCAAATGCCACGTGAAGAAGCCGAGTCAGTCATACGAGAAGCCGATGTGTGACCAAGGCATCTCCAGATCGAGTCCCAAAGGATCAAGTCACCGTGATCAAGACTTGTATCCGGACTGTTAACCACTCGTATATTGATCAATACTTAGTGGATTCCTCCGAGTTGGAGAAGAGAGGAGTAGAAGAATTACCCCATCTTCGAACCTCTATAAAAACTTATTGTGTCATTTACATTTCAAAGACTTTAATTTCTCGCATCTTATTTTTATATCTCACGATAAATTTGCTATCCAATTGATAATCAACTCGAGTGCTAAAATCAAGTATTAAAACTAACTTAACCAAATTCAAGGGTGTTAAGTCTTCCGCTAAAAACAAATCACATCGAGTTAAGCCCTTAGTCAAAACAAATTATTATTCTATCAACACCAATTAAAGTCCGTTGAGTGACTAACTCACGATTAACTAACTTAGTTGTCCATCAAGGACACAAACCGGAAGTATTAACTCGAATATTTAAAAGGACTAATTTGAAAAGTTGGTAAGGTTTATTCAACCCCCATCCTCCTAAACCTTACACTCACACCCTTGGGACCTACCGGTGGTATCGTGAGCGGTTGGTTCATTGAGCCTTCCGCACCGTTACTTGAACTAGATCTCCAAATTTTTCAAAGCTTGTTTTAGTACTCAATCTTTCAAAACTCTTTTACTCAAAGAAAGTTATTATCATGGAAGCAAATTTGACATGCATCCCTATGTTCACAATTGAAGAATTTGATGATTGGAAAATTCGTATGCGAGCTCATCTATCAAAGATTACACGATGAGATGTGGATAGTGATAGAGGATGGGCCTCTCAAATTTTAAAAGTGAACACAAATTGTAAGGAGAGCCGCACAAGGTGAAGAGGATGTTGCTTTCGCATCACCGTGGTTGAAAAACAAGAGTCAATGGACAAATGATGACAGAAAAGATATAACTTGGACAATGTGGCCAAGGACATTCTTTACAAAACCTTGGACAAAGTCATGTTCAACAAAGTCAAATCATGCAAAACGGCTAAAGAAATCGGACAAGCTAACATTGATTTGTGAAGGCTCGTGAGCAAATCAAGGAAAATAAACTATCGGTTGTTGTACGAAATTTGAGAATTTTAAAATGCTCGCAGGAGAGACCTTGGATCAACCGGATGCTCTTTCGGTTCACGAAATTACCAACGAGCTATCTCGCACTTGGAAAAGAATATACACGAAGAAATGTGCATGAAAATTCTAAGAAGTCTCCCACTTGAATGGGAAATGAAGGTCATGGCACTGAGACATTCCATGGACCTATCCAAGACATCCAACCATGAGCTATTCTCAGATCTCAAAGCCTACGAATTTGAGCTGAGAAGAAAAGACCAGGAGGAGACAAATTCCCCAAAACAATTTGCTCTAATTGTTAAGGATGGCAAGAGAGCCGAGGTCAAAGAAGTCATTGACCAAGAGGAAATAGCCCGATGGTTAAAAGGTTTAACAAGTTCTTCAATAAGAACTACAAGAGAGGCAATGGCGAATCCTCCGAAGACACTCGCTCCTCCAAGTCAAGGGAAGATATGTCAACCAAGAGAGCAGAGCATCAAAAAGTTGAATATCAAAGGGCTGACAATCCAAGAATGGAAAGAGCTGATCAAAAGGTTGAAAATCTATGCTGGAACTGCAGACAACCAGGTCACTATGCCATTGATTGCCCATATCCTGTAGTCAACAAATACATGAATGAAGAGGAAAGAAAGGTCTTCAGAGAAAGAAGACAAGAAAAAAAAAAGGCAATGTTGGCTGCAGAGACTGCTAAGACAGCCAAGTCAAAAGACACAGCTAATTCAGAGAGTAGTGAAGCTGACTACTCAAGTGACTCTGAAGAAGAAGCTTTGATTTGTTTAATGGCCAAGGAACAAGACCAACCTGACCGAGAAGATGAGGTACACTCTAATTCATCACACTCAGATTCTAGTGATAGTGACTGTGACACACACACTTCATCACCCACTGATCTTTATGATTCATTAGGCAAACTGATGAAAGATTTTGAACACATTAAATCCTCACACACACTACTAAATGAGGAAAACAGCCTACTCCAGAGCCAAAACTCACAGCTAACTAAGGAGCTGAGTACTCTAAGTCAAATAGCTGACGAGAATGAAAGTCTAAAGGCTGAAAATGCTAAGTTAATAGCAGAAATAGCTGCTATAGAAAAGAGGGAGAATGACCTCAAAAATGTGATTGCCTCATTCACTAAGGCATCTAAATCCTTGGATGACCTTATTATGAGTCAAAGAGAATGTGATGACAAGATAGGCTTAGGATTTAATTCCTCTGTGCTATGTCAAGCTCCAAAAGTGATTTTGGAAAGAGGATCTTCAAATAATGAAGTATCTCAAAAATCCAAAACTCCAAATGGTACACACACATTTATTCCAAAGCACAATCACAAGCAAACTGGCCTTGGTTATAAAGGAAAAGAAAAACAGCCAGTAGAGTGTGTTGAGAGGACAGCTGAGAAGAAATCCAGCCGAGTTCCTCAGCAAACTCCAAACAGGAGATACTCTGTAAAGAAGAAACAGAGCTACCAAATGCCCCAGAAGTTCTATAAAAGAAACGCATATGATGGGAATGGTAGAAAGTACCCAAGCCAAGCTGATTGGAATAATGTGAACTATCAGCAAAGACATATGGAATATAAGCCCAAATGGCAAAGGCCTAGAACTCAGTAAAGGCCATTCCAAAGGCACAAGAGCTATCATCAGCACACATATGCACCTAGGCACTACACTCAGAGATATCACAGCTACCCAAAGAAGGCAATTGCTAAAACACATACACAGGCATACAGACAAAAGAGACAACTGTATGAACCTAAAACCCCCAAGCAATTTGCCAAAATTAATTATGATTATGACACTAATAGATGGCAACCCCTTAGAGTCAAATCATTTGGCTATAGGTTGGTTGGATCATCTCACAATACTAATCCCTCAGGACCCAGACAATTATGGGTACCTAAAACTTAATTTCCTTAATTGCAGGTTCAAGGAACAACTGAGTGCCAAGGAACCTGGTACATGGATAGTGGTTGTTCCAGGCACATGACAGGAAACAAGAAAAATCTATCAAAATTCAAGGAAGTCAGAGGTGCAAAAGTCATATTTGGAGGAAATGAAGCTCCAGGAGAAATAAGGGGCACTGGATCCATCAAGAAAAATGGATTAGAAATCTCAAATGTTGCATATGTTGAAGGACTCAACTTCAACTTGCTAAGCATCAGCCAACTTTGTGATAAGGGTTATAATGTTGGATTCAACATGGGTATATGCCAAATCAAGAACACTGAATCCAATGAAGTTGTGTTGTAAGGATGCAGACAAAAGAACATGTATGTGGTAGATTGGTCAACCGCAACACCAAGCACTTGTCTACTAGCAAAGAGCACAAAATCAAGTTGGTTGTGGCACAAGAAGTCGAGTCGCTGAATTTCAAAACAATTAACAAGCTTGCCGTAGCGATCTTGTAGAAGGACTTCCGGACTCGATTATACAAGAAGGAAAGTGTATGTGATGCATGCCGATGGGAAAGCAAATCAAATCATCATTCACAAAAAGACATGTCCATCTTCAACAAGAATATTGCACCTGCTACATATGGATCTATTTGGTCCAGTTGAACCAGCTAGCATAAGTGGGAAGAAATACACCTTAGTGGTAGTAGATGACTACTCAAGATATACATGGACAATATTCATGTGTAAGAAGAAAGAAACTCTGCAGAAACTACCACAACTGATGAAAAGAATCCAAAATGAGAAGAGTCAAACCATTATCAAAATAAGATCTGACAGAGGAACTGAATTTGTCAATGGTATAATCACTCAGTACTGCATTGAAAATGGTATTGGTCATGAATTATCTGCAGCAAGGACTCCACAACAAAATGGAGTTGCAGAAAGAAGAAATAGAACTCTCAAAGAAAAGAAGGACCATGTTAGTGGAAGCAGGCTACCTAAAAGATTTTGGGTCAAGATAAACACAAAGATGCTATACTCGAGAATAGATGCATGATAAAAGACACCGACAAAGACTCCCTGTGAAATTTGGACAGGGAGAAAGCCAAATGTTGCATATTTTAAAATATTTGGATGCAAATGCTTCATCCATAACAATGGCAAAGATAATTTAAAGGCTTTTGATGCCAAAGATGATGAAGGTATCTTCTTAGGATACTCAGCTGAAAGCAAAGCCTACAGAGTGCTCAACAAGAGGACTATGGTTATAGAAGAATCCATCCATGTGGTGTTCGATGAGCCCAATGTAAATGGAGAAGACATTGAAGAGTCACCGATAAGTTCGAATCAACCAACCATGCGAAGAGTCCCTATGTTGAAGTTGAAGCGGAATTATAAACCCAAAAGAAGATGAGATAGTTGAGTCTCAAAAACAAATGGAAAATCTGCAAAGTGATGATGATGAGAGAGCCGATCGTAACAACACACCGCAAGACGATCAATCCAGCTAACTTACTCCAACCTGATGTAAGATGGCTGAGAGACCATCCACCAGAACTAGTCATTGGAGATGTAAGAGAAGGTGTCAAAACTAGATCCAGAACTCAACAAGAAGCAATGTTCACATGCTTCATCTCACAAATAGAACCAAAAGATGTGTCTCAAGCATTGGATGACACACATTGGATTCAAGCCATTCAAGAAGAGCTGAATCAGTTTGAAAGAAATAAAGTATGGGAATTGGTTCAAAGACCTACCCATCAAAATATTATTGGCACTAAATGGGTGTTCAGAAACAAGATGAACAATGAAGGCTCTATGGTAAGAAGCAAAGCAAGATTGGTAGCCAAAGGGTATTGCCAAGAAGAAGGAATAGATTTTGATGAAACTTTTGCTCATGTAGCAAGATTGGAAGCTATAAGTATGTTTCTTGCCTATGTAGCTCACAAGAACTTTATTGTATATCAAATGGATGTAAAGAGTGCATTTCTTAATGGTTTATTGGAAGAAGAAGTGTATGTTGAACAACCTCCAGGATTTGAGCAGAAGACTCTTGGAGATAAAGTATACAAACTCAGGAAAGCTCTATATGGGTTGAAACAGGCACCCAGAGCATGGTATGATACATTGTCACAATTCTTGACTGAGAACAGATCCACAAAAGGCAAAGTGGACAGAACACTCTTCAGAATTCAAGATAGGAAGAGTATACTGCTTGTTCAAATATATGTGGATGATATCATCTTTAGATCCACAAACAAAGAGTCATGTGATAAATTTTCAAATCTCATGCAAAGCAAATTCGAAATGAGCATGATGGGAGAGCCGACATTCTTCCTTGGACTTCAAGTGAAACAATGAAGGATGGAACCTTCATAAGTCGACAAAATACACCAGAGATTTAATGAAGAAATTTGGTATGGAAGAGAAGTCTTCTCGTGAAAATACCAATGAATACATCACCAAAATGGATATGGATGCAGATGGCAAGCCTGTTGATCAAACAAGATACGAGCACTTATTGGATCATTTCTCTATCTCACAAAGAAGCGCGCCGACATCACCTTTGTTGTAGGTGTATGTGCAAGATTTCAATCACTCCGAAAGAAAACCACATGATCGACCAAGAGGATCTTGAGATATTTGAAAGGAAGCCAAGAAGTTGGCTTATGGTATCCAAAGGAAGGTGGATTCAAGCTAATTGGTTATTCGACTCTGACTATGTTGGATATAGAGTTGACAGGAAGAGCACCTCGAGCACATGTCAAATGCTTGGAAATAGGCTAATTTCATGGTTTAGCAAAAAGCAAAATTCAATAGCCACCTCTACATGAAGGAAATACATAAACTGCAACAAGTTGTTGCCCAAGTCCTATGGATGAGACAAAGAAATGAGAGACTATGAAGTTAAAGAAAAGGAAATTCCAATCATGTGTGATAACACAAGTGCAATTGCAATCACTCAAAATCCTGTGTTGCACTCAAGAACAAAGCATATCGATGTCAGATATCACTTCATAAGAGACCATGTTGAAAAGAAGGACATCACCTTGAATATATTTCAACCGATAAACAAATGGTATCGACATATTCACAAAACCATTATGTGAGTCAAGATTTGAAGAACTCAAGCATGAGTTAGGGTTAATTGAGCTGAGTTGACACTCAGAAGACTCAAAGAAAAGAGATGAAACATGAAAAGAGGAAAAAGAGTTGAATTTGTAATTCAGCTAAGTGAATCAGCCGTATCGGAAAGTCAGCTGTATCGAGTTAGCTGACAGCTGAGTCACTAGGAGAGGAGTGAGGAGAAGGATTGAATCAGCTAAGGATTAAGCTGAGTCATTTATGAGCAAAGTGACAAAAACGCGGTCGTTTTTACTAAGCGGGAATGTTTTTAAGAATGACGTCAGCATAATTATGACGTGTACAGGCAAAAGCTGCACACCAAGCTTATGATTGGATATAAATGCTGCCGCATTAAATGCGAGACATGAAAAGTAAATCAGCGTGCAAGATCTAAGCCGTTGATTTTGATCAAATTTCAAAAATCTCCTGCACGTCCTTTCATGAACCATACTTAAACCATTTCGTCCGTTTCTCTCTCACTTTACCAAAAACTGTTCATCTCTCTCTCGAAAGCAAAAGCAAAATTTTCTCTCAAAACCCTATCAATCCTCAGTTTAGTTTTCAAATTTCGTTCGGTAAAACATCTCGAAATGGCATCTACTCATGATTTTGTCAAGCTAGGAAAGCAAATCTACACCGAGTCTACTGTGTACTTCGATGGTATGGTTAAACAAAGGTCCGACGACACCCTCGTGAAGAAGATTGCTGATAAGCTGGAAAAATCTGGATTAAAACCATTTTTGACGATGGAGTTCCCTATGACCTACGTAGAAGAGGTCGCACAGTTCTATGTGAACGCTGAGGTTCACGATGAGGGCATCAAGTCCTCTGTTCATGGAAAGAAGTTCATCATTACTGCCAAGGATTTGGCAGAACACTGCTTATTGCCGGTGGAAGGAGTGCCGGAGATTCATGAAGCTGAGGTCGACCTGACTGCTGCTTGGAAGGAAGTAACCAAGTCCGACTATGCTGCAAAAGTGGTCTACACAGCTAACAAGAGGCTGCTGAAAGAGGACTACCACAAATTGATGGACATTGTTGCCAAATGCATAGACATCAAATTTGGAAGCTTTGACCAGCTGTCTAAAGCTAAGCTGATAGTAATGGCTGCGATCCTTGAAGAAAATAAGGTGAATTGGGTTGAGTTTGTCTACAGCAGACTCTGCCAGAATGTTGGGAACAAATCCTTCAAGGAGGATGGAACATTTGGAGGTTCCCAGATACGGTCCGGTGATTGGCGCCTACTGATGGAAGTAAAAGGAGTCCTCTTTGACATGGAAAGGCGTTCCATGTAAACAAGAGGATGTTCGAGATCAAACCAATCTGGCGCACGAAGAGAGCATACGCGAAGAGGGCCGATACGAGTGAGGGGGAATCACCGACGCCAAGATACAGCTTGTCTCCTGTCCTCCAAAGAAGAAGAAGCGCCCCTGCACTGCTTAAAAGACTACGCCCTGCAAAGAAAGAAAAAGAAATCGCTCTCCCCCCGCAGCCGTGTCTCCCCGCCCTGCAGCCGCAATGGAGAAGGAACCATTAATCCCTTCTCCAAAGGATCAAGAAGAAGAGGATGCCATTAACAAGGAAGGCAAACCTTAAGACATCCTGCGAAGGCATTCACCTTCAATGAACCGTAGGAAGTGGAGCCGGATATCCTCTCGTAAAAACAAAGAGAAGAAGAAGACTTTCCAAGCTCTCCGAGCTTGAAAAAGACAAACAGTCTCCTCACTCACCGGAGAAGATACCCGAGACTGTTGGAGAAGTAGAGTCTCCGTAAGTGATCGATGAAATAGCCAAGTCTGCTGAGGCCGATCAGCAAAGGCACGCCGAGACCCACTGTGAGACAGAGAAGCGGTGAGGAACAAGGAATGGCCGAGACAACCGAATCACCTGTTGATGGGTTGTTTCTCCACATGTAACAGAGGCTACCGAGGTGTCGGCAAAAAGTCCGCTACCCTTAATCCCCGGAAATGAGGGTCAGAAGAGAATGATGAAGACAATGTAATCATGTACTCTCCATTGTATCCGGACATCCAAAATCGTCTACGAGAGTGTAGAAAATGGAAGCTGGGCCTATCCAGAGTGCAGTTTGAAAGTCCAGAGTTCATTGCTGAGGAAGAAGAACTCTTCAGGTTTCTTGAGGTGGACACAAAGGTCTTTGCAAGCCCTTGATGAGGATAATTGCATCAATATACCGCAAATTCGAAAAGAAAACGAACGGGCTAGAGCAATGAGACGCAGAGGCACGTGAGAAGGCCAAAGATCGCCTCTCTCACTCGGCACCACCGATCATACACACCTCACCTTGACGCCCTATCGTAGAAAGTGATGAGGATCTGGACCGTTCGCCACGTAAGAATTGCAAATGCAGCAAGCAATGCAAGAATCCAGAATCCTTCATGAGCAAAGAATGATGGAAGGACCAGAAGAGTCCTCCAAATCACAGCTGGAGATAGACCCTATGGGAGTGGTGCAGCATATTTCCATTGTTGTCGTTGTCACCACTTCCCCAGCTCATTCGTAGGAAGGTGTTAAGGGAATTGGCGATGAAACGGGATTATGGGGACCCCAATGAGCCAACCCCTAATAAAGGTGTCTCACCACCGCCCCAAAATGGCTAAATACTCGGTGGGAACAATGGGAGTCCTGAGACGAGTGACCCCATTCCAAGTCACTCACCGGTGTGCCACCGAGGGGAAACTCCTCCACTGCAGCAAAGAAAGTCGGAGGATGATGCAAACACTCCACAATGAATCTCGGAGGTGAAGTGGAGAAGGAATAATCACGTATACACACAAGAAGTTGTCATCAACGAGGCTCAAACAGATTGAGACTGTCTCACCGAGGTGCCAAATGCTCTCGCGAGCCAATGACGCTGCGATGCAACGAGGCACGTGAAGGAACGTCCCGGGAGTTAACACTGGCGATGAAAGTGCAATCCATGGAGTTGAGACTCCAATGGATGCCACCTCGAAAGACCCCAAGACAAATGACACTCGTCGAAAGGGATGTCCAAGGCTTCGCTGCAGCTTGAGACTCGCAGGAGGTAATGAAGGCCAACGGGAGGTTGAGACTTCCCGGGTAGAGAAATCAAGCACGGAACATCCTCCCGCTATCATTGATCCATCGAAAAGGAGATCGCTTTTTCACGATTCCCAGGATAATCTTGATGTAACCTTTCTCGGGATCGGAAGGAGACGATGAAGCCGAGTCATCCCCGTGATCGATCCAAAAGACTCACCGAGGATGTTCCAACCACGAGTAAGTCTAACCTCAAGACTACTCGCCAAACATTCAACTTTGATGATGAGCCACCCATGGAAATCTCATCATCGTCTGGATGACGCTCGATAAGGCCGAGGACCACCAACTCATTTGGAAAACCAAATGAGACCGACGGTTGTTGAGACAAATGAGGCTCGGCAAGTCGGGTCAATTTTACAACAGACCATTACGTCTGATACAGAGTCCATCACGCAGCTCCTAAGCTGCGCAGCAGTTCGACTCACAGGGGACTTCACGAGCACCACTTATCATTGAACAGATTCCGCTTTCCCGATGATCCTTTTGTAGAATCATTTTCTTTCTCTCGGCGGTACTGACCTCCCCCGAGAATCGCCTAGAGATCGCGAGCGCTTCCACGCACTGACCTGTTATTCCATCGACACCATTGTTCCAAACCGACTATGACAAAGGACGCTTGGTCGTCGCCTAAAACAGAGAGAGACAGATGCGATTGGGAAGTTTTCAAAGCCTTATTTGCTAAGGTTGAAAAGATGGAGAGGCACCAGGCCTCACTGGACATGAGGCTGGATAACAGAGACGCCAACCTTACTACTGATTTGCATGGCATCATAGTCGATCCGGAGTGGTGGCAACAAAGAAAAACAATGCGAGTGGAACAACCTCGATATTTCAGACATTGTTCAACAAGTTGTTAGTCTGGCAGGCTGAGAATGTTGATGCAAAGACAAAATTGCAAGAGCACATTGAACAAATGCATGAATCTCATACTACAGAGATAAAGCTGCTGCATGAACATAATAAGAATGAGCTCCTGCGCGTGGAAGAGAATATGGATCAAAAATTTAGTCTCCTCATGGCCGAGATGAAGTTGCTAGCAATGAATCCAACGCCACCCGCTCCGAGTTCCGTGCAAAGATACTCCGCAGCCAGATTGAAGCGAACCTCGGCTATCGCCAGACTAGACTTCTTGCTTGCTAGCTTGTTTCAGGGTTCCTCTCTCCTTTGATGATGCCAAAAAGGGAGAAGAGGAATACCTAAAGGCGCTGGAGGGATCTGAAGCTGAGAAGGAGGAAGCAGTTGTGAAGGAAAGACAGCTGAGGAAGTAATAAGAGAGAAGAAAGGGAAGTCTATTGAGGGGGAAGGTTCGAAAGATGTGACCTTGATGATTGCTAAAACCCCTCAACAAGGTCTTGTCACAACTGATATTATCAAGAAACTTCCAAAGGACTCGCCGCTCCAACACTGCACCTATGGCTGAAAAGAGAAAGACAGTTGAAGCAGGGATGAAGGAAGTGGAAGGAAGGATGGATGCCCGAGTTATGGATATTCTGAAACAACATGGAGGCATTCCAACAGACAGAGACACCTATGCCATTTCAGATGTTGGAACCGAGCCAAGATCAGTTGATGAATTCAAGACGCTCGCATCTGAAGGATACTGCACAAATATGTCCACGGCTCAAGCCTAGGATTTGTACTAAGAAAAGTGTCTCACACTATGTGAAGAAGCTGACAGGCAGCAGACTACTGGCAATCACTCTACTGGTCACTCTGCTAGTCACTCAAATGGGAAAAAGAAGACCCCAAAGACAAAGACACGCCTGAGAGGAAGAGGAAGAAGCAGAGGTGGAGGAAGAGGTTTGGACCTAGAGCTCGCCCAAAAATATTGAGTATATAGATCCAGGCAAGAAAGGAGGGATCTATTGGGCTGGATTTGACGAAGTAGCCAACCTGCAAGTGGCTAAGAACAATGCTGAGTATGTGGAGAGAATTGAAGAGGAAAATAAAAGACAAACTCAGCTATGGGAGGAAAGACAAGAAAAACTGAGAAGAGATGAAGCTGCCAGAAGGGCGTATGAAAAGAAGAAGGCGGTTGAAGACGAGAAAAAGAGAAGAAGGTCAGAAGATGACAGAGCTGAAGAAGATGTAAGAAGGAGGTAGCGAAGGAGATGAAGTGTTGTTGTCCACCCCTTCGTGTATTTTACTGTGTAAATACATTTTTATGTAAGTCTTCTGTACATTGAATAAAATTGTACAATTTCTATACTTGTGGAGATATAGAACAGCATGGTTACTTTAAGGTCCATTTAAACTCTGATACATTTTCTTTTGATTCAAGCTCTGATACACTCTTTAAACAGCTATGTAAAGAACAAGAATGTTATGATCAATAAAAGATTGATTCTAAGAATACATTCTGTGATTCTACATTTGCCTGTATGTATCTTTGTTGTTTATTTATTGATGTATGTTTTAAGTTTTGGCATCATCAAAAAGGGGGAAATTGTTGGGAAATTATTTTGTAGATTTTGATGAATTCCATGTAAAACTTAGAATAGGAAGTTGGCACCCCATTTTTGTTGTAAATTGCATTGTAATAGATAGGGTTGGTCGAGATGAGTTAAGTCAGCTATGCCTGAACATGCAAGAAGATAACTGGAGACTAGAAGGAAGACTCTGCTGTGAGGCAGCTGAGTATGGCAAAGAAGAGAAGATAGGAACTCGACTGAAGGTGCAGCTGAGTGAAGTATCAGTCAAGTCAACTCAAGATAGCCAAGTCTCAAGTTGAAGTGACAAGAGTCATCCAATGATTGGAAGCGACTCAAGTCACCTGGGAAAAAGGAAATGCGGTCAAGTCGAGATAATCGAAAGAGATCCATTGCACAGAAATCAAGAGAATTACTTAAACAAGTAATACTTCCATACTACCTTTCTTGAAGTGCTCAGTTCCAGAAGCGTGCAAAAGGAATAAACCAATGGGAAGCACTGCACCTGTGTCAGAACACTGAAAAGCTGAAGAATCATTCATACAAGGAAATGGCAATTCCAAGGACTGCAACAAGACAAGCCAACGACCACAAGTGACTTTCAAAAATAAGCCTATCTCTTCAACGGGCAAATTTTTGAAAGGTCACTATAAAAGGCTGAGAAGTTTATTTGAGAAAAGGTTACCTTGGTTACCTGAACCAAAAACATTCAAGCAAATATTTGAACTGTAACCAAAAATATTCTCAAGTCATTCAAGATTAATCCTCAAGCCTACATTACGAAGGAAATCAATCCAACACTCACCTGTGAAGGAAAGATAACTTCAATCAGTTGAAGAGGAAATTTTTGAAGAATCAAGGGGTCTACATTCCACGGAGGATTGTAGGAAGGTTCAAGGTCGAACCAGTCTCAAGTTTTTGGAGGGCTTCGTGATCAAATCCAAGAAGCTTGAGCAAGTGGGATGTAGTAGCAAAGCAAACTGCCCTGAAGAAGAAGCCGAGTCATACGAGAAGCCGCTTGTGTGACCAAGGCATCTCCGGACGAGTCCCAAAGGATCAAGTCACCAGGTGATCAAGACTTGTATCCGGACTGTTAACCACTCATATTGATCAATACTTAGTGGATTCCTCCAGGAGTTGGAGAAGAGAGGAGTAGAAGAATTACCCCATCTTCGAACCTCTATAAAAACTTATTGTGTCATTTACATTTCAAAGACTTTAATTTCTCGTGATCTTATTTTTATATCTGCTGATAAATTTGCTATCCAATTGATAATCAACTGAGTGCTAAAATCAAGTATTAAAACTAACTTAACCAAATTCAAGGGTGTTAAGTCTTCCGCTGAAAACAAATCACAGTCGAGTTAAGTCCTTAGTCAAAACAAATTGAGTTATTCTATCAACAAACGGCTCGAAGTCGTTGAGTGACTAACTCTGTTGATTAACTAACTTAGTTGTCCATCAAGGGCACAGCTGTGAAGTATTAACTCTGAATATTTAAAAGGACTAATTTGAAAAGTTGGTAAGGTATATTCAACCCGCCCCCCCTTCTAAACCTTACACTCACACCCCTTGGGACCTACATGCATGATTTGACCTAGTTGAACATGGCTTTGTCCAACGTTTTATATAGGATGTTCTTTGCAATATTACCAGGTTGTGCCTTTTTCTATCCTCATTTTTCCATTAACTCCTACACTTATCAACCTCAACTGCTCTTGCAGCTTCATCTCCTGCAGCTACTGCTATAGCAACAACTGTGTTTGACCGCTAAACACCTAAAATAAATCTAGCAATCCTCGCAAGAGAACGAGATCAATTGTAGGGTAGTACGTTAACCCCAAGTCGTCTCTCAAGGAAGACTTAGCCGGAAAATAATTATTATGCAACACAAATAACAGAAAATAAATCATAAACACTCTAACCAAATTTGTGATTTCAATAAACTAAAGAAAAACAAGTAGAAAGACAAATTAAAACTTGACCACAATTAAACCCAAAGAAAAACGATATGAATGAACGTCTAGGATTTTGGAATCATCTCATCAAACTTGCAAGAACAATATCAACTAATTGACCATGCGGTTTAACAAATATAACAAACATTTAAAACTAGGTCTAGATCTAATAACTCACGTATTAACATATTAGGGCTATCGCAATATAATTTGCTGTTTTCAGTAAGCCAGGTTAGATAATACATCTCTGATTCATATCTAAACCCCTGAATAAATTTAGTCGAGGAATAATATCTTCTCTCGATCTCAATCATTCCCTCAAACAATCAAAAGTTGACCAAACAATTAAACATCAAATAAATCAATTTATTCAGGAAAGTAAATCAATTAGTCAATACTCATGCTTGGTTGTTTAAATCAAATCATCCTAATCTTAGAACAAGGAAATTAGTTCATGCTTAGGGGTGGGATCAGAATCTCAATTGAAGGAAAGAAAACAATCTTAAACATTATCATGCAACAATAATAATCACTCAACAATCCCAATGTTGAATGGAAGAGAAAATAACAAAAACTAGGGTTTAAAAGTGCTAAGAAGTAAAGGTGTTCAAAAATATAGGCTCTCCAAGTCTTATTTATAAACCTAGAGTCCTATTCAAGGTGGAAGAGCCAAAAAAGGCAAAAATATCGAAAATTTTGTGTTCTGCAAGTCACCGTGCGTGCGGGCGCACAGGCTGCTGCCTGCTGCCAGCCGTGCGCGTCCGCGCACCTTTGAAACAATGGAATTTGCTCTCAGTGTCTTTTATGAATTGTAGCTCTATCTCTTATCTTTCCATAGCCACTTAAATAACTTCAATATCAATTTTCTAGAGAGAGTTATGACCAGAATACTAGATGTGTCATTTCCGAAATTTCAACACATTATTACCACTTGCACATGATTCTAGGCTATCCAAACATCTTCATTTGCATTTAGTAGAAAAATAGACATTGTAGAACTTTGGCTTAGATTTCCAATGGTGTATGAATCATGTCCATTGGACTTTAGATAAAAACGCTACGTCCAAAATACGACGACTGTCAGTTGCGAGAAATGACTTTTTGACGTTTCTTGCTCTAAAACTTGGTTTTTCCACCAAATCCTAGAAAATCAAAAAAATAACACAACCTAACACTAAAGCATGCAAAAGAAAATAAAACACGCCAAAAATATGTGTAAATCATCACAAAAAACACACAAAAATATGCAAAACAACACCCCTGCACTTATAGCCTTTTGCTTGTCCTTAAGCAAATAATGGTGCATTTAAATCCAACAAAAAATATCAAGTATAATTTAAAATTCAATTAATCCATAACACCATGTTCTATCCACCTCGGATCCAACATAATTTGATTCTCAACCTCCGCAATAGACTCACCCAGCTAAGGTTAAAAAAATTAACAAAGGTGTTCGGCCATCCTCACTAAGTTTCAAATCCATTTTATAAGTTACAACCCCGTTACACACAACAAAACCACTCAATCACTAGCCACAAAATTATTATTCTTTTTTTTTCTTCTTTTTTTTCATTTTTCTTTTCCTTTTTTTTTTTTTTTTTTTTCCTTTGTTTTTTTCCCTAGAACTTTCGAGATGTCTTCCACTAGGTGTAAATTTTGGATTTTCTCCAAAGGCTCCTAGGGTGGTTTCCTATACTCAAGTTTATGCCGCCATGTTACGTAAAAGACAAACATGGGGCTCATGAATGCTCCTATTACTAAGCAGCGACAAACAGAGGAGTATAATCTCAATTGCTCTTTTTTTTTTTTGCTTCCTCTCTTTTTTTGTGATTTTTTCCCGCAAGCTAGCAATCTTGTGTAAACAATAATTAAAACAGGGTTTCAACTTAATTCACATTAACGAAACCTCACAATTCAAGCCACACAACTTAGGCTATATTCAACCCTCGCCGAACTTGTCTACCAAAAAGGCCAATTCATAATTCTAGCCAAATCCTATGTGTCAAGTTCGTGGTATGATTTCATAATCAAAAATTAAATTTTGGCACATATTTCTAGCCAGTTCACCAACAGGATTATAAGGCTTGTAACAATTATTAGACTAGTGATAACTAACCAGATGCAATCATAACACATATACAATGACAATCCCTCCCCCACACTTAAATCATGCAATAACCTCAGTGCGTAAAGAAAATAAAATAGAAGGAAAGAGAGAAGTCCCTGAAAAGTGCTATAATTGGAAAACGGTTAAAGCAATCACGTGAACCGTCAATCCTGCAAAAACCATGTGAAGGGAAAACAAAGTACCACATATAAACTAAAAAAAATAAAAATAAAATCAAACTAGCATGCGCAAAACACCACATGCAAACTCACGCAAAAGGAAAAATTCTTGGGTTGCCTCCCAAGAAGCGCTCTTTTAACGTCATTAGCTTGACGATACTAGCTAAGAAAATCATGGTGGGTCATCGAGCAAGACCTTTTTTACTATCTTGGAATTTTTATCCAGTTGAATTTCATTTTGTTCCTGCCATAAGATATCTTTCACAGCAGAATCGACATAGTCAACAATAAAATTATCATGCAAAGCATAAGTAGGACCACGAGCTATATCAAAAATTGAAAACATTACAGTTTTTCCCAAGACATTCATGCTTAGTTTTCTATTTTTTACATCAATCAAGGTGTTGTTGGTGGTGGTCATGAATGGTCTACCCAACAAAATAGTATGTCCTTAATATTACCTTTATTCCTCCCCATATCCAAGACAACAAAATCAAGGAGAATTTTAAGACCACCTACTTGAACTAAAATGTCTTCAACAATACCTTTAGGATACCTAAGTGACCTATTAGCAAGTTGCAAACATAATATGGTGGACCGAAATTTCCTAAATTTAATTGTTTAAATATAGAGTAAGACATAAGGTTAATCCTGGCTCCTAAATCAAGTATACCTGCGACATTTTTACCATTCCCAAAAGCAATATTAATGAAGAACTACTTGGATTTTGTTGTTTTGGGAGTGAATTTGGGGATGGATCAGGAGATTTGGTAGGATTGTCAGTTTTGATATCAAAAATAGAAAACTGAGTATGAATGCTTGGGAAAAACCGTAATGTTTTCAATTTTTGATATAGCTCGTAATCCTGCATGTGTCTTGAACGATAATTTTATTATTGACTCTACCGATTCTGCCGTGAAAGATGTCCTATGGCAGGAACATAATGAAATTCAGCCGGATAATAATTTCAACGTAGTAAAAAAGGTCTTGCTCGATGACCTGCCATGATTTTCTTAGCTGATATCGTCAAGGTAATGACGTTAAAAGAGTGCTTCTTGGGAGGCAACCCAAGCATTTTTTCCCTTTGTGTGAGTTTGCATGTGGTGTTGTTTTGTGCATGTTAGTTTGATTTTTTTATTTTTTAGTTTATATGTGGTATTTTATTTTCCATGCACATGGCTTTTGCAGGATTGACGGTTCAAGTTATTGTTGTAATTGTTTGCCGATTATAGCACTTTCCAGGGACGTCTCTCTTTCCTTCTATTTTATTTTTTTTACGCACTGAGGTCATTGCTTAATTTAAGTGAGGGGGAGGGATTGTCATTATATATGTTATGGTTGCATGTGGTTAGTTATCACTAGCCTTATAATTGTTACAAACCTTATAATTGTGTTGGTGAACTGGCTAGAAATATGTGTTAAAATTTAATTTTTGATTATGAAATTACATCGCGAACTTGGTACGTAGGATTTGGCTATAATTGTGAATTGACTTTTTTGGTTGACAAGTTCGGTGAGGTTAAATGATACCCTAGGTTGTGGGGCTTGAATTGTGACGTTTCGTTGATGTGAATTAAGTTGAAACCCTGATTTAATTATTGTTTACATAAGATTGCTAGCTTTGCAGAAAAAAAAAAGAGAAAACAAAAAATAAAATAAAAAAAGAGCAATTGAGATCATACTCCTCTGTTTGTTGCTGCTTAGTAACTAGGAGCATTCATGAACTCTATGCTTGTCTTTTATGTACAATGGCGGCACAAACATGAGTATGAGAAACCACCCTAGGAGCCTTTGGAGAAAATCTAAAGTTTACACCTAGTGGAAGACATCTCGAAAGTTCTAGCGAAAAAAAAAAAAAGAAAAAAAGAAAAAAAAAATAATAATTTCGTGGCTAGCGATTGTGTGGTTGTCGTATGTGACGGGGTTGCAACTTATAAAACGGATTTGAAACTTAGTGAGAATGGCCGAACACCTTTGTTAATCTTTTTAACCTTAGTCGGGTGAGTCTATTGTGGAGGTTGAGAATCAACTAATGTTGGATCCGAGGTGGATAAAACTTGATGTTATTGATTAATTGAATTTAAAATTATACTTAATATTTTTTGTTGGGTGTAAAGACACAATTATTTGCTTGAGGACAAGCAAAAGACTAAGTGTGGGAGAGTTGTTTTGCATGTTTTTGTGTGTATTTTGTGTGATAATTTATACATATTTTTGGCGTGCTTTATTTGCATTTGCATGTTTTAGTGTTACGTTGTGTTATTTTGTTGATTTTCTAGGATTTGGTGGGAAAAAATAAGTTTTGGAGCAAGAAACGACAAAAAGTCATTTCGCGCAACTGCGACAGTCTTCGTATTCGGAACAAACATTTTCATCTGAAGTGCAATTGACCTGATTTTTATGCCATTAAAAAGATAAGAGAGAGTTCTACGATGTCTATTTTTGGTACTATATGCAAATGAAGATGTTTGGATGGGTTAAAATCATTGTTCTAAAAAGCGCTAGGCGCTAGTCGTGCGATAGACTGGGGCCTAGCGCCTAGGCAGAAACTTTAGGGTTAGACGGGGCCTGAGCAGGATTAGGCGGGACCTAATCGGAAGAAAAACCTAAGCGGACAAGAGAATCCTAGCGCCTAGGTGGGGACTAATCGGAGCTAGGCGGGGATTTTTAGAACAGTGGTTAAAATCATGTGAAAATAGAAATCAAGTGATGAGATTTCGGAAATGACATGTCTTAGTCATTTGGCCATAACTCTCTCTAAAAATTTGATATTGAGGTCATTTAAGTGGCTATGGAAAGCTAAGAGATAGAGCTACAATTCATAAGAAGACATCAACAGCAAATTCTGATGTTTCAAGGGTGCCCAGGGCGTGCACGGCTGGTAGCAGCAGCGATACTGTTTGGGCACGGCACCATGCGCGGGCGGGCATGGTTACTTGTTGAACGTGAAATTCACGATTTTTTTATTCGTTTTTTAGCTCTCCACCTTGTATAGGACTCTAGGTTATAAATAAGACTTGGAGATCCCATGTTTTCGATACATTTTACTTCTTAACACTTTTAGACTCTAGTTTTCTCTCTTTTCTCTTACTTTTCAGCATTGGGATTGCTTGGGTTCTTTCCATTGAAGTTATTTTTGCGGCTTAATCAAAGCATAATATTTCTTCATCTCTTTTGTCTGATTTCAGTTGTTGGGTGATTATTATTGTTGCATGATAATGTTTATGATTATTTTCTTTCCTTCAATTGAGATTATGATTACTTCCCCAAGCATGAACTAATTTCTTTGTTCTAGGATTAGGATGATTTGATTCAAACAAATAAGCACAAGTATTGACTGGTTGATTTGCTTTCCTGAATGAATTGCTTTATTTGATAATTGATTGTCTGATCAACTTTTGATTGTTTTAAGGGAATAATTGAGATCGAGAGGATATTATTTCTGAACTAAATTTATTCAGAGTGTTAGATATGAATTAGAGATGTATTATCTAACTTTGTCTTAATGAAAATAGCAAATTATGTTGGGATAGTCCTAATCTGTGAATACTGAGTTATCAGATCTAAGCTTTATGTTTACATGTTTGTTATATTTGTTAACCACATGATCAATTAGTTGGTATTCTGCTTGCAAGTTTGATGAGATGATTCTGAAAGCCTAGACTTTCTTCCATATCTTTTTCTCCAAGTTTAATCGTGTTTAGTTTGATTTTGTCTTTCTAATTGTTTTCCTTTAGTTTTCACAAATTTGGATAGAGTGTTTAGGTTTTATTTTCTGTCAATTGTGTGCATAATAATTATTTGCCGACTAAGTTTTCCTTGAGATTTGACTTATGGTCAACTTGCTACCCTATGATTGATCTCGTTCTCTTGCGAAGATTGTTAAATTTATTTTAGATGTTTAGCGGTCGAACACAACTCAGTGGTACTCAATATCTCCTTTGTTGTAATTTATTATACATATCGTAATGCTTAGTCCCAAAAATGAATGATATGCTTATGGACAATATATGTAATACAATATGAAGATATAGTTCTATTAAAGATAATATATCAATCAATCCTCAATGTTAGAGCCGATCTCCCGTCGACGGTCCTAACTGATATAAGTCTGTTAGACGGATCACACCCGACCCGGATTTGGGGATAAAAAGAAGAAGAATGAATATGATCCTTCTCCCGCACAACCCTCAAGAAGGTCCACCGTCCACTTCTCTATTTTTCGGTGGGTTGAATGAAAACTCGAAACACCAACCATAGCTCAAATACTCCCCAATGAGGCATGACATAGGCAATCAAGGGTTATTTTTTAAAGTTTTTTCCAGATTTCACACTTTTCATGGTTAGGAATTTTATTTTCGCGTATGCTCGTCCATTTCCTCTGTTTATCAAGTTTTTTCCAGTTTTTTAATCGTTTTTTGGGTTTCTTCGAAACTTCAGCGTGGTTTTTGTTTTCCGGAGAATTTCTGGTTGAGTTTGTTGTCGCGAAGCTCGTTTTTGTTCGAGTTTCGGGGTTTCATATTTTGATTTATGAGTTCCATGTTTTATTGTTGGGATTTTTAGATTGGGGAATTTTTCTATTGACTGGAGTCGAGAATTGCAGTTATCGATCGTCTTCTTCGCTAGGCTCTGCAAATCTTCTTGATAGCCCTTGCGGTGGCATACTGAATTTCCAAGATTTGGTGGATTCTGCAAATATTCTCCACCACTTGGGGCTGCTTGCACTAGGAAAATGAAAAAAGATTGTTGAGAAACAATTCATTCCTCCTAGATATGCAAAGTCAACATGCAATGCTTTTTAGTTCAACGCGTAATACTTTTCACTTAAACGTGTAATACTTTTCTACAAATCAATTATATTGTTTACTTAAATTAATAATACTTTCACTTAAAATTGCATTTTTTTGTGAGAATAAACGGTAATACTTTTTAGTTCAACATGTAATACTCTTTAGGGAAAATACTAATACATTTTAGGTGAAACAGTAAAAAGGATTCATGGGAAACCTAATAATTTTTAGGGAAACAATAATAACCTTTCGTCTAAAAAAACTAATACTTTTCAGGAGACATACTAATACATTTTAGAGGGACTACTAATACTTTTTGGGGAAAATATTATTAATTTTAGAGAAACTATTAAAATATCTTTTAGGGAAAGACTAATACTTTTCTATGAAATTACTAATACTTTTGAGGGGGATTACTAATACTTTTCAACAGAAAAACTAATAACTTTTAGGGACACTAATAATATTTGTTCCGGGAAATAACTAATACTTTTCAGTGGGACTAATAATACTTTTTAGGGGTAATATTAATACTTTTTAGATGAATTATTAAATACCTTTAAGAGGGAATACTCAAATGTTTTTCAAGAAACTACTAAAATATTTTTTATTAAAATTACAGATACTTTTAAGGGAGATTACTAATACTTTTTAGGGAAACAACTAATACTTTTCGAAGCCCCAGTGATACTATGTTATTGTCTGATATTACAAATATGCCATCACCCGCGGAATATTACAAAAATGCCACTGCTAGTGCTATTGGGTTTGGTTAGGATCCGTCTAACGGGTTTTGACCCGTTAGACCGTCTGACACAAGTTTTTGCCCAATGTTTAAATGATCAAACTAATTAAATTCAGTTCTAAAAAGAAAAATTACAGTTCACTATTCTAGATTTATTATTATTTTTTATTTATTTATTATACAAATCAGTTCTCAAATTTTAAAATTTCCTAAAAGAAATAACCTATTATTTATAGGTATATTATTATCTAAATCCTTGGTTGAGTATAACTAGGGGCGCAGCGTAGTTAGGCCAACACTGGGCTGAAGCCCAGTGCAAATCTCCAGACTTCATATGTATATGAATGGACTATTTTTCTTGGGAAAAGGACACAAATACCCGATTTTGGAGACCCAATACCAGCAAAATGCCCACCCGGCAGGGATGTTTCATAAAAATGCCCGATTTGGCCAAATTGTTCCCAAATATACCCAACTCAAACAGATTCCGACAAAACTACCCAATCTTCAAAGATCTTCGGTGAATTGCAAATTTTCCCCTCCAAAATCACGGTGCTTGATCACAAAGGATCTCTCGATCAAAAATACAATCCCAAGCATACTAACGAAAAAAAAGAGAAAGGCACAGATTCGAGGAAACACAGATCGAAGGGAAAAAAACCCGACTCATAGAGAGATCACAATTCAAGATCAATATCGAGGAAGAAGAAGACCAAAACAGGTAAAAAAATGAGATTTGTTTATCTTGTTCTGAAAATACCTTATTTAGATATATTTCATGATTTTACAGATTGAGATTTAGGATTCAATGTGTATTGACCGAGATTGACATTGAATTGAACCAAATTTTGCATGCATATCCAAAACCTGGAAGTTGTAAGCTTCAAAATACTTATTTAGTTCGAATTATGATCCAAAATCCTATAAACATTGCTTCTCGTGATTATTTAAGAATAAAACGTGTCAATCTGAAAAACTCAATGCAAGATTACATTACGTGATTGTTTCACATATGTTTCTTTCTTGTTTCACGTATGTTTCTTTTATGTTTCACGATTGTTTCGTCGCCTTTGCTTCTTGACATACATAAACATTGTTTCATTCATGTTTCATTTATGTTTCGTTTATGTTTCACTTAGCCGACTATTCATCGAAATCCACAGTTGGATGGAGCAAATCCCAGCTGTAGTATACCACAATGGACAATGGGGAGAAAATGGAGAGTACATGAACTTTGAGATAACAGAATACTCATTCCATCGACAAAGACATTCAAGACACTAAGGGGGATCTTAGAACAACAAATTCAATACAAGAAAGATATGGAAGATATGCAGATTAGATACAAATTGACAGAGACTCTGCCACCATTGAAAATAGAAAGTGATTACAATCTCAAATTCTACCCGGAAGTGAAAAGCAAAGAAACTTGGATGAAGTTCCCTTTGTGCATAGATATAGTAAGAAACGAACCGAGTTTGGAAATAACAACACAACAAAATGTAATGAAGGAACCAAAGAAGATGTCTATAGAGAGCTCACTGAAGGAAAACATGGACCAGAACGCGATTGACTACATCGACTATGCAAACCTCATTAGCAGAAATGTGGTCGGAGAAGAAGACTCAATGGGAATTCAAGAAACTACACATGCTGAAGAAGAATTCCAAAAGGGGGATATCTACAACATCAAGGAGGAATTGATCAAACAGCTCATTTGTTTTGCCTTGAAAAATCATTTCCAATATAAGGTGAAGAGGTCGTGCAAACAGAAATACTACGTAAACTGTATAGATGAAAATTGCAATTGGCATTTGAAAGCATCTTCCACATCGGGTACAAAAACATTCATAGTAAGAGAGCACGAAAGAACACACACATGTACGTTCGATAAGAGGATGAGCGACAATAGGCACGCCACGGCAAAAATAGTTGGGGACCTTATCAAATCAAAGTACCTCAACAACATCAAAACAGTCTACACGCCGACAGATATAATTAGAGACATGAAAGACGAGCATGGAATAAGTCTCGACTACAAAAAGGCGTGGAGATCGAAAGAAAAAGCACTGGAGGTAATAAGGGGGAGGCCGGATGAGTCTTATCAGAAACTACCGGCTTACTTGTACATGTTGGAGGAAACGAATCCCGGGTCGATCACTGAAATAGTAAGAAAGGAGGATGACACGTTCCTCTTCTTGTTCATGGCTATAAGTGCATCGATAAAAGGATGGAGGCACCGCAGCCTCATTATTGTTGTTGACGGTGACGCTTCTCAAAGCAAGCTATGGGGAACTTTGTTGTCTCCGCTCGCACACGATGGATGGCAATGGGAGCATTTTCCCATTGGCTTTTTCGGTAGTGGATTCTGAGAACGATGGGAGCTGGTTGTGGTTTTTCACAAAGATAAGACAAACCTTTGGACTCAGGGAAGGGATGTGCATAGTCTCAGACAGACACATGAGTATCGAGACAGCAATAAAGGAGGTACACAATGTAAAATTTTTCTTTATATGATGTTTCATGTTTGTTTCATATATGTTTCTTTCATGTTTCACATGTAGTTTCAAAAATTTCTCACAAGTATATTATTTTAACGATCAGGTATATCCTGAGGTCTCTCACGGCCGTGCATGTATCATCTATCAACAATTTGAAGGCAAACTTCAAAAGGAAAAACAGCGAAATACGAGATCCGTTCATAGCAGCAGCAAAAGCATACACGAATGAAGAGTTCCAAAAGCAAATGTCTGCACTTGACAGCATAAACAGCAGAATTAGACTCTATTTGTCAAACATCGGCTACGAGAAATGGACACGACTCCACTGTCAGAGCAAACGATACTTTGTCATGACCTCAAACATAGCAGAATCACTCGAATGCGGCGACGGTGGCGGGAGAGACCTACTGCAACAAAATGCTTTGCTCGAATACTTGAGATCTTTAGTTCAAGATTGGATGTGCGTACATCGATTGAAGCAAAATCAACATTCACAAGGATGACAAAAAGAGTCAAGAGTATATGGGGAAAAACTACACCATTTCACTAAATTTAAGGGTAATTTAATGCAAACTTTCATCAGTTGCTACATTGTTTCAAACATGTTTCTTATATGTTTCATTTATGTTTCAGGTGAAGCGATCAAATGACTTTATCTTCAAAGTCACAGAAGCTGAGAAGATATTTGTTGTGGACCTGGAAAAAAGGACTTGCACATGCAACAAGTTTCAAATGGATGAAATTCCATGCCCACATGCTTTAGCGGTAGTAAAAGATTTGAATGCAGATCCGTACCAATACTGCTCGTCATACTACATGAAGGAAACAATGGAAGCAGCTTATTTGGAAACAGTGTACCCAATCCCACATGAAGGTACCTGGGTCATGCCAGAAGAAATCAACACAATGGTGATTCTACCGCCGGAGGGCAAGGCAAAATCTGGAAGGCCAAAGAAAAGGAGACACAAGGCAGCTTGGGAGAAAAGCGCCAAGAGCAAATGTGGTAGATGTGGGGATCCTGGTCATAATAGAAAAACATGTAGGAATCAACCAAAAACAAAATAGGACTCATAGTACAATATTACTATTACGAATATACGTGTAATTGATACAACTTCCACATATATAAAATCAAAAGCAAATTGTTTCTATGTTGTTTCAAATATGTTTCTTACAATAAGATGACAAGACAAATATTTGTTTCGAATGTGTTTCAGATATGTTTCTATTGTACAACGAAAACATTTACCAGGTTGAACCATAAGAAACGTAACACAAAATGCAAAATAATTTGAATCCCGAACAAAGCAACATCAATACATTAATCGGAAAACATCTCGTAACTCGTCTGCAAATTGTTCAAAAACATACAACCAAGAAAATCTAATCGATAATCAAAACAGCCAATACTGGTCAAAATCATCCAAGGAAGACTATTATAAATACCAAATACCCCATAATACTAAAAGTACCAAAATTAATACAAATCTGTTCAGGTGATTATACAATTTATCAGGATTTTCGTAACAACAATTCCCTGCAGTCCTTCGGGAGTGGAGGAAGAATTTCAATGTCGATGTCGTCCTCGTCGCCGTTTTGTTGCTTCAGCTTCGCGTGGTTGTAGAGCAAATGACTAAACCTTGAGCGCTCATTCTCTACGTCAAACGCCTCAGCATCCATTTTCTTCCCGGCAACAAAATATTCAGCGTAACAGGCAACAAAAACACCACAGTCACTACAAAAACAAATGTAAAAAATAGACAGTCAGCCATATAAAACAACTAAAACAAACAACAAGAAAGAACGAACAAATCGGAAATACATAGAAAAAACGTACTTCTTGGTCTGCAAAGGAATGTCTTTCACAACGACGACTTTCATAGCAGCATTCGGATCACCGGAATATGCACCCTTGCCAAGTACAACATTGGGATGGACACCATAAAAGGCTACCAGGGACAGGAATCTAGGAAGGAGGGAGATGTAGGCTTTCACGGCTTGAGCAGCCACTTTCACAGAATCATCCGTCTTCAACGAATTGTACAAATAGATGGTTCTCTCCTTCACGCTCAACCGTCCCAATACCCAATGCTCCATGTCAATGCAATGTATGGGGAACAGAATGTGGTCAACTTCCGACCATGGCCGTCCGCAAGCTATATCATATCCCATGATATAGTCCACAATTGTCGTATTGACATTGATCATGGAAAGATCAAAATGTTTCTTTTTTCTTTTGTTAACTTGGCAATATTTCTTGTAAATGCTTTGGATGCACCGGTCAAATATCAGATCCGTCGTTGTGAATGTCACAGCATTATGCCCCTATAGGAACTTCTTCCTCAGATAGTAGAAAAGAACATCAATATGCTGCAAAGTAAACACAAAACACAATAAAAAAAAAAGAAGGGACAATTCAGAAAACAACATGGAATACAAGAAAAACTTACGGAAGAAGCCAAGTACTCGTCAACATAATACAGTTTGTGTGAAACCATGACTTCGACTTCACTTCACAGACACCAAGTTTCAAGGAAGGCTCAACTTTGTCATCTTCCTCCGAGTATCGATTCGGTCTGAAGAAGAGTATCAAATAAACACAAAACCAAAAACAACACACTAATCACAAATTTATAAACATTTATGAAATTGTTTCATATATGTTTCAAAATGGTTTCAGGATTGTTTCAGATAGCAACTAATTACAAATATGAAAATAATAAAGGTGTATACCCTTGAGAATCAAACCCTTCCGCAAGCCAGTCATTCAACCCATCCGACAGGGCCCTTATCCCCGGACCTTCACCCATATTCTCGTCCAGCGGGCACCTTCCCTTAACCAAGGGCTTTGGAACTTTTTTCCCATCATCCACAACGGCATCTTTGTCGCCGGCATCTTCCAATCCAATCACCACATCCCCGGGTTCACCACCTTCAGCAGACAGTTTCAAAACACCCTGAAACAAGAAAAAAACAAGACAAAAGGGAATAAAATAACAAATAACAAACAGAATCCAAAAACAATAAAAAAACAGAACCTATAATTTAAACACACCTTTCCTAGTGCAGCTTGACTTGCGGTTTTTAATATATTGTCAATTTGAGAAGGGGTGAGATTGTCAAGTTCCCCGAGAACTAAGGAATTTCTCGCTCCTCCCCACCGTCCTGATTGTCTCATCAAAGAACCTTCTCAACCTCGCCACGTTCCTTGATTGATTCATCAAACACATTCTCCCTCTCGCTGCCATCCTTCCTTGATTCATCAACTACATTATCAGTGCCCTGTTCTAGATTAACCAAACCACTAGCTGCAACACCCTCTCGCAAAGACTAAAATCACCTTCACCGGGCGTCATCTTTTTTTCCGGCTTCAAAGAAATGGAAACATCCACATTCCCGTCATCAACCTCATCATCTCCATGTTTTTCCTCATCTGCATCTTCCTCAGAACCTGAACCTAAGGACATGCCATTAGATTCACTTTCACTCGTAGACTCCGATTCAACAACCTTCTCACCTTCATCAACAACAGCACGAACCTACATAAAAAATAACAGCCATGTGATGAACAAAACAAAAATAAACAAAAAAGAAACAACAAGAAAAAAACAAGAAAGATAACAAAAAAATACTTATAATTAAAAATAACGAAAAAAAGTATGAGGATTGAGAACCTCTAGTTTGCTCTTAATATCGGCAAGTTCAGACAAAACCATAGCAAATTGTTCTTCCAAGAATTTTGAAGTTGAAACCTTAAAAGCCTCAAATTCCTTAGAAAACAACCGTTGATTCCTAGCAATGTCGCCAACTCGTCTGCTTCAAGCCACTACCACCCACACCCTCCTTCCTCTTCAACCTTCCAACAACAAAATCATCGCAACCGGGCTGAATGTGTACTTTGATTTATCATAGAATGTCTCAATGCCCACCGCACTAACCATCATCGAGAGGGCCACAAGTTCATCAAACCCAACTCGAAATAAAAAAATAAATAAATCAAGACTAAACATAAAAGAAACAATTCTCAAACATAAATAAAACAAAACAGAAGAAAATAAATAGTAAAATCATATTGCCTGCTCAAATTAACCGATTGAATATCTTCATGTCAAGGTCTTCAAAGACGAACTTTGTTGTCTTTCCCGGACTTTGAACACGCCCGATTTAAAATCCTCGGGATCTCGCAGTCAACCCGAGCACAAAACTTGTCGTTCACTTCAGGGCAGCACTCATAGAACCATATCTGGAAAGCCAACGGAAATCCTTGAAGTCTATAGAATTTCGTACGCTTCCCACCAGGATTCTCCTCGCCTTGAAGTTTGTTTCTGTACAGTATTTGCTGCCTCAACTCACGTATCGTCACATCGAACAACTCACTACCCCAAGGATAGGTGTCCAAGACATCCATATCCTTGTCAACCAATTCAAAAAATGACATATCCACAGAACTACCAAAGAGAAGTAAAAAGAAAAAATGGATAAAATAAAGTAAAGCCAATTTCAGTGCGTCTAAATCCTCATCCCCCCAAACACGGAGTAAGAAACATTCCTCGATCGACTGCCTATTAAACTTGTTCCTACTAGCAAAATACTTCTGAAATATAACCGAATTCTGAACATCACCAGACAAAGAAGGCTTAACACCAACACAATTCAAACCGGTAACAATAGCAAACTCACCCAACCCAAACCGCAACAACTTCCCACCCACAGAAACAACAATTTCGTCCCTTCTTCGAGTGGACGACTTGGCGTTTCAACAGAAATGAACAAGCCGATTCGAAATCAACTTCTTTCATTTCCGGAAGTATCCAAAACAGTCCTCTCAAATGCCTCCAAGTTGGTTGTCGATTAAGGTAGTCTTTATATTCTTAATAACATCAAACGAAAAGGCGTATTTACTCGAAAGATCCGAACTGGCCAAGGGGTCAAGAACGTACTTGAAACCCTAGAAACAACAATGAAACAAAACAGAGACATAAAAGAAACACAAAATCAACAATCATTTCAACTTAAAACGCATAAAAAAAAATGAAACATAACAGAAACAAATAAGAAACACATAAGAAACAACATCGAAACAAAAAAAAGAGTACAAATCAAAATACACAAAACTCATACCTCAGCAACATCGGTTTCTTCAAAGGAAACCTTCTTCTTCCCAAAGAAAGCTTCACACCGGCATTCGATTTCACAACTTTGGAAGGAGATTTAACATCCAGAACCGCTTCTTTCTCAAAAACTTTTTCTACTTTCCTCTTCTTAGAATCCATAGAACCGGCAGCAACCTTCTGAACTTTCCTCTTTTTCGAGGAATCTGCTGCTATCTTCGAAGAACTTCTCAAAACTCTCTTATGAGGTGAGTTTTTTGGAGCGTTTTTAGGGGCCATTAATAACACGAATACCAGCGGTTTGAAGACAAACTAACCCTAGGAATAACGTGATGAAGGATGAAGCTCGAACGACGAATGAAACTAAAAGCACTAATGGAGAACGTGGCCACGAACACCTGAAGAATCGGAAGAAAAACGGGCGCGAACTCAAAAACGGATGAAGAAGACGAACCAGTAAGAATTTTGACTTACCTAGGTTAAGAAAGTGGAGGGGGTAAAAACTGGATAGCAGCCTAAACTGGGCGGGTATTTTTGGGAAAAAAAGCAGCGGGTCGGGTATATTTGGAATAGGGTGACATTTTTGTCTTTTTTTGAAAAATGAGGGCATTTTGTGTAATTTCCTCATTTTTCTTTATAGTCTAAATCCAACCCAACCACCATTCCTTTTAATTTCTCAATTTGTTTTTGGGCAATTGACAGAAATACCCACCTTTTTTAAGTTAATGTCGCTATTTACGCTTTTCGGTGCAATTTTACCTAAATTTATATTTTCCGGTGCAATTTTACCTAAATTTACGCTCCCCGCTCCTTTTTTACACAACAATACGCTCCAGCAAAAATTCTCGGAAAATTTTACGCTTTGTTTCAATATTGTTTTTAACATGTTTCAAACATGTTTCTATGTTTCAACATTGTTTCTAACATGTTTCTTTTAATAAAATAGGTAAAAAATTGTATTTAAACATTGAAAACTTCAGTGAAACAACAAAGAAAAATCATAACAACATTAAAAAGGGTATGGAAACAACGCAGAACAACGTAAAAAATATTTAAAACACAACATGAATAAAAATAGCTTAAAAATAGGTAAAAATTGTATTTACACATTAAATACTACATGAAAACAACAACAAAAATTATTAGAACAACATTAAAAATATTATAGAACAACACCGAAACAATAGAAACAATGTACAAAATAATATATGAATAAAAAACAGCATAAAAAATAGGTTAAGGTTGTTTTGAAACATCGAAACAATAAAGAAACAACATAGAAACAACATAGAAACAATAAAGAAACAAATTTAAACAACCTCGAAACAACTTATATCACATATAAAACAATGCAGGAACAAAAAAAAACGAAAAAAATAAAAATAATCAAAAAATAGCAAGGAGCGTAAATAAAATTAGGTACAAAAGTAAAAAAAATAGGCACAAGAGTAATTGGAGCGTATTGTGTGGTAATGGTACAAAAATCAGCGTATTCTGTGTAATTTTCTCCTTTTTTTTGCTCTCAGCCCACCCAATTAAATCTATTTGTACAACCCAACTAACTCATATTAAAAAAATCCATTTATGTTTTAAATTTAATGGCCTTGAAATAAACAAATATCAAAATAATTTTCAAGATTCAAGTATGAAGTTTTCTTTATTTTTGTAATTATTTCTTGTATTAATTAATTTGTTGTTATTACCTATTTGTTGGGTAAGATAAAATATGAATCTTTTTTCTTATATGGTTGTTTTTTCTCTCTCTACAGAAGATAAGGAATAGTTTTTTTACATATTAAAAAATAATAAAATAATTCTTTTGATTCTTCATTGTATTAATTAACATTGTCTTTGAAGTTATAATTGAGACTAACCCATTTAAATGTGCATTTGTCTCTTGAAAGAGCATTTCATTAATAAAACATGTGACGACGATATTTTGTAACAACTGAAAGAATATTCTCAGCAATAAGACATGCAAAGACGGCACTTCGTAATAAAATGGGACATAATTTTCTTGAAGATTGTTTGATGCTTAACTATATAATTTCTATAATTAATGAATTTTATGCTTAGAAACTTCATCGGGCACAACTTCATTGAATATTAATAAAAAATTATTATATATATTAATAAAAAAATTACTTCTTAGCCCACCCTACTCTTAATTCTTGGATCCGCCATTGAGTATAATCATACTTATCTATGCAGGTTAGGCCAAATCTCCAGTTTCAAATCCATTTATGTTTTAAATTTAATGGCCTTGAAATAAACAAATATCAAAATAATTTTCAAGATTCAAGTATGAAGTTTTCTTTATTTTTGTAATTATTTCTTGTATTAATTAATTTGTTGTTATTACCTATTTGTTGGGTAAGATAAAATATGAATCTTTTTTCTTATGTGGTTGTTTTTTCTCTCTCTACAGATGATAAGGAATAGTTTGTTTACATATTAAAAAATAATAAAATGATTCTTTTGATTCTTCATTGTATTAATTAACATTGTCTTTGAAGTTATAATTGAGACTTACCCATTTAAATGTGCATTTGTCTCTTGAAAGAGCATTTCATTAATAAAACATGTGACGACGATATTTTGTAACAACTGAAAGAATATTCTCAGCAATAAGACATGCAAAGACGGCACTTCGTAACAAAATGGGACATAATTTTCTTGAAGATTGTTTGATGCTTAACTATATAATTTCTATAATTAATGAATTTTATGCTTAGAAACTTCATCGGGCACAACTTCATTGAATATTAATAAAAAATTGTTATATATATTAATAAAAAAATTACTTCTTAGCCCACCCTACTCTTAATTCTTGGATCCGCCGTTGAGTATAACTATACTTATCTCTGCAGGTTAGGGCAAATCTCCAGTTTCAAATCCATTTATGTTTTAAATTTAATGGCCTTGAAATAAACAAATATCAAAATAATTTTCAAGATTCAAGTATGAAGTTTTCTTTATTTTTGTAATTATTTCTTGTATTAATTAATTTGTTGTTATTACCTATTTGTTGGGTAACATAAAATATGAATCTTTTTTCTTATATGGCTGTTTTTTCTCTCTCTACAGAAGATAAGGAATAGTTTGCTTACATATTAAAAAATAATAAAATGATTCTTTTGATTCTTCATTGTATTAATTAACATTGTCTTTGAAGTTATAATTGAGACTAACCCATTTAAATGTGCATTTGTCTCTTGAAAGAGCATTTCATTAATAAAACATGTGACGACGATATTTTGTAACAATTGAAAGAACATTCTCAGCAATAAGACATGCAAAGACGGCACTTCGTAACAAAATGGGACATAATTTTCTTGAAGATTATTTGATGCTTAATTATATAATTTCTATAATTAATGAATTTTATGCTTTAGAAACTTCATCGGGCACAACTTCATTGAATATTAATAAAAAATTATTATATATATTAATAAAAAAATTACTTCCTAGTCCACCCTCTTCTTAATTCTTGGATCCGCTAATGAGTATAACCATACTTATATATAGGCCAAATCTCCAGTTTCAAATCTCACCAAGAGAACCCAAAGAAAGGAAATACAACTTCTTGGCCCTTGACGGCGACGGAGGCCACGAGCAGCGGCAATTCAACGGCGGCGCTGTCGCGGCCGCGAGACAGTGGTGATGAGCGTGTGTATTTATATGTATAAAAAAAAAAGCTAAAACTAAAAATAAAGGAGAAGAAACATATGTAGGAAAAGGAGGAAGAAATCCTGTTTTCTTCTCCCTAGCGGTGGCCGTTTGCCAAGAGAGGAGAGGAAGTGCGTCGGTAAATAATAAAAACAAAAGAGAAGAGAAGAACCTATCTTCCAATATATTAGCATATGCGATACCTATCCGCAACTAATAGATAAGATTAAGAATTTGAATGGGCTTTTCAAAGTCATATGATGGGCTTGGCTAATTGGTTGGGTGATGCCTTAGACTAACTGAAATTAAATGGGTTAAGTTCTCTCATACTAAATATTGCTAAAAAAAATTTAAGCAAAGTGATTTCTAAATTCTAATTATTTCAAAATTTCCTAGTTTTAAAAAAAATTCATAATCATCTTAATGTTAATTGTCTTGATAATATAAGTCTAACTTTAAAACCACTAAAAGTACTAATTAATCTCAGTAACTAATGCCAAGATTTCAGGAATTATCCCTAGTCCTAGTTGTTATGAAATTAATTAAGATAAGCTATATTAATCCAAGTGATTATTCAATTAATTAAACAACTAAATTAAAATCCATATACTATCACCACTCAATTATATAGAGGTAATTGAAGAACAAATATTTATGATTTTGATATTTACATCATCATCTAAATGTGGGGTCTCACACCATCCCCACACTAACTTCTTGGTGTTGTAGAAGTTATCAGTGACTAGATTGTTCATTGGAACAATCTCTTTCATGAGCTCCGTAATCTGGTCAAAACACTTTTCTAACATGCGATTCTCTAACTTTAAGCTCATTAAGCGAGCTACCAAAGATAATTGAGAGTGTTTCTCACACTGAGGCCACAACTGTATTTCAGCAGCTTTCAACATATCGCAGAACATTTGGGCCTCTGGAATTCGGTGGCTCCTTTGTCTCATCCATATTAAGTTCAGGACAACAATATATAAAATCATTGTATAGTATGCACTAGAAGGTTCTTCACTATCAATAGAATATGGACCACCAATACTACGGTCAACATTGGGACTCACATTCATTTGCCCTAGAAGGTCCAAATATGGTAGTGTTGAGTGTGAGTTTTGCATGTATTTTAGGGCATATTTATGGCTATAATTGTTTATAAACATGCAATAACGTGTATGAAATGGTATATATTCGCTCTTTGTGGAAAAGATATTACGCTTGCTTGTTTTGTAGGAATTTAACGATATTTGGAGTGATTTTTTGACAAATACGAGCATTGCTACCTAGAATCATCAAGAATCGAGCGATTACACCCAATTGGAAGCCAACTATATGGAATCTAGAGTCATAGTGATGAGTCGTGTGGCAAAAGAAGCATAGATTATCAAGCAACAAGGAGATTTATCTCAAGGAACATCCAAACGCGTATGGAATTTCCAGCACTGGCACGGTTTAGTATTTTGGTCATAACTCTCTCTACAAAATTGATATTGAGCTGATTCAAGTGGCTATGGAAAGCTAAAAGAGAGGGCTACAACTCTTATGAAGACCCGCAAACAAATTTGGACGTTTGGGTGGCGCACGGGTAACCCGTGCGTGGACGCACGACCCGTGCGCCCTACAGAGACTGGATGTTTTCTACGGGATGGCGCATGGGTAGCCCGTGCGCCAACGCACGACCCATGCATTCTTGCAAAAAACTCCAAAAATGACAACAAATTGACCTAGGCTTCTAAAAGGGTATAAATACCACTTTTTGGGCGCACACCGGGAGGAAAGGTGCGGAAAAGACCCAAGAACACGAAAACACATCAACTTCATCAAGGAAGAATCAAGGGAAGAATCGGGTCGAATCGGAGCTTGAGGATTGAAGATTAATCGAGAGATTATCCATTTCCTTAAGTTTTCTCATTCTTTGTGCTTTAATCTTTCATTTTAGCTTGTCATGAATATGAACAATTTGTCTATGAGTTGTTTATTTGTAATGAGTAGCTAAACTTCTTGTGATTTTCGGGTTTTGGAAGTAGATTAATTGAACTCTTGTTGAGTGTTTTAATCTTAGTTGAAGTTATTGTCTTGAAGCCTATTTGAGTACTTTGTTCTTATTCTTGTTTTATCACTTGGCCAATGATTTAGCATGTTTGATATATTGATTCATAATTCGAGAGATGAGTTTCAATATTAGATCTTGAGTACTTGACATGAATGTTTGCATAATCGAGAGGTTTGTGAATATTTGTGAGGACAATTGATCTTTTGTGCTTTTGGGAGTTGTTTATCTTATATTGAGTAGAGATGCTTTAGCATAGATATTTCAATCTACACTTTATATACATCTCGAGAGGGGGATAAAATACCGTTGTGATCGTCTTATAGGAGTATTGACAATAACTTTGGCTTTGATTAAATCGGACAATAAGAGGAATATTAATTGAAACCATAACCCGGGAATCCATTTCATTCTCTTGATAATTCCATATTTATTTTCATCTTGTATCTTGTGGTTATTCTTGTCTTTACTTCCCCAACAATCATCAAATTACGATCGTCTAAATAAAAATAAAACTATCTTAGTTCAATACTTAGCGCACTAATTTATTAGTTTCCATGGATACGACCTTACTTACCCTATTCTATAAATTACACCGTACACTTGCGGTGAAGCTAAAAATAAAGGTGAACAGGTAGTTCGGCACAAAGCCATGTTTCGCCAAGTGATATTTCAGTGTGGGCATGTCAAGAAAATTCTTGTTTCGACATTGCTGATTACAAGGACACATAATCATTGTCTTTTCCATCCAGTCAGGTTGATTAGTAGCGAACTGGATGAAAGTTTCAAGCCCATCAATTAACCCCCGAGTTAAAAAGCCATTTTGAATTCTTGCATACATCCTGACAATCAGAACTCATTTTTATGATGTCCTATACTAATAAAAGAAGAAAACTCAACAACTTTCCTCTCTGCTCTATTTCAGTTAATAAACTCTTCTCTTCAATGATAGCTAACTCCAATTAGCGTAGGATTGTAATATGAAAAACATATGAAAATGTTCAGAATGACAGGCATATGAAAATTTTGGACATGTTTAAAAATTGACTAACAATTCCTAATAATAAGGTTTCCTAATGAGATTCAATACCGAATCATTGGTTAGGCCCTTATAGAAACCAAAAGGAGGAGAAATGTATCACATGATAACTAGATCTAAAACTCTTGACATTAAAATCAAATAATTTGTGATTAGGATAAACCTTAGGGGTAGTTTTTGTAATCTACCTTAAATATTATTCATATATACCTGCCACTTTTGGTGTGAGGAAGTGGCTAGTTAAAAGTAAATTAAAAGTCTAAAGAACATTCAAGGATGCTTCCAAATACTTTCTAGAAGCATCCTTTTCTTCATTAATCTCTTGATAAAAATAACTTGATTTCAACTTCAAAGTACAAAATAAGCATACAAATTCTATTTCTTGTGTTTCTCAGAGTAATTTGCAGGGAGCAGTTTGATTTTCCAACCAAGACATATTATTGTCTGTGATTAAATTTGGGGTCTATAATATCTGGAGAAAAGGCTAAAAATAGAATCAGTATTTATGGTAATCGAGTGGCTTGCCACCCTTAATTTGAACCATCACTGGCATACATTAAAACAGGTCATGAAAACACATAGAATATAGGGGTGCTCTCAGCTAGCCCTCATTAGCTCTTCGCTTGCTTGGACAAAGAAGGCTTTAGGTGTTACATATAACGTTTTTATTATTTTAATTTTGTGTTCTTTTTTAGCTAAAAAGCTATCACTATTTTTGGCCTAAGTTGTAAAAATTTGATAATTAACCAATCATTCCTCCTGACTAATAGTACTGACCAAAGATTTAAATGCTGTTGAATCAGCTGCTATGAGAGAATCAGTTCAAAGTTTGAAGATTTGGGATATCAGTCAATGCATCATCCCTGTTTTTATATTAAATCTTTTCATTATAAAAAAAGAATAAAAAAGGGGGATAAGTACAAAGCAACCCCTCAGGTTTATCCTAATTACAAAAAACTCTAGTTATCCTTCAAAATTATAAAATACTCCCTTGAGGTTTGTATTTACCTAACAAATATGCCCTCTTGAGGCTTCTTGATTCTTGAGGGTGCAATTTTGTTAGCTAAAACAAATATCAGGGTGTATTTGTAATTTCAAATGATAACTGGATTTTTTTCGTAATTATGCTAACCTTAAGGGTAATTTTGTAATTAACAAGAAAGCTTAAATAGAAAGACAAACTAAAAAAGTCAATACAACCCTTTTTTGGTATGAAACAACTGTCGATTTTATTAATAATACTGTTTCCTAGAGAATCTAAGGAGCCTATGTATATGCATTATCAACATTAATGTCTATATCCCTTCCAAACATTAAAAATTCAAGGGCTATTAACATATCAAAACCAAATATTAAAACCCATTCTTCCGTGGGAGCATTTTGATGCCATCATTTTCTCTTTACATTCCTTTTTATTTCCCTTTTCTCATTTGGTTACACCTGCTTCAAATACTTTAAAATTTCCATAGAAACAAGCAAAAAAGCTCATCAGAGAGCTCAATTTGTTTGCTGGACATAATGTCAACATTGTAGAAGATGATCATGCAATAAATGCACCAAAAATCATCAAAAAAATGTTTTCGATTCCCTTACCTTATTGATTCTGAAAACTATTGTTCAAGATTTTGGTCACCATGCTGGATATTATAGACTTCCTCACACAAAAAGTTCCAGGTATATATGAATAATATCTAAGGTAAATTACAAACCTACCCCTATGGTTTATCCTAATCACAAAAATATCCAGTTATCTTCCAAAGTTACATTTACCCAAACAATCCATTTCACCAGCAGTAAACACAGAATTTGTAGCATTTCACACACAATGCAATACCTAAGAATGAATTCACAGAAGACAGTATTTAGAAGAATTAAAAGCCCTCCAAATATCCAAAATAGAATTCATCAACATCTAGAGACAGAACATATATTTTTTAATTCCATAGGATTCCCTCAGCCTCCTTTCCCACCAAACAAAATCAAATATAATCAGACGCATAACAATTACGTACATAAGAGACAGAACATTAACAAGTTAACAAGATAGATGACATAATAAATTGTAATTGTATGAAAAATACATCACTCGTAAGCCCTAATTTCTCGAATTGGAAACACAAAAAAAAACTTAGAAACTGAATTGATGGTAGTGGCTGGTGGTGATGATATGTGTGGGGGTGGTAATGACTAGAACTGGTGGTGCGTCAAAGAGAAGGGGATAGTTCTATTCTACGCTCACTATGTTGAAGGAACCGGGTGGGATTTTAAATTAAAATCTAACCACGGATTTAATTTCGGTTGTTAAAGTTAAATAGTATTAGCGACGGATAATCCATCATTAGTTAACAACAGATTTATATTTTGTTGTTAAATTTACGTGAAACGACGGCGCTAATGTATCCTAAACATACAGAAGGAATTTTTCGTATACAAATCCATGGACAAATGTTGTCACTATTCTATCGCTATTCCGACACAACACAAACTTTGCGCAAAAAAATTGGCGCCTTATTTGCCTACAATTTATCGATGGAATGACTATCCGTCATATTTCCGTAGCTAAATCGTCGCTAATCAGTTGTTATTTCCTTTTTAATTTAAAATAGCTATTTCCGTAGGCATGCATTCCGTCGCTACTCTATTGCAAGTTAGCTATGGACAATTTCCTTCACTAAAATCTGTAGCTATTTTTCAGTTTTCCTGTAGTGATTTTTATTTGCATATCATTTGCATGATCTTGTCCATTTTACTTATATATTTATTGAATCCCGCGCATCATAATGAGGAAGAAGTTAGATTTTTAGTAGTTCATAACTTAGTAGTTTTTCGTTATAGATGAAGATCAAAATGTTAAACTAATACGGCAACATCGTAATATCATTTATATATATATATATGTACTTACCATGTGACTAATGTAAAATTTAGAATGTATTATACCAAATAACTCGAGTGACTAGTCATTTCAAAATTTCATATAACGTCCAAACATTTAATAATTGTGATATATATTCCTAATATAATCATAGACAGAAAAAATAAAATACATTAATTAAGATTCTTGAAATCACAATCAAGAAATACCATAAGATAAGTAAACTAATAAAAATTGACATCCAATGAATCCATTACATTAGGTATGTCTAAATTACACTGCAAAAGGTTGATAGAATTGTTTCAAACAAATTGATACATTATGAATTAAGTTTCACAAATGAAATTGCATCAGCGACGTGTATATTTGGTGTCAGTACAAAGTAAATAGAGAGAAGTATGGCATATGACTCAATATTTTCCAAAAGTTTTGGTCAGAGCGAGTTGAAGAAGCTGGGATTTGGAGCACTAATTATTTGCTTTATAATGGCATCTAGCTTTCACACAGTCTTAAAGCAACATGTTCGTAAGTGTATCCATCTTTCTCTTAAATTACACCAAAACTTTTTCACTTTTCTTCATGTCCATTATGCGTGATCTTCTGAAATCATATTTTTTTTATGAACTCTCTGTTACAAATGGTTTTGATATTGAAAAACATTAATTATATGTTTGCTATATATTATTTAAATTATTTTGGTTGAGTAATTTTAGAAAAATATATTTAGATGGTGCGATTGGAAATGTGTGCAGAATAGGTTAATGTGTTGTTGGAAAATATACTTCTTAAAGATATTTCTAACTATTATAAATATTTTGTTATTTGGATGTAGTTAGTGGTGTAGTAGGTTATATATAAGATTATTTGGTTGAAATAATGATTGATAAATAAAAACTGTATTCCTCTATATTCCTAGTTACAATTTTGTTTTTGGCAGATTACCCTGCTGAGGTTGTAAGACCAATTTATTATAATTTGAGCAATTCAAGAGCAGATGTGTTTGAAATTATTGGCAACATAAGAATACAAGGAAACTCGTCCACTATTTTCGTTGCTTCTAGCTTGGAAGGAGAAATAAAATCATGGACCATAACACCATATGCCAGAAAAGGAGATAATTTTGTTACGGAATATGTCCGGAGCTGGAAAATTAAGAATCATCAGGAAAACTTACCTGATTGTAATCAACAATTGAGCATCCCAACCATCTTATTTTCTACAGGAGGATATTGCGGAAATCAGTTCCACGATTTTACTGATGTGCTAATTCCACTCTACTTGACTTCACGACGATTCCATGGAGAAGTTCTCTTTCTTGTAGCTGACAAGCGTTCTTTCTGGATATCCAAATATAAACCAATACTCGATAAACTTTCAAATTATGATATTGTTGACATTAACAAGGAAAATAATGTGCTATGCTTTAAAAGAATGATTGTTGGCCTTAGAGCCCACAAAGAGTTTGCAATTGATCCCTTAGAACCCCCACATTATTCCATGGAGGATTTTAAACAGTTCCTCCGAAGCACGTTTTCATTAGAGAGAGAATCTGTTACTAATCATGTTTGTCGAACTAGGCGTCCTCGGATGCTCATCATTTCCAGAAGGAAAAACCGATTTATAGCGAATGAAATTGAAGTAAGCAACATGGCTCGAAGCTTGGGATTTGATGTGGTGGTGGAAGAAACAGGGTGGAATATATCAGTGGTTGCAAAACAAGTGAATTCGTTTGATGTAATGATGGGAGTGCATGGAGCTGGGCTTACCAACATGGTTTTCCTTCCTCAAAATGCAGTCGTCATTCAAATAATACCATTTGGTGCAGAATTGTGGGCGAAACCTTACTTTCAGTTGCCTGCAAAAGGTATGAAGTTGAGATATTTGGAGTACAAGGTGAGTCTAAATGAAAGCTCTTTGTTGGGGAAATATCCACTTGATAGTCAAGTCTATAGAGACCCTGGTGCAATCTACAATAAGGGATTTATTGTTTATCATTCTGTGTATTTGAATAATCAAGATGTAACTCTTAATTTCTCTAGGTTTAGGGAGATCCTTTTGAAAGCCTTTCAGCTTGTTCAATGTTAAGTTTTTGTCTTAGGGGAACACTAGTGGTTGGAGATAGATCTATGTCTGATATTATCTTAGTTTAATTTATTAATTTTCATTCATGGAGAATTTTATGCATGGTAACAAAATTATTTAAAAAATTTAAAACCCTTATATGGAAATTGATAGTTTAAATAAGATATATATATATATATATATCTGTCAAATCTCAGCAATAAAACTCAATTATATCCACAATTTTTGTAATCCCAATCAGGGATAAAATCAGTTTAAGATTTTTAAATTATATTCAAACTGGGATTTAAATCCCTAATTTTAATTACTTTTGGGATAGATTCAGTTTAAGATTTTTAAGCCTTAACTAGATGTGACCACATGTAATGCATATCAAGGCTACATCATTCAAAATAAAGAAAATGGTAGTAGCACGAGGTTAGTAACTCAACTTCTTTCTTGGACTCCAAATTAAGCAATGTCAAGAAGGGGTGTACATTTCTCAATCTAAATTTACAAAGGAGCTTCTTAAGAAATTTAAAATTGAAGAAAAAAGAAGGGTAGAAACTCAAACAACAACAAACATCAAACTTGACAAGGATTAAAAAGGTAAATCGGTCGACGAGACCAAATATCAAGGTATCATTGGTAGTTTACTTTACTTAATCGCTAGTAGACCCAATATTTTTCATGTTGTATGCTTATGCACTTAATTTCAAAGCAATCCAAAAGAGTCTCATTTAACTGACATGAAAAGAAATTTTAGATATTTGAAAGGTACTATTTCTTATGGTTTATCCATCCGAAAAATGAAAATTTTATTTTTAAAATGTTATAGTGATTCAGATTATACCGAAAATATTGATAATTGGAAAAGCACATCCGGCTCATGTCAATCTCTTGGGGATTGCCTCATTTCTTGTTTTTCTAAAAATCAAAATTGTTTTGTATATATATATATATATATATATATCAATGGCTGAAGCCGAGTATACTTCCACAGCCTTTTGTTGTACACAATTATTATGGATGAAACAAACTTTGACTGATTATAAAATCAATTCTGAAAATATTCATATTTTTTGTGATAATACTTCTGCTATTAATATTTTACAAAATCCCGCTCATCATAATCGAACAAAAGATATTGAAGTTCGATATCATTTTCTAAGAGATTATGTTTCAAAAGGAAAAATTGAGATGTGTTTTGTTCCATATAAAGATCAACTAAGGGATTTTTACAAGACACTATCTGCTGAGTCTTTTAACTCTATTCGAGCTTGTTTAGGCATAATATATATTAAATAATGTTATTATTTGAATTTTTAAACTTTTATAAAAAATTTAAAAAGTTGTGGTGAAATTCTAATTTTTCAAAGAATAATCACTCACAAACTCGAAAAATCTCAAATCTTCACTGAATTGAGTGATTATGTTGCTAATTTCATCTATTTCTCAAGTGCTTCCCATATATATATATGGCACCTCCCAAGACTTTAAATGGGTCATGTTCTCCAAGCAAGCGAAAAAGAGTCGGATTATCAACTATACTTCTATTTTGCTGCTTTCTTAGTATGACTTTAATAATGTCTCTTTCATTTAAGCTTTTCGAGGAATTCAAAGGGGGAGAAATGTCTAAGTTGATTATTGTTTTATGCTTTTGAGAGTTTTATCTTTGTATATGACTAACATTCATAGGGGGGCTGTTGAGATTTTGAACTTTTGAGCCTTTAAGCTATTTGATAAGATAGGACAGGTTAAGCTTAATAAGTATAAAACACTTTTATTGTTTACTCTGCATATTGAAAGAGGGAGCTTTGAAAGCTTTTGTAAAACTGTTGATTCTTAGCTTATTTTTCGCTTATAACTTCTTATGAAAATTGATTTGAGAAGTGTTGTGTACAATGCATAGATTAAATCTTTGATCGGAAAACTATTTTCAAAAATATCCTCTTCAAAAGTTATTTTGGGTTGATATCATCAAAATTGGGAATTTTTTAGAACAAAGTTAATATTGATTTTGATGATTTCACATTTTCGATTTATAAACCAAAACAAATTTAATCGAATGATGTCAAAATATTTTCTAGAATGCCTAATATATTTTCATCATTTTAATTGGGCTCTATGAAGTATTACTTGAGCTCTAATTTGTCATAATTTGGAGAACTCTGTCTTGAGGTCGATCAATCGCTATAGAGAGCAACTGGTACCTAAAAGTTTTACAAAGTTTTCCAAAAATAGAGAAGTCTTTTTATTGAGGGCGATCGGTACCAGTGTGTTCTTTAATGTTTTGAAAACCAGAGTATTTTTAAGTAGTGACAGCGATTGGTCGCTATATAAGGTGACTGATATCTGTGTTTTGTACAAAATTTATTTTTTCTCTGTATTAACAACCACCATTCTCGATGTCATCGATCTCTATAGTAGCAAATTCAAATATATGAAGCAATTTGGAATCAACAAGGATGAAGGAACATAGAAATATCTACGGATAGAAAGATCGAATTGGAGATCCACTTGACAAGGTCATGACAAAAATGAGATTTGCCGAAAAAGCTCTAAATTCTCGAAAAGAGACTAAAAATGCTAAGGAAGAAATTGAAGATGAAGATTAGTTCTTGGAAATACAAGAAGAGCTCAATCAATTTAAAAGAATAAAGCTTGGAAACTTGTACTGCGCCCTCTTTCTCACACTATCATCGGAACAAAATGGGTATTTTGGAACAAGTTAGACAATCAAGACTATATCATTCGAAATAAAGCAAGAGTATTAGTACAAGATTAGTAACTCAGCTTCTTTCTTGGACTCCAAATTGAACAATGTCAAGAAGGGGTGTACATTTCTCAATCCAAATACACAAATAAGCTTGTTAAGAAATTTAGAATTGAACAAGGAATAAGGGTAGCAACTCAAATGTCACAAACATCAAGCTTGACAAGGATTAAAAAGGTAAATTGGTCGCTAGGACCAAATATCAAGGTATGATTTGTAGTTTACTTTACAATAGCTAATAGACCCGATATTTTTCATGTCGTATGCCTATGCACTCGATTTCAAAGCAATCCCAAAGAGTGTCATGCCCCGAATAATAATAATCCAAACTAATAAATTAATAAAACATAAGTAAAGGTCATAAACTCAACTCCATCACGGTTATAGGATACCAAATACAAAATACTTACTTATCGTCTATTACAAGCCAAAACAGCGGAAGTCTAATATCATAAGTAGGTTTCGATAATAGATACCAAAGTGGCTTATTACATGCCATGATCAAAGTACTTAGAGAAAATTAACTATTATAAGCAGCCAGAGCCAATGCTCGGATTACTCTTGGATTGGGGTGTCTGGATCCTCTTTATTATTTTCTGTAAATAATTTAGAAAACGTGGGGTGAGCTAAACGAGCCCAGTGAGTGGGGTTGGGGAATGCATAAAAGTTTTATGAAAACAAATTATGAAATCCTATGTGATGCATGTTATGTGCACAATGGAGGTTAAGTAGAGTAAATAACATTTTCAAAAGACGAACCAAAATTTTATCAACTTACGACAAGTCATCAAAAATTTCTGAAAGGAAAATATTATAATGGTGAGACGCTACTCAATAAAAACACAAGGTCGATGTGGAATTTACACTGCACCTTAATGTTCCGGTTCAAATTGATTTTAAAACGGACAAGGTTCTATGCCCCATTTTAAAATCTAATGATCGGGATAACATAACGATAAACGCGAGGCCGATGTGGAATAACACCGCACCCCATTGCGTTCTCTAATGCACCAAGCCGAAGCCTAACACCTTATTCCTCCCGAGTGGCTCGACGGCTCTTTAGTTGTGGGTTTAAACCCATATACTAATACTACGACCCAAGTTCCGCGCCGTCTCCGGCCCGACCAGGAAAATGGGAATAGGCCCATGTGTAGTCGAGCAAACATCAACAAACAACCTATTCGATTATTTGCCCGACCTACACATGCCGACACGACTCGATACACGGTCTATGATTACAAAGAGTTCAAGTATCATTTCTATACTAATCTATGTTGTGTACAATTAGTATAACAATCACAATACAACAAATGGATTAAGTATGCAGATCATAAGATAAGTGAGGTTATTTAATCAATATTCAATTTTTGCACAAATATATTCTTTAGTGATTATATCTTCTATCCATTATTTTCTATATTTTTAATCAAGCTAATCCATCAACATCTTTAAAAATGAAGTAACAATAAATTAAAACCTACCAAGCAAGAATTTAACAAGATTATTTTTCTAATTGTCATGCAACCATACCCAAAAATAACGATAGTAAATTCAAATTAAATATGCAAACCATCATATTGACTACTCATTTAAGTAACATTAATTCATGCAACTTCATGATTTTAAATCTGTTTTAAGTAAAGAATAAATAAAGTTTACCCAAATAGAATTAAGATTGGCTAAATTTTCACCCACTTGATTTTTTTTTTTTTTTTTTTTGATGATCAAGAAGCTATGGCACCAAGAGTGGCTTGGCTCCTACACGAATTTCCAACACTTTTTAGTCAAATTATTTTTAACAATTAATATTAAGATTTCAGAATATATATAGAATAACTACATAAATTTATCAAAGTAGTTTAATTATTAAGAAAAATAATATTAGAGAGAAGAAGAAGAAGAAAGGAAGTGAGGCTGGAAATAAACGCCCATACTAGCAATGGCGCCCGGAGGCAGCAGCGGTCCGGTGTTTTTCGGCAGCCCAGGACCAATTTTTCCGACCAACTCACTCTTTAAGACTCTAAAATAGAATATAATAAGATATATCTTATTTTGAATAACAAGATATAAAATAAATTTGAAATAATGGTATCAAAGTTCATAGATTTAATATTTTTATTAACATGCGAAGGTTCTTGGCATTATTCCTCAACCTTAAGGTGTAAACCGTAGTGGTTATCTTGGAATGGCCTTATTGAACCAAAAGACTAAAAAAATCTTAATAAAAATATTATTTCAAAATAGTTTGAAAAAGAATATTTGTAATATATGGTGAAATTAATAGATCTAGTGATTTTAATAACATGCAAAAGGGTCTAGGCAATTTTTCCTCAACCTTAAGGTAAAACCTTAGTGGTTTATTTGGGAGTAGCCTCATTGAACCCAAAAGAGAATAATATTTGAAAATTAAAGTTTAAGATTTGAAATAAATAAAAGATTATACAAAACAGTCCCAAAAAAATAGGAAAATAATCTGAAAAAATAATTTTAAATTTTGAAATACAAAAAAAATATTACAAGAAAACAGCCTCATACCCCATAGAAAATAATACTTGAAAAATGATTTAAAATTCGAAATAATTAATTAAAAAAAATATTATTATTGTTATTATTTTTTAAGAACACAGCCCCATTTTTTTAAAATTTCGAAATAAAAAAATATATAAAACAGCCCCCAAAATAGGAAAATAATATTAGGAAAATAAATTAAAATTTTTGAAATAGTAAAAAAAAACAGTATATATGTAGATATTTTTTTCTGTTAAAGAAATAGCTACAAATACCAATAGGAAAAGAAATATTTGAAAAATAAATTTAAAAATTCGAAATAATAAAGCAAAATGTAGAAACAGCCCTAAAATTTCTCATGGGCGGCGGTTTTGGTGTTTTTTCTGGTGGTGCTTCACCCTCAACCTCAAGGATTAAATCTCGTAGTCTTATTGGGTGAACTCCATTTTTTACACTTTAAAAACCACCAAAACTAAAATAAAACAGAAAAATAATATAAATATAAATATATATATATATATATATCATCTGAACTAACCACGAGAACAAGGATCTTGTCCCCTTTATGCCATCGCTTTGCGATGGCTTTTGATGGCCCGGCCGTTTGGCGCGTGGCGGAGGAGGACAAGATTACAAAAAAAAAAAGAGGGAATAGGGGAGAAGAAGGGGAAGGAAAGATGAAAGAAAGAAAAAAAATATGGGGAGGGACTATTTTTCGGCGGTCGGCGGGGTGGTGGCGGCCGCCGCCGCTAAAGGGGAGGAGGGGAGGAGAGAGCTTCACCTTTTATTGTGTGATGGTGTATGTAAAATGCTGAAAATTGTGCTTATGGTTAGAGTTGAGGGTATATATAGGGGTCTAAGTTGGGTAGGCTTTTGGTTTGGGTTGGGCTTGGAGATGGGCTAGGCTTGACAAAAAAATAAGGCTGGAAAAAAACTGAAATGGGTCAAAAATTGGGTCTAAAGTTTTGGCTAGAGATTTAATCATAGGATAAATCCAAAAGAAATGCATGCATAAAATATAACAATTGTATAAGATTAAATAAATTAGTCATAAAAATATAAATTCTAACTTATATGAATAATTAAAATTATAAAATAAAGTCATATTAGTTAAGGGAAAAATTTATAAAGCTATAAAAATTAAAGTATACCACCAAATAAGATAAATACCTAGAATATCTCGTGGTTAGTTGATGTGGTCTTACATACTCCCCTCCTTCAAAGAATTTGGCCCCCAAATTCCTTCTTGAAATATTTCTGGGTAATTTTTGATCATATCTTTCTCCAACTCCCAAGTAGCATCCTCAAGTTTATTATGCTTCTGCCATAATACTTTCACTAGAGGAATTCTTTTTCCGCGTAATTCCTTAATTTGATGGTCAATAATTTGCAATGGTTGTTCCGCGTATGATAAATCTTCTTGAATCACAGGGATCTCTTCTTTGATGATATGCGTCGGATCCGGGTTGTACTTCTTAAGTCGGGATACGTGAAATACATCGTACATCCCTGCTAATGCCCCCGGAAGGTTAAGTTGATAAGCCAGGCTGCCAATTATCTCCACAATAGGGTATGGTCCTACATACCGTGGACTCAATTTTCCGCCTTTTCTAGATTGTATAAGACCTTTTCTTGGTGATAATCTCAAAAATACCCTATCCCCAACTTCGAATTATAGATCCCTTCGCCTCTTTTGCCGACTCTAAGCAGTTCTTATTCTCTCTTTAATGAGTCGGACTTTTTCCATTGCTTCTTGAACTAAATCTATTTTGGCAATGGCTGTCTGAAGCCCTCTTCTCTGTTTTGGCGTCCATTTGTCATCTATCTCCCAGTGTACTGGAGATCTACATTTTCTCCCATATAAAGCTTCATATGGCGCTATACCAATAGTTGCTTGATAACTATTGTTGTAGGCGAATTCTGCCAACGGAAGATGTGAATCCCAACTTCTGGAGAAATCCAGTGTACAAGCTCTCAACATATCTTCTAGGGTCTGTATCGTCCTCTCGGACTGCCCATTTGTCTGTGGGTGAGCAGCGGTTCTAAAACTTAATTGTGTTCCCAATCCTTCATGGAGACTTTTCCAAAATCGGGATACAAATCTTGGATCTTGATCTGAAACAATGTCAATTGGTACCCCATGCAATCGAACTACCTCCCTTATGTATAACTGAGCTAATCGTTGTAAACTCTATGTCTTTCTGATAGGTAAGAAGTGCGCATATTTTGTTAATCGATCCACAATCACCCAGATTGAGTCATGGCCGTTTCGAGTTCTCGGCAAATCAGTAACAAAGTCTATTGTAACTTTTTCCCACTTCCTTTCGGGAATTGCCAATGGTTGTAGTAAACCGGAAGGTCTCTGATGCTCCGCTTTCACACGCTGACAAGTCAAACACTTTGCCACGTGTTCAGCTACTTGGTTTTTCATATTCACCCACCAAAAATTTTTCTTCAAATCTTTATATATTTTATTACCGCCAGGGTGAATCGTATACCTAGAGTTATGAGCTTCAGTTAAGATCTTATTTCTCAAGCCTTCATCATTCGGTATATAAACTCTATTCCTGAACCTCATTATCCCGTCGGTCCCTACTACAAAATCCGCTTGACGCGCTTTTTCCTTTAATGTCTTAAATTTCTCGTCGTTTTCTTGTGCCACTCGAATCTCATCCAATAATTCCAGCTTCAAAGATAAGTTGGCACACAAGAGACGTGCTCCTATTTTTCTTGGATTCCAACCACTCAATTCTTTGAGGGAATCCCACTCCCGTATCATCTATCTAGCCAGTTGAGCTTTTCTACTCAAGGCATCGGTGACTACATTAGCTTTGCCTGGGTGATATTGTATATCAAAGTGATAATATTCCAACAATTCCACCCACCTCCTTTGCCTCAAGTTTAACTCCTTTTGCGAGAAAAGGTACTAAAGACTCTTATGATCAGTAAAGACCGTGAATTCTGCCCCATACAGATAGTGTCGCCATTTCTTTAGAGCAAACACAATCGCAACCAACTCTAGATCGTGGGTGGGATAGTTTGCTTCATATGGCTTAAGTTTTTGAGACGCATAGGCAACCACCTTACCATGTTGCATTAACACTGCGCCTAGTCCTTCCCTTGACGTGTCACTATAAACCACATAGTTCTCTAGTCCTTCAGGAAGGGCTAACACTGGTGCAGTGGTGAGTTTATTATTTAGTTCTTGAAAACTAGCCTCACATTTATCGTCCCGTATGAATTTAACATGTTTTTGAGTCAATCTTGTCAATGGGCCTACAATTTTAGAGAAGTCCTTAATGAATCTACGGTAATACCTGGCGAGTCCCAAGAAGCTTCGAATGTCTGTTACCGTTTCAGGTCATTTCCAATCTAGTACCGTCTGTACTTTCGAGGGGTCCACTGCTATCCCTTTACCATAAATGATATGGCCCAAAAATGCGACTTTACTAAGCCAGAATTCGCATTTACTGAATTTGACATAAAATTGATGTTGTCTCAAGGTCTCCAACACAATCTTCAAATGTGTCTCGTGTTTCTCCCTCGACTTAGAGTACACGAGAATGTCGTCGATAAAATTACGACGAATTGATCTAGATATGGTCTAAACACTCTATGCATCAAATCCATGAAGGCTGCTGGAGCATTCGTTAACCCTAAAGGCATCACTACAAATTCAAAATGACCATATCGAGTTTGAAAGGCTGATTTAGGAATATCTTCTTCCTTGATTCTTAGTTGATGATATCCTTGTTGTAAATCCAACTTTGAAAACACACTCGCCCCCTGAAGTTGATCAAACAGTTCGTTTATTCGTGGTAAAGGATAATTATTTTTGATGGTAACATTATTGAGTTATCGATAATCAATGCACAATCTCAACGTACCATCTTTTTTCTTTACAAACAGTACCGGGGCTCCCCAAGGTGATGTACTAGGTCGGATAAATCTAGTTCGAGCGAGCTTTTTTGTAACGAGTTTTCAATTCTTGTAACTCTAGTAGGGCCATCCGAGATGGTGTCTTAGCGATTGGTGATGTACCCGGCAAAATTTTAATAGTGAATTCAACTTCTCTATTCGGGGGTAGCGAAACGAGCTCTTTAGGAAATACATCAGGATAGCCTGACACTATGGGTACCTCACAAATCTCCTTTTTGCTGCAGGGTTTATTGGTAATATAAGCCAGGTATCCTCTTGCACCTTTTGCTATTGCTTTCCTAGCCTTGATGGCCGAAATAATCGGGACCATCTTAACTCGTGCATTTCCAGACATTAGTACTTCTGGTTTACCAGGAATACACAATCATACTTCCTTTGTGTGATAACTCATATTCGCATGATATCGGGCTAACCAATCCATCCCCAAAATTACATCATAATCCAAAGTTGGCAAGACAATTAGATCCACAGAAAAATAAGCATTTCCAATCATGACACCACAATCACGAAAAACAGAATTAGTTATCTGACTAGCTCCTATAGGAGTGACAACTTCTAATGAATATGGTAGTGATTCCATGCATGCATTCAGATTGTAGGTGAAGTGCGGTGCAACAAATGAATGCGTTGAGCCAGGATCTAACAAAACTCTAGCGAGGTGATTAGATACAAGGAGCGTACCTTCCACCACATCAGTTGATTCCTGGGCTTCTTGCCCACCTAGTGCAAACACTCGTCCTTGCATCTTGGGACGACATCTACTATTGTCCCTAGCCATTGGATTTGGACACTCTTTGAACAGGTGTTTGTCGCTCCCACATCGAAGACACCTCCCGAGCTTCTTCCAGCAAGCATCTAAAGTGTGTCCTAGCCTCTGGCAATGAGAACAGTTCAGTGGCACTAGTTGTTTACCCTTTTTCTCTACCGTACCTGTAGGTCCCAAGGGTGTAAGTGTAAGGTTTAGAAGGGGGGGTTGAATAAACCTTACCAAATTTTTGATTTAGTCCTTTTAAAAGTTCGAGTTGATACTACACAATTTGTGTCCTTGGTGGATAGCCAATTTAGTTAATCGGTGAGTTAGTCTCTCAACGAGACTCAACCGAAATTTGTTGATGGAATAACTCACCGTTAAGTCTAAATTAACTCAACTCGGGTTTGTTTTTCGCCGAAGACTTAACACCCTTAAGTTTGGTTAAGTAGAGATTCGAGCTTGATTTAGTACTTAGAGATTATCTAATGGATAGCAAATATGTCGTGAGAATTAAACAAATATGACGCAAGAATTAAAGTCTTTGAAATGTAAATGACACAATAAGATTTTTATAGAGGTTCGAAGATGGGGTAATTCTTCTACTCCTCTCTTCTCCAACTCCCGGAGGAATCCACTAGGTATTGATCGGATACAAAGTGGTAACAGTCCGGATACAAGTCTTGATCACACAACGACTTGATCCTTTGGGACTCGATCAGGAGACGCCTTGATCACTCACCGGTGGCTTCTCGTGCGACTCGGCTTCTTCACAGGCGGTTGCCTTGCTACTACATGACCCACTTGCTCAAGCTCTTTGGATTTGATCACGAGCCCTCCAAAAGCTCAAGACTTGATTCGACCTTGAATCTTCCTACAATCCTTCGTGGAATGTAGACCCCTTGATACTTCAGTAATTTCCTCTTCAACTGATTGAAGTTATCTTTCCTTCACGGTGAGTGTTGGATTGATGTTCTTCGTAGTGTAGGCTTGAGGATTTAGCGTTTAATAACTTGAGAGTATTTCAGGTTACGATTAATAATTGCTTGAATGTTTTTGGTTATGGTAACCTTCGTGTATCTCTCTCGAGTCATTCCTCAGCCTTTTATAGTGATCTTTCAAAAATCTGCCCGTTGAAGAGATAGGCTTATTTTTGAAAGTCACTTGTGGTCGTTGGCTTGTCTTGTTGCGATCCTTGGAATTGCCATTTCCTCGTATGAATTATTCTTCACCTTTTCGAGTTCGACACGGTGTAGTGCTTCCCATTGGTTTATTCCTTTTGCACGCTCGACCGAGCACTTCGAGAAAGGTAGTATGGAGATATTACTTGTTTAGGTAATTCTCTTGATTTACGTACAACGGATCTTTTTCGATTATCTCGACTTGACCGCATTTCCTTGCTTTCCCAGGTGACTTAGAGTCGACTTCCAATCATTGGATGACTCTTCATCACTTCAACTTGAGACTTGGCTTTTCTTGAGTTGACTTGATGATACTCCACTCACCGCATCTCACCGCTTCTACAATAGAGTTTTCGTCTACTCTTCTTTGCCATACTCACTGTCTCGCGGCGGAGTCTTCCTTCTAGTCTCCATTGTCTTCTTGCATGTTTGGGCATAGGCGACTTAACTCACTTGACCAGCCCTATTTATTACAATGCGATTTTACAACAAAAATGGGGTGCCAACTTCCTATTCTAAGTTTTACATGGCATTCATCAAAATCTAAACAATAAATTTCCCAACAATTTCCCCCTTTTTGATGATGCCAAAACTTAAACCATTCAAAAATGTAAATAGCAAAGATACATACGAGATAGTGTATTCACATAGAATGTATGCGTAGAATCAATCCTTTTATTGATCATAACATTCTTGTTCTTTTACACAATTTACAAGGTGTATCGAGCAAACATTTGTCTACAAAAAAATAAAGAATTTATAGCTTTATTGCGAGAAGACTTACATAGTATGTATTTACATAATAAAATACATGAAGGGGTGGACAACAACACTTCATCTCCTTCGATGTCTCCTTCTTTCATCTTGTTCAAATCTTACGCTCTTCTTCTTTTTCTCATCGTCAAATCCGCCGCTCCTTCTTCTTCTTTTCATATGCCTTCCTGGCGGCTTCATCTCTTCTTAATCTCTCTTGTCTTTCCTCCCACAAAATGAGTTTGTCTCTTGTTTTCTTCTTCTATTCTTTTCGCATACTCGGATTACTTTTAGCCACTTGCAAATTTGCTACTTGGTCAAGACCAGCCCAAATGATCCCTCCTTTCTTGCCGGATCTACGTATTCAATGTTTTGGGCGGAGGCCTGGAGTGCAAACCTCTTCCTCCACCAACGCTTTTTCCTCTACCTGGGCGTGTATTGTCTTGGGTCTTCTTCTTTCCGGTGAGTGACCGGCGGAGTGACCAGCAGAGTGATCGCTGTGGTCTCTGCACTGTCGGCTTCTTCACATAACGTGAGACCCTTTTCCCGATACAAGTCCCAAGCTTGAGCCATAGACATATTTGCAAAGTATCCTTCGGATGCGGCGTTTTAAATTCATCAACGATCGTGGCTCTGTCCCGGCATCCGAGATGGCATAAGTGTCTCTGTCTCTTTGGAATGCCTCCATGTTGTTTCAAGATGTTCATAACTCGGGCATCCATTCTTCCTTCCACTTCCTCCATCCCTGCTTCAATTGTCTTTCTCTTTTCACCATAGATATAGCAGTTTGGAGTGGCGGAGTCACTTTGGGAGTTTGCTGCGATAATGTCACCGTGACAAGACTTTGTTGGGGGTTTGTGCAATCATCAAGGTCACATCCTCTTTTCACTTCGATCTCTTTTGTGCTTTAAGGTATTCCTCTTCCCCCTTTTTGGCATCATCAAAGGAGAGAGGAACTCCTGAAAACATCTTGGCAAGCGAGAAATCGAGCCTGGCGATAGTAGAGTTCTGTCTTGAGTCCGCTATGGAGTATGCGGCACGAAATTCGAGCGAGTAGCGTTGGACTCTGCTGAAATTAGCTTCATTTCAGCCATGAGAAGGCTGAATTTTTTTACGTCCATATTTTCTTCCGATTTGGAGATCACTCTTATTTTGCTCACGCACTTTATCTCGGCGGTGTGAGCTTCATGCATGTGCTCAATGTGTTCTCTCAATTTCGTTTTGCATCGGCATTCTCGGCTCTCCATACAAGCGACTTGTTGAACAATGTCCTGAAGTATCTAACTTGTTCCACACGCATTGTTTTTGTTGTTGCCACCATTCCCTTATCCGGACCGTTATGCCTCTCAAGTCGCAGATAAGGTTGGCATCTCTATTGTCCATCGCATGTCCATAGAGGCCTGGTGCCTCTCCATCCGTTCAATTTCAGCAAATAATGCCTTGAACACTTCCCCCGAACTTCAATTTGTTTCTTCCGTTGCATCCGAGGCCACGCAGCGTCAAAAGTCATAGTCACCGAACGATGGTACTGGCGAAATGACAGAGTTGGTCTCGTGGAAGCGTGCAAGCTCGTTCTCGACTCTTCATGGAGGTCGGGTACCTCCAAGGAGAAAGGAAATGATTCTACAAAGGAATCATCACGGCCAACCGGGATTTGTTCAATGATGAGAGGTGCGCGTGAAGTTCCTTTTGAGTCGAACCTGCTGCGGCTTGGGGAGCTGCGCGTGGACTGACTTTTGGGGTCTCATTGTGAAGTGGACCCGACTTTGCCGAGCCTCAAGATCTCAACGGCCGTTGGTCTCACTGGTTTCTCCAATTGAGTGGACTGTCCTCGGCCTTATCGAAGCCTCATCGGACGATGATGAGATTTCCATTGGTGGCTCATCATCAAAATTGAAAGTTTGACGAGTAGTCTTGAGATCGAGACTTGCTCGTCGTTTGGGAACATCCGCAATGAGTCTTTTGATCTCACGGGGGATGACTCGGCTTTTTCGTCGCTTTCCGATCCCGAAAAGGTTACATCGGGATTATCCTGGGAATCATGAAGCGCGCTTATCTCCTTTTCGAGATGGATTAATGATGGCGGGAGGGATGTTCTCTATTTCGACTTCTTTACCCCGGAAGTCTCAACCTCCCGTGGGCCTTCATTACCTCCTACGGTCTCAACCGCAGTGAGGCCTTGGACTTCCCTTTCGACAGTGTCGGTACTGTCTTAGGGTCTTCGTGGTGGCATCCATTGGAGTCTCAACCCCATGGATTGCACTTTCATCGCCTGCAGTGTTAACTCCCCGTACATTCCTTCATGTGCCTCGACCGCATCAAAGAATCATTAGCCTTCGAGCGCGTTGGCACCTCGGTGAGACAGTCTCAACTATCCGAGCTTCGTTGATGGCAACTTGTTGTTCGTTTTGTGTTTGTACTTTCTCAACTTAGCCTCCTGGATTCGTTGTGGAGTCATCTGCAGCATTCTCCGACCTTTGCTGCAATGGAGGAGTTTCCCCTCGGTGCGCACCACCGAGTGACTTGGAATGGGGTCACTCGTCTCCAAACTCCCGGTTGTTTCTCTTGAGTGTTCACTAGTTGGGGCGGTGGTAAGACACCTTCATTAGGGGTTGGCTCAACGGGGTCCCCACTAACCCAGTTTCATCGCCCGATTCCTTAATTTCTTCTTCCGAGTGAGTCAAGTGGTGGCGACAACAATAACGGCGGCGATTTGTCTGAACTACTCCCATTGGATCAATTTCAGTGTGTTCGGAGGACTCTCCTGGTCCCTCCATCAATCTTTTCTCGTGAAGGATTTCGGATTCGTGCAATGCTTGCTGCATTTGCACTTCTTCGTGGCGGTAGCGAGTGCGGATCCTCATCATCACAGGATAAGACATCAAGGAGATGATGTGTGTGTTACGTGGTGCGGTGATAGGGTAGATCTTTGGCCTTCTCCGTGCCTCGGCTTCCTCCTTCGCCTTGTCTTTCCTTCTCCTTGTCCTTGAAGATCTGCAAGATATCCGTGCGCTTTCTTCATCCAAAGGTCTTGACCACGTGGTCACTCCAAGGAAGTTCGCAGCCTCTTCCTCTTCTATAAATTCAGGTCGTTGGAACTGCTTTCCTTGATCGACTCAATTTCCACTTTCTCCACGCTCGCAGACGATTTTGGATGTCCGGGTAAAGTGGGGATAAGATCATCACATCACTATCGCTCTTTTCACTTCTTCAGTGTCTCGGCTCCGCGGACTATAGCAAGTCTTCGATTTGCCTCTTGCGATTGCCTTGTGAGACTTAGTTGTTTCATCTATGGTATCCGGAGACTCTACTTCTCCAGCCTCTCCGTGTCTGCTCGGTGAGTGGTGACTCACTGGTTTCTCAAGCTCGGAGTGCTTGATGATTCTTCTTCGTCTCCTAGTTTGTACCGAGGGATTTCGGTTCGAGAGACGCTTTCTTCGAGTCATGGCGCGGGGGCGTCGGTGTTTTTCTTCGAGGAGTCGGCCATCTTGGCTTGTCGATCTCCTCTTTTTGACGATCGGAGAAGGTAGTTGAGAGTCCTTCTCGACCGCTCGTTCTTTGGGGCAAGAGACACCGCGGGGCAGTGGGACTTTACTGCAGGGGGAAGAGAGTTTGACTTTCTTTCTTTGCGGGAGAGCAAATAGCGTCTTCTTAGCAAAGAAATGCAGGGGCGCTTTCTTCTTTTGGTGGAGAGAAACAAATTGTATCTTCGGGTCACCGATTCCCCTCACTCATGTCGCTCTCTTGGCGTAGGATCTATTCTCAGTGCGCCGGAGAGGTTTGATCTCGAACATCCTCTTGTTTACATGGAACGCCTTTCCATGTCTAAGAGGGACTTCTTTCACCTCCATCACCGGCCAATCACTGGGCCATATCCTAGGGATCCTCCAAATGTACCATCTTCCTTGAAGGATTTGTTCCCTACATTTTGGCATAGTATCTTTGTAGACAAACTCACCCAGTTTATTTTCCTTTCTTCAATGATCGCGGCCATTACGATCAACTTTGCTTTTGGACAGATTGGTCAAAGCGCCAAATTTGATGTCTATGCATTTGGCAACTATGTCCAACAAATTTGTGATAATCCTCCTTCAAAGCCTCTTGTTTCTTTGTGTAAACTATTTTATCAAAGATAGTCGGCTTGGCTACTTCCTTCCAAGCGGCCCAGGTTTACATCAGCCGTTGATTTCTCGATGCTCCTTCCGCTTGTCGGTAGTGGCGCCACCAAATCCTTGGCGAGAGATGGTGAACTTCTTTCCGCGGAATGATGACTTTATCCCTTCATCGTGAATCTCGGCGTTCACGTAGAATTGTGCGACCTCCTCCACATAGGTCATCGAGAACTCCATTGTCGAAATGGTTTTCGGCCAGGTCGTTTCGAGCTTTTTAGCGATTTTCTTTATGAGGGCGTCATCGGACCCTGTTTCACCATACCGTCGAAATCCACAAGATCCTGGTGTGGATTTGCTTTCCTAACTTGACAAAATCATAGGTTGATGCCATTTTTCAGATTTTACCGAAGAAAATTTAGAGATTGATTTGAAGATAGATAGGGTTTTGAGAGAGTTTTTGCCTTTGCTTCGAGAGAGAGAAATGAATAGTTTTGGTAGTGTGTGAGAGAAACGGACAAAAATGGTTTAAGTATGGTTTATGAAAGGACGTGCGGGTGGTTTTTGAAATGTGATCGAAATCAACGGCTTAGATTTTGCACGCCGATTTAGCATTTAATGTATCGTATTTAATGTGGCAAAGATTTATATCCAATCATAAGCTTGGTGTGCAGCTTTTTTGCCTCGACAGTCATAATTATCTTGACGTCATTCTTAAAAACATTCCCGCTTAGTAAAAACGATCGCGTTTTTGTCACTTTTCTCATAAATGATTCACTTTTACCCTCACCGGTTTAACTCTTCTTCTCACAATCCTCTTTGTGACTCACCACCGACTTGGTGTAAAGTTGTCTTTCGATACTTACGGGTGATTCATTCAAATGATTTTAGAGTTCAACTCTTTTTCCCTTCTCGTGTTCCATTTCTTTTCTTTGATTCTTCCGAGTGTCATTTCACTCAATTAACCCTAACTCATGCTTGAGTTCTTCAAATCTTGATTCACATAATAGTTTTGTGAAGATGTCAACCAATTGTTTATCGGTTGAGATATATTCCCGATGATGTCCTTCTTTTCAACATGATCTCTTATGAAGTGATATCCGACATCGATATGCTTGGTTCTTGAGTGCAACACAGATTTTGAGTGATTGCAATTGCACTTGTGTTATCACACATAATTGGAATCTCTTTTTCTTTAACTTCATAGTCTCTCACTTTGTCTCATCCATAGGACTTGGGCACAACATAACACGCCCGCAGCCTATGTATTCTCGCCTTCGATTGTAGAGGTGGCTATTGAATTTTGCTTCTTGCTAAACCAGGAAATCACTGTTTCCTAGCATTTGACATGTGCCTCGAGGTGCTCTTCCCATCAACTTTGCATCCAAAGATAGTCAGTCCGAATAGCCAATTAGTTTGAATCCACCTTCCTTTGGATACCATAAGCCAACTTCTTGGCTTCCTTTCAAGTATCTCAATATTCTCTTAGTTTTGCTGTCATATGGCTCTCTTTTGGAGCAGATTGAAATCTTGCACATACACCTACAAAAAAGGTGATGTCCGGCCCGCTTGGCCGTGAGATAGGGCAATGATCCAATAAGTGCTCAGATCTTGTTTGATCTACTGAGGCTTGCCATCCGCATCCATGTCCATTTTGATGATGTATTCATTGGTATTTTCACGAAGACTTCTCCTCCATACCAAATTTCTTCATTAAATCTCTGTTGTATTTTGTTTGGCTTATGAAGGTTCCATCCTTCGATTGTTTCACTTGCGGTCCAGGAAGAATGTCGGCTCTCCCATCATGCTCATTTCAAATTTACTTTGCATGAGGTTTGAAAATTTTTCACACAGCTCTTTGTTTGTAGATCCAAAAATGATGTCATCCACATATATGTGAACAAGCAAAGATACTCTTTTTGTCTTGGATTAAAGAAAAGTGTTCTATCTACTTTTCATTTTGTGAATCCATTCTCGATTAGAATTGTGACAATGTATCATACCATGCTCTGCGGGTGCCTGTTTCAATCCATACAAGGCTTTCTTGAGTTTGTATACCTTATCTCCAAGAGTCTTCTCGCTCAAATCCTAGAGGTTGTTCAACATACACTTCTTCTTCCAATAAACCATTTAGGAATGCACTCTTTACATCCATCGATATACAATGAAATTCTTGTGAGTCGCATAGGCAAGAAACATCCTTATTGCTTCCAATCTTGCTACAGAGCAAATGTTTCATCAAAATCTATTCCTTCTTCTTGGCAATATCCTTTGGCTACCAGTCTTGCTTTGTTTCTTACCACGAACCTTCCTCGTTCATTTTGTTTCTGAACACCCATTTAGTACCAATAACGTTTTGATGTGTGGGTCTTTGAACTAATTCCCATACGTTATTTCTTTCAAACTGATTCAGACTCTTCTTGCATAGCTTGAATCCAATGTGTCATCCAATACTTGTGACACATCTTTGGGCTCTATTTGTGAGATAAAGCATGTGAACATAGCTTCTTGTTGGGTTCTGATCTTGTTTTGACACCTTCTCTTATATCTCCAATGACAAGTTCTCGTGGATGGTCTCTCGGCCATCTTACATCCGGTTGAAGTAAGTTAGGTGGGTTCATCGTCTAGCAATTTGTGTTGCTTTAATCAGCTCTTTCACGATCACTTAGCCGCAAATTTTCCAAATTGCTTTTTGAGATTCAGATTATCTCATCTTCTTCTAAGTTTATAATTCCAGATTTCAAATTGACATAGGGATTTTTCTCAGTATGTTTGGGCGATTCGAATTATCAAATTTGATTCTTCAATATCTTCTCCATTTACATTTGGCTCATCGAATACCACATGAATAGATTCTTCGCAACCATAGTCCTTTTGTTGAGTACTCTGTAGGCTTTGCTTTCACCGAGTATCCCAAGAAGATACCTTCATCTCGCTTTAGCATCAAAGGCCTTTAGATTGTCTTTGCCATTGTTATGGATGAAGCATTTACATCCAAATATTCTAAAATATGCAACATTTGGTTTTCTCCCTCTTTTCTATGGCAACTATTTCTCACGTTAGCTTAGCATTTTCAAATTTTTAAACTTTCATTCTCATCATCGGCTATTTGACTTAGAGTACTCGGCTCCTTAGTCACCGTGAGTTTTGGCTTTTGAGTAGTTTTTCCTCATTTAGTAGTGTGTGAGAGGATTTAATGTGTTCAAAATCTTTCATCATTTTGCCTAATGAATCATAAAGATCAATGGGTGATGAAGTGTGTGTGTCACGACACTATCACTAGAATCCGAGTTTGATGAGTTAGAGTGTACCTCATCTTCTTGGTCGAGGTTGATCTTGTTCCTTGGCCATTAAATGATCGGGGCTTCTTCTTCGTCACTTGAGTAGTCGGCTTCAACGCTCTCTCAATCACCGTCTCTCTTGACTTGGCTGTCTCGGCCCGATCTCTGCGACCATCATTGCCTTTTTCTTTTCTTGTCTTCTTTCTCTCAAGACCTTTCTTTCTTCTTCATTCCTGTATTTGTTGACTACGGGATATGGGCGTCAATGGCATAGTGACCTGGTTGTCTATTCCCAAGATAGATATTCAACCTTTTGATCGACTCTTTCCATTCTTGGATTGTCGGCCCTTTGATATTCACTTTTTGATGATATGTTCTCTTGGTTGGCCTATCTTCCCTTGACTTGGAGGAGCCGAGTGTCTTCCGGAAGATTCGCCTTGCCTCTCTTGTAATTCTTATTGAAGAACTTGTTGAACCTTTTAACCATCGTGGCTATTTCTTCCGGATCAATGACTTCTTTGACCTCGGCTCTCTTTTCATCCTTAACAATTAGAGCGATTGTTTTGGTGCAAATTGCCTCTTCCTTCGATCTTTTCTTCTCACCAAATTCGTAGGCTTTGAGATCCGAGAATAGTTCATGGTTGGAGGTCTTCGATAGGTCCATGGAATGTCTTAGTGCCATGACCTTCATTTCCCATTCGGTTGGGAGACTTTTTAAGATCTTCATACACATTTCCTTCCTCGTGTATATTCCTTTCCAAGTGCGAGATAGCTCGTTGGTGAATCGTGAACCGAGCATCCGGTTGATCCAGGTTTTCTCCCGAGATCATTTTGAAGTTCTCAAATTTCTGTACGACCCGATAATTTATTTTCTTTGATTTGCTCGAGCCTTCACAAATCGGTGTTAGTTTGTCCCGATTTCTTTGGCCGTTTTGCATGATTTGACTTTATTGAACATGGCTTTGTCCAAGGTTTTGTAAAGGATGTCCTTGGCTACATTGTCCAGGTTGTATCTTTTTCTCATCATTTGTCCATTCAGTTCTTGGTTTTTCAACCATGGCGGTGTCCGGGAGCAAAGATCCGGTTCACCCTCACCGCATTGCTCTCTTCTTACAAAATGTGTTCACCTTTAAGATTTGCGGCCCCATCCTCTATCACTATCCACATCTCATCATGTAATCTTTGATAGATGAGCACGCATACGAATTTTCCAATCATCAAATTCTTCAATTGTGAACATAGGGATGCGTGTCAAATTTGCTTCCATGATAATAAATTTTAATGATAAAAAGAGTTTTGAAAGTTTAAGTACTAAAGCGGACTTTGAAAAGTTTGGAGATCTAGTTCAAGAACTGAACACATGCGGAAGGCTCAATGAACCAACCGCTCTGATACCACTTGTAGGTCCCAAGGGGTGTAAGTGTAAGGTTTAGAAGGGGGGGTTGAATAAACCTTACCAAATTTTTGATTTAGTCCTTTTAAAAGTTCAGAGTTGATACTACACAAACATTGTGTCCTTGGTGACAAACCAATTTAGTTAATCAAGAGAGTTAGTCTCTCAAATGACTCAATCGAGCATTGATGGAATAACTCAAATTGTTAAGTCTAAATTAACTCAACTGTGGTTTGTTTTTGGAAGACTTAACAACCTTAAGTTTGGTTAAGTAGAGATTCATAGCTTGATTTAGTACTTAGAGATTATCTAATGGATAGCAAATATGTCGTGAATTAAACAAATATGATGCAAGAATTAAAGTGCTGAAATGTAAATGACACAATAAGATTTTTATAGAGGTTCGAAGATGGGGTAATTCTTCTACTCCTCTCTTCTCCAACTCCTGGAGGAATCCACTAGGTATTGATCAGTATACAAAGTGGTAATGTACCCGGATACAAGTCTTGATCACACACCGACTTGATCCTTTGGGACTCGATGAGAGACGCCTTGATCACTCACCGGCTTCTCGTGCGACTCGGCTTCTTCTTCACAGCGCACGCGCTTTGCTACTACATGACCCACTTGCTCAAGCTCTTTGGATTTGATCACGAAGCCCTCCAAAAGCTCAAGACTTGATTCGACCTTGAATCTTCCTACAATCCTTCGTGGAATGTAGACCCGCCTTGATACTTCGATAATTTCCTCTTCAACGATTGAAGTTATCTTTCCTTCACAGGTGAGTGTTGGATTGATGTTCTTCGTAGTGTAGGCTTGAGGATTTAGCGTTTAATAACTTGAGAGTATTTGATTCTGATTAATAATTGCTTGAATGTTTTTGGTTATGGTAACCTTCGTGTATCTCTCTCGAGTCATTCCTCGGCCTTTTATAGTGATCTTTCAAAAATCGCCCGTTGAAGAGATAGGCTTATTTTTGAAAGTCACTTGTGGTCGTTGGCTTGTCTTGTTGCGATCCTTGGAATTGCCATTTCCTCGTATGAATTATTCTTCACCTTTTCGTAGTTCGACACGGTGTAGTGCTTCCCATTGGTTTATTCCTTTTGCACGCTTCGGGACCGAGCACTTCGAGAAAGGTAGTATGGAGATATTACTTGTTTAGGTAATTCTCTTGATTTACGTAAACGGATCTTTTTCGATTATCTCGACTTGATGCATTTCCTCGCTTTCCCGGGTGACTTAGAGTCGACTTCCAATCATGGATGACTCTTGTCACTTCAACTTGAGACTTGGCTTTTCTTGAGTTGACTTGACCGATACTCCACTCACCGCATCTCACCGCTTCTACAATAGAGTTTTCGTCTACTCTTCTTTTTGCCATACTCAATTGTCTCTCAATGGAGTCTTCCTTCTAGTCTCGGTTGTCTTCTTGCATGTTTGGGCATAGGCGACTTAACTCACTTGACCACCCATATTTATTACAATGCGGTTTACAACAAAAATGGGGTGCCAACTTCCTATTCTAAGTTTTACATGGCATTCATCAAAATCTAAACAATAAATTTCCCAACAGTACCCATCCCTTGTTTACGCTTTCGATTGAATTGGCTTCACAATCTGTCCTCCAAAAGGGCCCTTTCAACTCCCAATATTCCCTTTATATTTGGGCTCCAACCGTGTTAATCCGCTTTCAATTCTTGCGGCGGCTGAACAACCGTAACCGTCATGCGTAGTAATCTCGGTAGCCATAGTTGTTTTTACGCATTCTAGTCCGAGGTCCCTAGTAAACTTGCACAGCTTATCCTCTTCTTCTTGCACTAGTCCTGGTGCATACTTGGATAATCTATGGACTTCTGCCTCGTACTGAACAACTGACATTAATCCTTTCCTAAGGTGGTGAAACTCATCCCTACGCGCTTCTTGAACGACTTTGGGAATGTATTGTTTACGAAACTCCTGTACAAAATTTCCCCATGTCTTTCTAGTCCCGTCTCGTGTCTATTTTTCCTCAATAGTTCGCCACCGATTCGGTATTTGCCGCCTGCATTTAAAATATCACCAAGGTAAGTTGTTGCTCTTGATGTACTTGAAAGCAGCAAATATGCTCTCAATCTTTTCCAGCCAATCCTCGGCTTTTATGTCATCAGGTTCTCCCAGGAAGGCTGGTGGGTTAAATCGAAGGAATCTTTCCAGCACCCGATCATGAGTCTCGACCGCGGAACCGATAGGATGTTGCCCAGTTGAGTTTTGCTGCTGCAAATACACCAACAACTATTGTAGCCCTTGAGTGTTGGATCGGTTCTGCAGGTTAGGTGGATTTTGGATGTTCGGTTCCGAAGATTTCGTTATGTAGAGGATATGGTTCGTATCTAGGATGCGGACGTGGGCATCCCCTACCTCTTCGTTCCCATCAACCGAGAGTTACAAAGATGAAAGGTTGTTAGAATGTGTTATTATAATGTTACCAAATGTATACATTAACAAAGAACATATCACAACACGAAACAGAATTACAAAAGCAGGAACCTTTACCGCATTTATATATATACCATACATAACTTTTTACAATGACAAAACATAGATCGAAAAGGCACCTATTCTAAGAAAATGCTAGCTAACTAGGTCAGTGTGACTATCATATACACCGCCCGACAAGAATATAGACAAAAACCTCACCTACACTGTAATCAAAACATATATACCCATCATATAATATAACTAATCTACGGGTCTATCACTATGACCCCATCCGATTCAACCTCCCACATCATCAAGTCATCATCAGAATCAGACTCCTCGAAAGGCTCCTCCTCGGAAGAGGAAAAAGAAACCACATGAGGTACGGCCAATCCAGGTATAGCCGCGCAGAGACCTATCGCCCTCGCCCTGATAGTCTCTCGCCGCTCACGCTTATGCCCGAATCGTGAGCAATCTTTGGTCGGTCAATGATCAATCTGGTAGTTGTGATCCTGTAAGGTCGCATAAGTCAGGGCGAGTTGCGCCTCCAACTGAAAAGTGTATTGTTGTTCCTGATAAAACAACTCTTACATCTCGTCGCTACGAGCAGAGTAATAGTCAACAAGATTATCAAAGTATTGGACATGCTCAAGACAACAAGAGTGACCACTTGATCCCATGGGTTCCATCCTGCATGATGAACACCCCATCAGTCGAGAAACCGAACGAGAATACATAGGGCCTACTAATCCACCGACCAACGAAATAAGTAATCACCAAGTTCTACGCACTTAGGCCGACCCAAGAAATAAAATAAAATAAAATAAAATAAAGTTATTAATATCGGGATCCAGTTGGGTTATACGACCACAGGCCGAAGATCATATCCTGGGTTTGCTTAGATGTAGTTTCCTACACCTAGAGTTGGCAAATTGGCCCGGCCCGATGGGCCGGCCCAGCCAGCCCGTAAATAGGGTTGGGCTTGCCTTGTTTTTAAAGGCCCGAAAAAAACCAGGCCTAAACAGCCCGATCCAGGAGGCCCGACGGGCTAGTCGGGCTCGAGCCAAAAAAGGCCATTTTTTTCGGGTTGTCCCGAGCCCAACATTATTTTAATTGAAAAAAAAATTCTGCAAACATTTTCCTTAACTCTGTCCAGCACGGCAGCAACATCACCAAGGCCCACTTTCTCAATTTTACAAACAACACCAAAATAAATAAGCCCTTACCCCCTCTCATCTCACAAGTCACAGCTCACATGAACCAAACTCTTTTAACACCCACTTTGTCATTTACTTTGTCTTTGTCAACTTCGCAGATTTACAGTGTTAGTTATTCACAATTTAGTGTTTTATGTGTGTATAATGTATATATATGTGTACTAAAAAAACATATACATATATATATATAAAAGCTGATGGTGAAGGGGGCTTGGTTTGGTTAATTAGTCATTTATTTTTATTTTTTGAATAATATTTTTTTCAATATTTAACTTGGGCCGGTTTGGCCCGATGGCCCGCAGCCCGTAGCTGGGTTGGGCTGGGTCATGAAATTTTTAGGCCCAATGAAATTAGGCCCGACCCGATCCGGCCCAATTTTCTAGTCTGGCCCGTTGGTTGGGTTGGACTGGCCCGGCCCGGCCCATTGCCAGCTCTACCTACACCCAAGCTCTGATATCACTACTGTCATGCCCCGAAAATAATCCAAACTAATAAATTAATAAAACATAAGTAAAGGTCATAAACTCAACTCCATCACGGTTATAGGATACCAAATACAAAATACTTACTTATCGTCTATTACAAGCCAAAACATCGGAAGTCTAATACCATAAGTAGGTTTCGATAATAGATACCAAAGTGGCTTATTACATGCCATGATCAAAGTACTTAGAGAAATTAACTATTATAAGCAGCCAGAGCCAATGCTCGGATTACTCTTGGATTGGGGTGTCCGGATCATCTTCATTATTTTTTGTAAATAATTTAGAAAATGTGGGGTGAGCTAAACGAGCCCAGTGAGTGGAGTTGGGGAATGCAGAAAAGTTTTAAGTAAAAAAAATTATGAAATCATGTGTGATGCATGTTATGTGCACAACGGAGGTTAAGTAGAGTAAATAGCATTTTCAAAAGACGAACCAAAATTTTATCAACTTACGACAAGTCATCAAAAATTTCGAAAAGGAAAATATTATAATGGTGAGACGCTACTCAATAAAAACACAAGGCCGATGTGGAATTTACACCGCATCTTAATGTTACGGTTCAAATTGATTTTACTACGGACAAGGTTCTATGCCCCATTTTAAAATCTAACGAACGGGATAACATAACGATAAACGCGAGGCCGATGTGGAATAACACCTTACCCCATTGCGTTCTCCAACGCACCAGGCTGAAGCCTAACACCTTATTCCTCCCGAGTGGCTCGACGGCTCTTTAGTGTGGTTTAAACCCGTGAGACCGTCATATACCAATACTACGATCCAAGTTCCGCCGCCGTCTCCAGCCTGACCAGGAAATTGGGAATAGGCCCATGTGTAGTCGAGCAAACATCAACAGGCAACCTATTCGATTATTTGCCCGACCTACACATGCCGACACGACTCGATAGACGGTCTATGATTACAAAGCATTCAAGTATCATTTCTATGCTAATCTATGTTGTGTACAATACAACAAATGGATTAAGTAACAGATCATAAGATAAGTGAGGTTATTTAATCAATATTCAATTTTTGCACAAATATATTCTTTAGTGATTATATCTTCTATCCATTATTTTCTATATTTTTAATCAAGCTAATCCATCAACATCTTTAAAAATGTAGTAACAATAAATTAAAACCTACTAAGCAAGAATTTAACAAGATTATTTTTATAATTGTCATGCAACCATACCTAAAAATAACCATAGTAAATTCAAATTAAACATGCAAACCATCATATTGACTACTCATTTAAGTAACATCAATTCATGCAACTTCATGATTTTAAATATGTTTTAAGTAAAGAATAAATAAAGTTTACCCAAATAGAATTAAGATTGGCTAAATTTTTACCCACTTGTTTTTTTTTTTTGATGATCAAGAATCTATGGCACCAAGAGTGACTCGGCTCCTACACGAATTTCCAACACTTTTTAGTCAAATTATTTTTAACAATTATTATTAAGATTTGAGAATATATATAGAATAACTACATAAAATTATCAAAGTAGTTTAATTATTAAGAAAAATAACATTAGAGAGAAGAAGAAGAAGAAAGGAAGTGAGGCTGGAAATAAACGGCCATACTAGCCATGGCACCCGGAGGAAGCGGTGGTCCGGTGACCGGAGGACAGCGGCGGTCCGGTGTTATCCGGCAGCCCAGGACCAATTTTTCCGACCAACTCACTCTTTAAGACTTTAAAATAAAATATAATAAGATATATCTTATTTTTAATAACAAGATATAAAATAAATTTGAAATAATGGTATCAAAGTTCATAGATTTAATGTTTTTATTAACATGCAAAGGTTCTTGGCATTATTCCTCAACCTTAAGGTGTAAACCTTAGTGGTTATCATGGAATGGCCTCAATGAACTAAAAGACTAAAAAAATCTTAATAAACGTATTATTTGAAAAAGAATATTTGTAATATATGGTGAAATTAATAGATCTAGTGATTTTAATAACATGCAAAAAGGTCTAGGTAATTTTCCCTCAACCTTAAGGTAAAACCTTAGTGGTTTATTTGGGAGTAGCCTTATTGAACCCAAAAGAGAATAATATTTGAAAATTAAAGTTTAAAATTCAAATAAATAAAAGATTATACAAAACAGTCTCAAAAAATTGGAAAATAACTGAAAAATAATTTTAAATTTCAAATACAAAACAAATATTACAAGAAAATGCCCCATACCCCATAGGAAATAATACTTGAAAAATGATTTAAAATTTGAAATAATTAATTAAAAAATTATTATTATTGTTATTATTTTTAAAGAACAACCCATTTTTTCAAAATTTCAAATAAAAAAATATAAAACAGCCCCAAAATAGGAAAATAATATTAGGGAAATAAATTTAAATTTTTTAAATACTAAAAGAAAATGGGTATATATGTAGATATATTTTTTTTGTTAAAGAAATAGCTACAAATACCAATAGGAAAAGAAATACTTGAAAAAATAAATTTGAAAATTTGAAATAATAAAGAAAAATGTAGAAACAGCCCTAAAATTTCTCATGGGCGGCAGTTTTGGTGTTTTTCCAGTGGTGGTGCTTCACCCTTAACCTCAAGGATTAAATCTCGTAGTCTTATTGGGTGAACTAAATTTTTTACACTTTAAAAACCACCAAAACTAAAATAAAATAGAAAAATAAAATAAATATATATCATATGAACTAACCACAAGAACAAGGATTTTGTCCCCTTTATGCCACTGCCGATGGCTTTCCGATGGCCGGCGGCCGTTCCGGCGGCAGTGGCCGGAGGACAATCACAAAAAAAAAGAGGGAAGAGGGGAGAAGAAGGGGAAGGAAAGAAGAAAGAAAGAAAAAAAACTATGGGGAGGGACTATTTTCTGGCGGCCGACGGACGGCGCTGCTAAAGGGGAGGAGGGGAGGGGAGAGCTTCACCTTTTATTGTGTGATGGTATGTGTAAAATGCTGAAAATTGTGATTAGAGTTAGAGTTGAGGGTATATATAGGGGTCTAAGTTGGTTTGGCTTTTGGTTTGGGTTGGGCTTGGAGATGGGCTAGGCTTGACAAAAAAATAAGGCTGGAAAAAAACTGAAATGGGTCAAAAATTGGGTCTAAAGTTTGGGCTAGAGATTTAATCATAGGATAAGTCCAAAAAAATGTATGCATAAAATATAACAATTGTATATAAATAAATTAGTCATAAAAACAATATAAATTCTAACTTATATGAATAATTAAAATTATAAAATAAAGTCATATTAGTTAAGGAAAAAATATATAAAGCTATAAAAATTAAAGTATACCACCAAATAAGATAAATACCTAGAATATCTCGCGGTTAGCCGATGTGGTCTTAAAAAGAGTCTCATTTAACTGTCGTGAAAAGAATTTTTAAATATTTAAAAGGTACTATTTCTTATGGTATATGCTATCGAAAAATGGATGTTTTTTTAAAAGGTTATGGTGATTCGGATTATGCCGGAAATATTAATGATCAAAAAAGCATATCCGGCTCGTGTCAATCTCTTGGGGATTGCCTCATTTCTTGGTTTTCTAAAAAGTAAAATTGTATTTCTTTCCGAAGCCGAGTATATTTCCGCGGGCTTTTGTTGTACACAACTATTATGGATGAAACATACTTTGGTTGATTATAAAATTAATTTTGAAATATTCATATTTTTTTGTGATGATACTTATGCTATTAATATTTTACAAAAAATTATGTTCATCACAATCGAATAAAAGATATTGAAGTTCGAGATTATTTTTTAAGAGATTGTGTTTCAAAAGGAAAAATTGAGATGTATTTTGTTCCGTATCAAGATCAGCTAGCGGATATTTTTACAAAACCGCTATCTGATAAGTCTTTTAACTCTATTCGAGCTTGTTTAGGCATAATGTATATTGAATAACGTAATTGTTTGAATTTTTAAACTTTTATAAAAAAATTCGAAAAGTTTTGCGGTGAAATTCTGATTTTTCAAAGAATAATCACTCACGGACTCAAGAAACCTCAAATCTTCACCGAATTTGAGTGATTTATGTTGCAAATCTCATCTACTTCTCAAGTATTTCACATATATGGCACCTCTCAAGACTTTAAATAGTTCATGTCCTCCAAGCAAGCGAAAAAGAGTCGGATTATCAACTATGCTTCCATTTATTGCCTTTAACTTTAATCTTGCTTAGTATGTCTTTATACGCTTTCTTTAATAATGTCTATTTCATTTAAGCTTTTTGATGATTTCGAAGGGGGAGAAATGTCAAGTTGATTATTGTTTTATGCTTTTGAGAAAGTTTTCTTTATATATGACTAACATTGACATGGGGAGCTTTTGAACTTTTGAGCCTTTAAGCTATTTGATATGATTGGACATGTTAAGCTTATAAGCTATAAAGCACTTTCATTGTTTACTTTGCATATTGATAGGGAAACTTTGAAAAGCTTTTGAAAAACTATTTCTTCTAAGCTTATTTGTTGCTTATAACTTCTTATGAATATTATTTTGAGAAGCATTGTGTACAGTTGATAGATTAAATTTTTGACCGGGAAACTATTTTAAAAATATCCTCTTTAAAAATTATTTTCGGTTGAAATCGTTAAAATGCGAGTTTGTTAAAACAAAGTTATATTTGATTTTGATGATTTCACATTTTCTTTTGTAAACCAAAACAAATTTTATTGAATGCTATCAAAATATTTTCTGGAATGCCTAACATATTTTCATCATTTTAATTGGATTCTATGAAGTATTACTTGAACTCTATTTTTGTCAAAATTTGAAGGAATCTCTATTTTGAGGTCGACCAATCGCTATTGAGAGCAACCGGTGCTGAATTATTACGAAGTTTTCAAAAAATAGAGAAGTCTTTGTATAAAGGGTGACTGGTACCTGTGTGTTCTTCAAAGTTTTGAAAAACAGAGAATATTTTAAGTAGTGAAAGCGACCGGTCGCTAAATAGGGAGACTGGTACCTGTGTTTTCCTCAAAAATTATTTTTCTTTCTATATTGACAACCATTGGTTTCTATGCACAACGACCGCCTCAACCACCGGTCTCTATAGACAAAATGACCACCGCTATCGCGTCGGTTTCTATAGACAAGATCGATCTCTATAGATAGCAACCTTTGACAACAACCAATACCTCGTGAATTTGTATTCTTCTCTCTCAGTATTGACAACAACTCGATCTCTATCTACAACAACCGTCATATATATAGCAACTCATGTCATATCTTGATCCAATGGTTTAAATTTTTGAATTTTATACATGAAGACCGATTGCTATATGTTATTTGACACCAGATTCTATTCGTTGCAATAACATTTTATCAGCAAAGTTCACTTTAATAATTCTTAACTATTTTGTAGATCTTTTAATCCTTCTTTTGTAGACAAAATTCAAATTGAGGAGTTTATATTGGAAATCGAGATCTTAAAGCCTCTCTATAAATAGTTGAGGATATAGAAGGATCAAAATACAACACACAATTCTATAACACAACATAAAATCTCGGCGTATTCATTGTACTTCATTTTCAACATTATTGTTGTAATAGCTTTAAGCATTTCACCTTCTCATCTTGCTTTATAGGATTTCCTTCTTGATTATTGTACTTTTGAGTTGTAATATTACATTCAAAGTGCAATCTTGATTGTAAGTATAACATCACCCAAAACAAGAAATCCTTGTTAGTGTTCTTGTGGCAAGAATACGTTTGGTTAATTAGAGTTAGTTGGTTGAAAAACTTGGTGCTTATCGTGTTGAAGAGTTTGGTGATCTTTGAGGTGTACAAGAGTTTGGTGCTCTTCGAGTTATTGTTGGAAGAGTTTGGTGCTATTCAAAGTTGTAACAAGTTTTTCATCAATAAAACTAGTTGTTCGGAAATCTACTCGAGGGATCGGGTTGTAGTGGATTAGGCTCTAGGTGAAATGAACAACTATAAATCATCGTGTCTATTTTGATTTATCGCACTTTTATTTCTGTGATTAAGCTTCATCATCTATTACTCAAAAAAACAAGAAAAATCGGACAATTGGGGAATCTATTCATTCCTCCTTCTAGATTTTCGTTGTCACTTGGACTAACAAGTTAGTTAAAGCATTTTTTACAAGTCATATATTTCAGCATAATCATCCCTCAAACCTATCCAAGCACAACAAACAAATAAAAAGTTTAAATATTCCCACATACTTAATTCAAGCAATGTCCCCATTGCACCAGAAAAAGCAAAAAGGGGAAAAAAAAGGTAAAGGAAACTGCCCTGAAAGATATGCGAATGCCCGACAATCGTAGGAATAATAAGAAACGCATGAGAACCTACAAAACAAAATGTGAAAGAAACACCCACGCACATGCAAATGTCACACAAACACGCAACTCACACAAAACTATGCCCCATGATTTATTTATTTATTTATTTATTTTTGAAAAAGGTTGTAAAATGTTTGGTTTGTCTCCAAAAAAGCAAGCATTATTTAACGTCATTAGCTTGTCAATATCGCTAAGAAAATAATGGTGGATCATTAAGCAAGATCTCTCTCACCTCCTTAAACTTATTATCTTGCTTAATCAAGCTCAAAACCACATTGTTCTCTTGCCATAAAACATATTTCTGAAGGGATCGGCATAGTGAATATGCAAGACACAAGCAAGATTACGAGCTATATCAAAATTGAAAATGTCACAGTTCTTTCCAAGACATTCATAACCAACTTTCTATTTTTTACATCAATCATAGTGTTAGTGGTAGTCATGAACGATCTACCTAACAAAATTGTATGATTTTTAATATTACCTTTAACATCTCTTATATCCAAGACAACAAAATCTATGGGAATTACAAGACCACTAACTTTAACCAGAACATCTTCAACAATGCCTTTAAGATAACTAAGAAACCTATCAGCAAGTTGCAAATGTAACCTACTGGACCTAAATCTAATTGTTTAAATATGAAGTAAGCCATAAGGTTAATGCCAGCTCCAAGATCAAGCATACCTTCGAATTTCTAACTATTCCCAAAACCAATAATAATAATAATGAAACTACTTGGATCTTATTTTTTTTAGTAGACTTGAGGATGAAATAGGAGGTTTGTGGGGATTGTCAATTTTGTGTAAGGATGATCCCTTATTTGCCTTTATTATTTGCTCTTTTTCGTCATTTTGCGTCATCCTTATTCTCCCCTTTAGTACTATATGTATGTTTAGACGAGACTAGTATATGGAAGCTCAATATCATTATCATAAACTTCACCAATTTCAAGAACAACGATGGCTTAAGCTAGTACCGACTGGCTAGTCAATGTACCCTTCTTGAAGACATGTTGAGCTAACTTACCAACTTGAGTAGCTAGTTGGCCAACTTGAGTCTCAATTAAACTTAATAGAGACCTCCAAAGATTCAAATCGCCTATTATTGCCTTATTGTGTTTTCTCACTAACTTGAATAAAAGAATTAAAGATATCTTCTAACCTAGGTCGTGGTGGTTGATGGGGCTGCTCAATTTGTGGAGTAGAAATTGCCCAACCAAATTGGGGTGATTTCGCCAACCAGAGTTGCATATCTCAGAGAAATGATAATTACGGGGCATGTATTGATATTCTTGGATTGAATTAATGTCTCGATCATTATTTAATTATAAGAACAACATTACAAATGTTATTCCCATGAACAAATCCACCACAAATCGGACTTGCCGGATGAGACGATCGGTGATTGCCCCGTGTAGCCAACACGGCGACTTGCTTAGTCATCCCACCAATTGCTTTGTGACATCATAGCTCGGGGTTACTTCATTTACTACAACCCGTTTACTGTTGGCACTCTTTTGTAGTGAATAAGTGTACATCATCTTCAGAGATCGTAGATTTCTTGGGCTATGTGTAGGTCCCAATGGATGTTAGGTAAAGTCTAAAAGGGGGGTTAAATAGACTTTACAATTTTTTGATTTTAAAAATCATAATTTAAAGAAAACAGTTAAGTCATTTCAATTAGTTAAGTCGATATCCAGCATGAGTGTTAACCATTCAACATATCTCTTGACATAGTTGTTGATATAATAATTCGGCTGAAAATTAACGACTTTTTTAGAAAATCAATTTTTTTTAATAACAACGAAAGTCTACACCCTTAAGATTTCTGGCAATCAACACAAGTGTTTTAGAGTTATTAAGTAGTTTTAAGTAGAGGTGGGAATCCCTGACATGACACGATAACCCGACCTGAAGTTACTGAGAGAAACCCAAACACGAACACGAGAAACTCGAACCCGAACATGACTGGCATAAATGTGACACGATGTTACAAATTTGTCTAAATCGTAGTTATTTTAAATTTAAATTATTTATTGATGTATTTTAAGCATAACCTGAAATTAACCCGAAACCAAACATGAACCAAACCCGATGACCTAATTTGCCATCCCTAGACGTTTAAGCAGCAATAAAAATGATAGAATGAAAGTGCATGAATTTAAAGACACAGATATTTATAGTGGTTTGAGGATGAGGTAATTCATCTTCTTCCACTCTTCTCCCACTACAAGAGGTATTCACTATATATCAAGTAACTTTAGATGCAAAGTACAAATAATTTTTGTTTGACCGCGAAACACCTAAATTAATTTGCGACGCTTGTAAGAGTACGAGATCATTTGTAGGGTAGCAAGTTAACCACAAGTCCTCTCTCAAGGAAGACTTAGCCGGCAATTAATTATTGTATATCTGTTACGATATGGCATGATATCGTGCATATTGTGGCACGATTGTGGTTTATAACATGCCACATCATAAACTTATATTGTGCCAATATATGCACGATGTAGATTATGACGTGGCACAGATTCTAAAACTATATTGTGCATATAGTGGTACGATATAGGTTTATGCACGTGGCATGTTGTAATCGTGCCATAATATGCACAATATAGGTTATAATATGCTATATAGTGTCGTATCGTGCATATCGTGACACTGACTAAGTTCGCTTTATCGAGTTGTTGTCTTAATATCTTACTACATTTCTTCACTTTGTTACCAATTTTTCTTGTTAAATAGCTATTAATTCATGTTGTAGTTTGGGCCTTTGTGGAGGAGGTTGTCTTGTTATATAGAGAGGGCCCATATTACTAGGTACATTCGACCGAGTAATATGGAAGTGTTGCATCACACAATCGTATATGCCTATCAACTTCAACAACATCATACACCTCATCCATAATTCAAAACAATTCATTTTGCCCGGTTCAACACATACAATTTTTTCTTCACCATATTTATATTCTAATCCTTCCCAGTGACCCCCAAATCGAACAAGAATATAGCGGGAGTTCATCTGTAGAAAGGAAATATTGGTCAACAACAACAGTTTATAGAGAATATAAAGTGCCACGATATGCTACAATAAATAAAGGCACGATGCACATTGTTTTATATCGTGGCACAATATAAAGTGCCACGATATACACCTTTTATGACATGGCACGATATTCCAAAATATGAAAATGGGCACGATATATTGTTGCACGAGATGGCACGATACACTAGTTTATTGTCCACATTATACACTACACATAATACCCACTACCGTATACCATGGCACGATATAGTGGCAGGATACGTTCTAGTGTATCGATCGTGTCACTATATCGTGTCATACGCTACTGTATTATACGCTGATATATAACATGGCATGATATACTAGAATTTATCATGCAATATTGTGCCACATTATACACTATATCGTGCCACTGTAAAAAAAAACTTATATCGTGTGAACATGAAATATCGTGCGGCATTTCTTGTTTTGTTCTTAAATTTCATCTTTTGTACATACTGTGCAAATATATTCGTGTACTATTTAAACATGGATAAGTAACTAAGAGGAGAAACAACATTAACTTATTTTTTCCTTTGCCTGGTGCAATTTTTTGTAGATGAAAGAACCCAAAACAAACTTCTTGATATTTTGTGTAGAAGAGAAAGTATAGTGAGAAAAGAAAAAAGCAGGAGAAAAGAATGTATTTAACATGAGAGAGAAATAACTATTTTGCCTACTTTAAGGCTTTGCATTAAAGTATTAAGGGTATTTGGATAAAAAAACCACAAAAGTGAGTATAAAACTTTAGGCTGTGATTGGTTGTGCTTTCGTTTCGTTAATTTTCATTTTCTGAGAGAAAAGTGAAGAGAAATTTATTTGGGAGATGAAAGAGAAAATGTAGAGTGTGATTGGTTGTGAAAAAAAAAGTAATGATTACAGTTGATATGATTGATTTATTGTTTAAGATTGTGATTGTTTGTATGAATTTTTGTGTGTTAGGTTTTTTTTTTGTTTTTAAATTTTAATATTTCCTTTAATTATCTAAATGTAGCTTGGGAGTACATTCAAATAATTGGTCATGTTTTATAAACCCATGCATTTCTATTAATTAAGTTTATACCCTATGGGAATGAATTAATCTAATATTTATTAATTAATCTGTGATTAGTAATAAATATGATATTCATTCTATTTGACATGTCTTACAAATTTCGGTGAATTGAACCACATCCACGAATCCATTTTATACATTATACTTCAATTCTAGCGCCTAGGTGAAGTTAGACGGGCCGTGGGTGGGATTAGGGGGGCCTAATCGGAAAAAAAATCGTAGGCGAGCAAGGGGGCCTAGCGTCTAGGGGAGGAGTAATCGGTGCTAGGCGGGGATTTTTACAACAGAGATAAAATATACTTTCGTAATTAATTCTTAAGCATATTAATGTTAGTGCATATATTTTTTTATCTAATATATTGTATAATATATTTTTAAAGCGTTTTGATTCTGTATTTAATTAAACAAAAAAAATTAGATATTAAAACTACAATAATAATGCCAAATTGTTAATATACTCTAAATGAATTGGCCATAGATGGGGTCGAATGGGGTGAAACTTACTGAGAGGAAAAGAAAAATGGAGGGTAAAATAGCATTGATATGTGTGTAATATTTTTTTAATGAAAAGTTAAGTTAGGGTGTTGTAGGCTTGTCAACCTTTTTTAATATTTTTCAGATTCTTTTTCTTTTTCCCAAAGGAATTTAGATAGTTTGGCAATGATGAATAGTAAACATTTATAAATCAATCCTCAACCAATCACACTTTCTCTCCAAAAAAATTCTCCAGGATGAAATTTTCAAAAAAAAATCACATCCAAGCACAACCTTAGTTTTTCTTATCTCACATGTCAGAATAGTCTTTATCATATTCCAAGTGGGTATTTCCCACAATTTGGTCCCAATATATGCCAACCTGCTTTTTGCTGGAATTTGGTTGTAGAAATTGGGTGTTGACCCAATTTTGACCAAATATTTAAGTGGTTTCCATTGGTGGAAAATGAAATTAAATTTATGTTAAAATTCTACTAAGTGAGTAGATGAGATTGGCATTTGGAATTTCTCAAAAGCAATTCCGCGTGAATGAGAAATTAATGCTAGAAGATAGCCATTTAAAATTAGAAATTGGTATGGAAAATGAAAATTGTGGGGAAGAAGAAAAGATCCATCCCACATAGGAGGAAAAGCCAAAGTATGCTCTATTTATAAATCTCAATTTGGACAATTGGGTTTGGGCCCTTGGGGCACCAAAGTTTTTAAGGGGTGAGAACCAACATGCTTGTGGGTTTGGTTCAAAACACACGCGCGCATGTTAAGTGTGAGCTTTGCATGTATTTTGGACATGGTTTTGCTTAAATTGAGATGATAAATATGCATTAACATAGTAATAAGGGTTGTGTTCTTAATATTTGGAAAATATATTATGCTTTGCACGTTTTGTAGGAAAATCACTATTTTGTAGCACTTTTGTGGTAATTCGGAGCATTGAAGATAGTAGAAATCTTGAGATATGTGGAACAATGAGTACACGAAGTAAGGAGTATCATGTTCTTCTAAGGAAACCAAGTAAAACACACTAAATATACATGCAAATTCACCAATTATATATCATTTTAAGCCCCTAAATGCACGTATATTTTACACGTATCAAATCCTCCCAAACTTAAAGTATTGCTCATCCTCGACCAAATTAAGAAAATAAAATCAAGGGGTATAAAGAGCACACAATAACACTATAAATATTCTTCATTTTTAAGTAAACCATGCAATTTATTATCAAGAAGTCATCATCCATAAGTTTGGCATAATTAATACTCTTTCGGGTACTTGACATCACGAATCACAAGTAGGTTATCACTCAACTCTCAAAGTGTATGATAAGCGTTGACGCTCAAAATCAACTCGAAATGCGAGAACTACCATAGACTTGCAAATCGTTCTAACATCTCTACCACTTTTGTGTGCACAATTTAAGAATCAAAAAGGACTTTCATTTGGTTGTAATGTAGGCTCTTTGGTAAGGGTAGGGAAAATTTGGAATAAGTGACTTGACTTGAGCAAATAAAATTTAAGTACACAGACTTGCAACTCACCAACCCAATTTCATCTAAAAATCATTTTTTGTCAAGATATTTTCTTTTTCAACTCAACTCCACCCTTATTTCTCCTTTTTTCATTATTAGGTCTTTTTGCCTTTTTTCTTTTTTTTTTTCTTTAACCTCAAGCTCTCAATGTTTTTTCAAAATTTTCTAATTTTTTTTTTTTTTTGCTTGATTTTCTCTCTTTTTTTTCCAGTATTTTCTTTCTTTTTTTCGAGCTTCATTCTTCTTTCATTCACCTAGATACTGCTCATTCCTCATTCTTTTGCCAACTTTCTCTATTTTTTATAATTTTTACCACATCTCCCCAAACTTGTTCATTTTCTGTAAGCTCAAGAAATTTTAGGGATAAAATTATATTTCAATTTTAAAGATCAAAATGTGGCTAACAATAAAATGTTATGGCTCAAAAGTGGCTAATTGGAGAATCATGAGTTCATAGGTAGGCTTTTTAGGCTAAGTATGCTAAAACAAAGATGGCTTTAAATCATTTTCAAAAATTGAACACACACATGGGTTCAATGAAGATATCAAAGCAAGTTCTAGAATTCTAATATCCATGAATGACACACTCAATAAAAAAATAAGGCCGCATAATATAAAAGCAGTTAAAGGCACAAAAGCTCACATGCTCAAATACCTAATTTTCTTAACTATTGCCAAACAAATAAATAACATCTCCTCAACTATTCATCACATTATTTACAAAAATATGTCATCTCATAAAATTAAATGCTCATAGTAAGAATCATATGGAAGTTATGTACTCTTTCAAAAATCTTGATTAAATTCACACACAAAAGCAATTAAACGTGCTAAAGCAATAAACAAGCTAAAATAAAAATGAAATTAAAAAAATCATAAAATTTAAAAAAATGATAACTTTTAATGCAAATTTTATGCTTTACATGCAATCCTAAATGCAATGCAAAATGCAACAGTACTAAATTACGCATTCTTGACAACCCCCCCAAACTTAATATATGCTTCGTCTGGAACATATGAGGAAATTATCAAAAGAAAAGAGGAATGCATAATAAGTACTTACTGATCCACTGTGGTGGTGGAGGTGGAGGGTAGTGGCCCTGTGAGATGTGCCACTAGTCCATAAGAGACATCATCTCGTACATGTACTGCTGCTGCTGGGTGATAGTTTTGAACCTTTGTAAGTACTGAGTGTGGTACTCATCAACTGTGGCCGACAATTGATAAATGTCATCTACTAACTTGCCCGCATCGACTTCCACCCTTTCTAGCCTATCATTCATGATTCATGGCCGGTTACCCCCTTGTCTAGAGGATTTTGGCGCATCCCTCATAGGCTCACCTGAGCAGTAGTCCCATGTTCACTACTCATTAACCAATTACCCTATTTCTTATAGAAGTAGTTTCTGGGTTTGGGAGCCTAACTCTTGTTCAATCCGTGATTTAATCAATAATTGCCCAATGAATTGAATCATTTTCATAGCAGATAAAACAATCATATCAATTAGTTTTGGCCCACCGCATCCGTGATACCCTCAAAACTAACATTAAAGTGTTTCTGTAATAGGAGTAATTAGCCCACCAATACAAATTCCTCCCTATCAGATTTTCTCACTCTATCAAATTATCGGGCAATCATAGCCCCGACATTAGGTACAACCTCCGTCCCCGATGCCATACACCATATAATGAATAACTCATCTATTCGCAAGGCCCCTTTACTTTCCTCCTTCGCAAATATCATTTCCGCTAAAGTTCTTTGTACATAGAAAATACGGATTTCAATCTTTGATGCCTTCAAGTACCCAGTGTATAGATTCGTTTACCCGTTATCTCCCTCCAAAATCTATTTGTATCAAAATCCTCATGCTCATCCATCCCATAAGCCGGAATTCTATATATTGCATTTAAATCATCAATTGACAACTCCTACATTCGCTAATTGGAATCAAATCCCCATCAAATTCTATTTTCGAACTACTAATTCAAAACTACATAAAAACTCAATCTTATAAATTGAATAAGTATACCAATGCTCGTTTAACAATTCATGCCAATCCACCGGACCACACATAGCCCGAAAATCCTCTAATAAACCCAAATTAGCAAGAATAGGTTTATCGAGACACCTTGTATTTATCCATGGCCGGTAATAGAGTATCACCCATCTAGCTCGGTGTGTTTCATCCGATAAGATGACATTCGAAGCTTTCGGTTCATCGGCCGTATTCCGCTTGTGGCTCGAGTTCGAACTCCTGTGTTGGCTTCCTTCTTCTTTTTATGTTCCTTCATATTTCTCTTTCTCCTTAGAAGCCATGAAAACCAAGTTTATGAAGTATAAAATCTTAAATTTGAAAATTAAAAATCTCTGAACTTGGTGAAAAACATGATAAGGGGTTAGGTGATGGGTTTTTTAAGAAGGTGAAGAATTTGTGTTTTTTGGGTGAGTTTTGAAGTGAATTTTGGAGGAGATTTGGAGAAGAGTTTGAGTGTTTTGGGAGAAAATATTTGAGTTGTAGGGTTTGGGTAGGAGAAAGTGGGATAAACATTGAGTTTGGGAAGTTAAAAGAGGAGGTTTCCCATCTATATCGAAAGACGACCCCCGAGCTCGCACGGCCCGCCCATGCGACCCAGGGCATTGTGGTCTCACTACACAAGTCCACACGGTCATGTGGTGTCATAAGGCCCGGCCGTGTGACAAGTCCTGGTTCATCGAGTCAAATACACACGGTGCGGTGAGATTCGGTTCACGGCCATGTGATGTATTTTTGGTCCTTTTTTTCGAAGATGTCGGAGTTTGTCGTGACGCCTCCTACACAACAACTCACAAAACTAAACACAACTAAAAATTAAGTTAATACTAAAAATGAAAATTTTAATTAAATTGAAGGCGATTAAAATAGAAATAAATAGGAATAAATTGGGTTGTCTCCCATAAAGCGCTAAGTTTTACGTCTTCAGCCAGACTTCAGATTTCTATAATCACTATCGTTGAGCCATGTTGGTTGAAATATGTGAGCCCTCATAATATGTTCCATCCATCGATTTAATGGCATTGCCTGGTTCTCTCGATTCGCCCGCATCGCTTTTAAACCGAATTTGCCTTTTTGATGTTGGCCTCCCACTCAGCTTCGCGATATGGGCTACTTGTATTTCTAGAGATTTCAATCTTGCATTTACATTCGTGTTCAATTGAAAACCATTTTAAATCATTTAAGTGACATGTTCTTCAATTCCATTTATCAACATCTATCTTTGCTTCATCTTTATTCAGTCTTACCCTAGTTTCTCCGATAAACGAGGATAACATCTCTTCTACGGATGCTCTCTTATCACTTGACTATGCTCCGCCCGATTATCCACGTTAAATCCTGAGGGTGGCTACAAATTGTTTTTGTTATTAGCATATGAAATAATTTCATGGTTTCGCAACCCCGAATGATAATAATTGGGTGTCTGATTATTTCTGTAATTGTTATTGAAGTTTCTTTATTGTCCCACAAAGTTTGCCTCTTCTTCAACAACACCATGATCTCTTGGAATCACTTGATGCATCGTATCCAGTTTCATGTTTAGCACGGATACTTGTTATGTGAGCATGGGGACTTTCTCATCATGAACCTCTGCCACACGCCGGACATTGGATCTCTCATATGGTCATTGGTAACTATTATTTGTCATCTCCTCTAACAGTTCTAGTGCCTCCTCTGGATATTTCCCTAGTAGTGCACCCCCGGATGCAGCATCTATAATAGTTCTTGTGTTGCCACTTAAACCATTATAAAAATATTAACCAATTGATAATCGAGATAACCATGTTGAGGCACTTCCTTAGTAATTCTCGAACCTATCCCATGCCTCATATAATGGCTCAATCTAATTGCCTAAATCGGCAATTTCATGTTTCAATTGGCAAATGCCTTTTCACTAGGGGAAAATATTTGGCTAAAAACCGCCAACTTAGTTCACCAATCATAAAATGCAGGAGGTGTTAGAGAGCATAACCATCCCTTAGCCTTATCGCGAGAGAATGTGAAAAGGCGGCATCAAATGATATCCTCAAACACCATTCATCTTAACAAAGATCGCAAATTTCTAAGAATTGCGCCCAGATGCGCGCTTGGATCCTCAACGCTCGTCCCCAAACCGATTTTGTGAAACCATCTGGATCAATGCAGTTTTAGTTCAAAGTTATTTGCATTGATCGGCATTTGTGCCACACCCCATAAGTCCGACTAACTTCCTACCGGAAGTAGTCCCTAATCGCCTTCTCGCGGCCTTTCCACAATTCATGTGCATCCGCCCCAGTGGGAGCTCCTCATTGTTTTTGTTATTCCCGCATTGTAATTAGTCCCATCCGCCATTGCTTTAGATCTTTTCCTTAGTTGTTTTGATGTTTTCTCAATTTCTAAATCAATGGGTATTGTTGGGTAGATCTAGAATGTGTGATCATGCACTATCTACACTTAACAAAAATAATGTTAGAACAGAAGAAATAAAATAATTTTACAAAAATAAAAAAAAATCGAGAATAAATTTTACAAAAATAAAAAAAAAAGGAAAAAATAATAAAATATGTACAAAAAAACTTCAATTAAGATTGAACTATTTATTACTATATCTAAGTAGAATCTTTCAATCCCCTAATAATAAAAATTTGTTTCCCAAAAATTATTTCCCAAAAATTTATTTGGATCTCTATATCTTTGCGTAAGTGTACATTGTAGTTTATAGGATAATGACAAACAAAGTCGTATTCTCAAGGATTGACTACGAAACACTTAGCCGTAATAAATCGTATTTCCAATTTTATTGAAGAATCAATATCAAGACTTTTATAAAAATCAAAATTAAAGAAAATAAAAGGAAATAAATTTTCAAACCCCACAAGTAATTTCAACAAATACGAAACAACCCTAGGCACATAATGTCAACTGCTTTTGTTCAATATTAAATCCACTTAATATTTCAAAACCAATCCATGTATTTTTATGGGTCCAATTCCTAAACTAGTTTATTTCTCCTCCTGGTGGCGATAAATGTGAGATTAACAATAATTGAGGTTTCCGATGCATCACAACTATTATTAACTCCCAACGGATCTTTCAATTGAAATACTAGCTCCCACAAACATAAGTAGTCTCCCAATACATTACCATGTTTATGTCAATTCGATTTTCGTTTCAAAACTCACCTCCCAAATTATGGACTAACAAGTATGGCATGCAAACTATTAATCGATAATCGACAATTAAGAATAAGTACTCGAATTCAAAAATAGACACATGGATCAATCAAGAAAATAATTAATCAAGATTTAACATAAATCCACATGTTTGATTATGCCTTTGGATCCGAAAGATTAGCCAAACATTGATAACAAATTCATAGACAAACTTGAAATCAACATTGTGACATCGTTTAAGTATAAACAAGAGATCTCAACTAAGAAATAAAACATCTTCTTTGTCGATGGATCTTCCTTCCAAGCATTCAAGCTCTTGTACTTGAAGAGATGCGAAAGGCCTTGTGGTGTTCTTCGTAACCTAGCCCTCCCTCTCTCGAAGACCTTTGATCTTGTGTTCCCCGTGTATTTGGGTGTGTTGTATATTGTATGAATGATTATATTTTCGTGCGGCCTTGGGTCCTTTATATAGGTGCTTGGAGAGATCACTTGTATAGTTCGAGTGGGAAAAGGACACCAAAATCCACCATAGTCACTCGCACAACCCATGTGGCTTTCACGAGGTCACTCCACACGGCCGTGTGGTCTCACACAGTCTGGCCGTGCTGTTTGGTTTCGTCCTTGTTTTCTCCCGAACACTTCACACGGACATATAGCTTTACACGTGCAAGTCACACGGTCATGTGGTCCCACACACCGACCGTGTGATAGGTTTTCATCTGATTTATTCATTTTTTCAATCTTCTCTTTGCACTCGACGATCTTGTCCGAGCCTTACAACCGATATATTTTCATTTAAGCTCCGCTTTCTATAAAAGTTACAAGAATACGCAGATCATGCCCTTCTAAGGAAACCAAGTAAAACACACTAAATATACATGCAAATGCACCAATTATACACCATTTTAAGCCCCTAAATGCACGCATATTTTATACGTATCAGTAACCCAACCTTATCAATTGGAGATCCCAAGACCTTGGTTCAATGGGACAACTAAGTTATGAATGTTTAGGTTAGCGATTATTTATAGTATGTCTTATTATAATGTGTATGTTGTAATGTAATTCAACATTAACATTTAACAATATATTTATATTTTATAGAGAATGTCAAATTCAAACATGATAAATATAGTTATGTACTTTGGAAGACAAATTGTGCAAAATGGTAATGAAGTAAGATACGATCGGAGAATATCGCATAGGACGAATCCATGTAATCTACATAATATATTATTTGCAATGACTAGCATTGTTGAAAATCAATATATTTTGAGGGTTTCAGCCAAATATTGCAATAACAATATGTGTGGAATTGTTTCTATAACGAATAATCAAGATCTGTGGTGCTTCTTAGATCCAGAGGTAGGGAATCGGTACGTTGATCTGTTTGTAGAATCATAATCAATAATGCCTAATATAGATCTCAATAATTCAGTGGACACTTCCATATATGATCGATATGCGGATTATCTTAAAAATGGATGTGTGACTGATGACTTGCCTAGAGTCACATAAGGTTTATCAACTCTAAGTACACAGGAGTTTTGCACAAACATTGTTGGCTCTAGTCATGGCAATGCACATCGAGTGTTTTAATTTAGTTGAGAATGCAGATATTGGAGATAATTTAAGGTCAGACGAACCTCTTTATTCTGAACCAGATGAAATTGAACATGACAATAATTCTGATACCAATGATGATAATATTGATTTGGGGGGTGGTCATGACAATCGTAAACAAAACACTCGCCATCGATGGTCAATCACAACATGACAATTGAATTATGGCATGAGTAATTAGTATCAATGGAACACATGGCGCCTATTCCCCGGAGAACTTATTGGAAAGATGCCCCGGACAAAAAGTAGAAAGCATGGTTATCATGTATGGTATAATAACATTAAACTCGATTGGCGACTTATATCGCCACCAAACTTGCAAAAAATTATCTTTGTGACAAATGGATACCAAATACGGCTCATTCTTACACAACAACTCATGATGATATGGTAAGATGTTTGTGATTTTAGTATTTCAACAAAATATTAAGGTGTTCGAGATATTAGTGCCGATGACCTCGAGTCGGTGGATCACTTACGACACGGAGTTTCGTGATGGGATGGCCAACATGAGTCATCTTCTTGGATTGCCGCTTGAAATAACCACCTAATCCATCCACGAAGAGCCTCACGGAACAGAGCCTACTAGAGGTATGCCAAGCCTAGGAGGACGGTTATCATGGATGATAATAACATTACTCGGGGATCCCCACCACATATTCGGCGGATACGTCCTTGATGTATCATACATTTTTGTCTCCTCCAACCCCGGCCGATATTCACGACGGGGACGTCCACATCGTCATCTTTCGCGTATCCATACATCTCGGGTATGGACCACACTACGGCGTATATGTGCCACGGGGATTCCCACATATTCGCGAAGTTATGACAATTTTATCACTCCTCGTTCACTTTTTTTACATCATTGCTCGACACGCAGTATAGGCACCTCGTACTCATCATCTACATCATCAAGACGACACAGTTGCGTGACAGATCCATCCAACTTTATGCGTCCGCATTTTCGGACGTCACTTGTTCCATTTCCGAGCGGACACGATCGGGTCACGAGACGGAGAGTCAACTTCACCATCTCAGGATGAGATCGGATGATGATAATTATCAAGATCATGACCGGAGGAGGAGCACACGAGTGAGATATCCACCCAGATGTGGCACCGGAGGACATCAAATTTACGATTATGTTGTTAATGTAGTTTATTTTGTTTTTTAAGCTAATACATTTTAAATTAATCATAATTACGTTTAAATTGCTATTGTACATCATTTTTTTTCGGGCTGTGAAGAGGTTTAATCGGTAAAACTCGAAAAAAATAGAAAAAACAAATGAAGCACAACCACAAGTTGCGCTTCATTTTTGCAGAAATTAAAAAGAAAAAGAAAAAATGATAAGAAGCGCATGAGCTTGTCGTGCCTTTTCTAAAAGCACAACTTGCTCATGCACTTCATATATAAAACGGCCAAAATAAAAATAAAAAAACAAAAAAGGCATGAAGCCATGATGCTAGTGAGCTTTTTGTAAAGGCACATACCCCATATGCGTCTACGCTTAAATAAACAAGAGGATCAAATTTCAAATTTTGTTAAATAATTTTTAAAACTTCAATATTTTGTCAAAAATCCATGAAAAGCTAACTGAGTTTTTGTTGATATGGAGAACTTCTAGAAAACTTAAGACTACGATTGATATGAAAGGAATTTCATTTTTCCGAGAAACTTTTTTAACCAAATACACAAATATCAATCTCACTTTCACTTTTTCATTTTGTTAAATCAATTTTTTCAAAAAAAAAAACTTCAATTATTTTGTCAAAATCCTATCCACTCAAATTTAACTATTATATTTCATTATTTTTTATATTTTTAAATCAAATGAACTTTCATCGTTACTTTTCCATTGCACATCCAATCACACTTTCAAAAATTTTCTTTTATTTCCAAATTTTTTTATCACTATTCTCTATCAAAATGAGAATTTTCAAAATGAAAGCATATACAATCGCATCCAGTGATTGATTGTCATTTTTCATCCACTTTCATTTTCTCGTGAATAGTGGTGAAAAAATTTTTGAAAGTAAAAGTTGAATGGATAGAAAAAAATAATAATGATGTTGATGTGATGGAGAATCTTTTAGAGATATTGATTGTTTGTGGTATTTTTTTGTGGAAATAATAATATAAAATATAATGTAAGAATTGAATAAAAAAATAAAAAATGTGAACCAAAAATAAGGAATACGGATCTCATTTCATGCCTTTTGTTATCAAGATTAAGAAAAATAACAAATTTGTGATAAATTAAAGAAATTGCCAAATTATTTATATGAATAGGAGGGGAGGAGAGAGAAACAAATAGTATAGTTGCGTATTGAGAAATGTGAAAATGAAAAAAAAAAAATGAGTTATTTTTAAAAAGAAGTGAGATTTTCTTTTTCAAAAAAAACTCATTTTTTCACAAACAAGCACACATCCTAAAATTTTTCTTCTCAAAAATGAAAATTTTGAAAATTTTCTCACAACCAATCACATTTAAATTCCTTGTTTTGTTTTTTTGGACTTGTTTTAGAACTATGATGTTAGAGATATTGGTTTTATATGTCAATACGTCATATTATGATTTAATGGATTGAATAGTCAAAGCATGATTTAATTTAATAATTTCATGTTGATTTTTTTCTTTGTCTTTTCAAAAATATTAATAATCTTCGATTCTCTACTAAGGTTGGCAAATCATTTGTGTCCGGCCATTATCAGCCGGCATGATAAGCCTTAACACGAACACAACACGATAAGTTTAACATGCATAAAATTTAAGTCCAAACACGATATGTTAAAAACACGAAAAAACGGGATGACATGATAAGCCGTTAAACAAAATTATCAAATGTATTTAGGTAAGCTCGTTTGGCCCATCAAGCCCGTCAACAAATAAAACTTGTGTTTTTTTTATATTCTTTATATTTGATACTTAAATCATATATTCTAATAAATTATTAATAAAAATAGTCAATTACAACTAGTTAATTATTAGTAAATTACCCATATAAATGATTAATTACCAATAATTAAAAAATTATGGTGTCTTATCGTGTTAGCTCGATATCAATTCGAATTTTATCGTGTCACTCGATAATGGTCCGAACTAAATAAGCCGCATCCCAAACCCCATAATTTCGTGTCGTGTTTGTGTCAGTCAATCGCGTCGTGCCTCAAATTGCCACCCCTAATCTCTACTCTGTATCAAACTGGTCCATAAAATTGAATCTATATAACGAACCATCTTGATTTTTGGGATGGTATGTTACAAATATTTTTAGCTATAATACATTTTAGGAGATCAACTTTTGAAATCTCAATTTCTTGATTCTCCGAGATTTTTGAATCTCATAACTATATTGTATCGTGTATACCCCTAAAACTAAAGTTGCCAAATGGGTTGGGCTGGACCGAAATTCGGCCGGATCACTATTTTTGAGGCTCAATCCTGTTCAATCCATGAAAATACACATGAAAACTCGAAGCCAACTCGACTTTTGGGCCAAATGGGCCCTGGTCCCCTTTCGGGACTCCAAAATTGAAGCTCGGCCCAATATTTTTTCCAGGGAACCTGGACAATTTTGACACCTCTACTTAGAAATACATTAGTTTTAGAATTATGAACAATTATTATTGAGAAGTAGAAGGATTAAAATGAATATAATGTGTAAAAAAAAAAAATACATAATTCAATTGAGTGGCGCTATTGACACCCTCTTTTCCTCTAAACTCACCCACCTTCTAAATACACCACCCCACTTTTTAAAATATGACACAATTGCTAAATACACTCCCATAATTTCCAATTTTACCCTTGCATAAAAACCCTAAGTGGCACGATGGTGCGATGGCATTTTCGCCATCATGCCACATGGCACGATGGATGATGACATTTTTGCCATCATGCCACATGGACGATGACACGATGGATTTTTTGCCATCGCGTGCCTATTTTTGTCAGTGTGTGATCGTGCGAGTGTCGTCACTCGACATTATCGACAATATTTTTCAACCCGAAATTTTGAGAAATGACATATTTTATGATATAAACTAATAATATACATTCATTATTTGGGGATATGAATACTTTATTGTCCGTATCTTCAACAATTTGGGCGTTGGAAAAATCTAGGGTTTATCCAAAAAAAAAATTCAACTTTCTTTCAAGAAAAAGAAGAATGTGGGTGTATTTAGAACTTCTTTTAAATAAGGGTAATATAATTTTTTAAATGAATGATATTTTTATAATTATACTGAGGTGCAATTTTTTTTTTTTTGAGGTAGAGTGTATTCATCAATTTTGGGTGTGGAGTAGCACCTAATTCTATTGGCTATTGATTAGTAACCATTTTTGTGGCCAACACTGATACTGTGGGTTAAAAACCTAAACCCTAACTTTAAGCAAAGCCCATCACCACCACCCCCTTTCCCCGCCACGCCCGCACACGTGATATATTCACCGAGTGAGAGAGTGAGGAGGAGGAGCCGCTGGGATGGCTTTGTACGTACTATACGAGTCAGCTTCAGGATATGGGCTGTTCTTGGCTCACGGGATTGATGAAATTGGGCAGAATACTGAGGCGGTTCGAAGCTCCGTTTCGGACCTCAACCGGTTTGGGAAGGTGGTGAAGCTCGCCGCTTTTAGCCCTTATGAGTCTGCGCTTGATGCTCTCAACCAATGCAACGCCGTCTCCGAAGGTATAAAAAGGGAGGAAGGAGGGGGAAGTTGATAGTAAGACTGTTAGTTGTTTTAAATTTTTGTGGAGAGTTATATCCTTCTGGATTTTGTGGTGTCTTTCTTTTTTCTTTTAAATTATTATTTTCAAGAAATAGAAGACATTTTTTTGCTTGTGGTAGTTGTGGGATGCGAGCTTGTGTGCAACTGGGTGCATTGAAACAGGGAGAATGAAGTAAATGTTCGGTTTATTTTGACGTCGAAATATGGCGTTCTTTGATGTTTTATTTCATGCTATACGAGCAATGTGAGAACCACAGATTATTGTATAGTTGTGTGTTTCAACTCTCTCGGGTGTAATGTGTGAACTTGAAGGCATGGTTTGTTTCAAGGTGAAAGCGAAGAAGTTTCTTTTGGAAAGGCGGCAGAATGAAGCTCCACAAGAAGAACCTTTTAGACTAAAGATCTTAATGTGTTGATTTAGTGGGAAAAGAGTCTATCTTTGTGCATTATGAATTGTTCCTTGTCATAATGTATTCCAGTGTTTTTTCAGGATTCTGTATTCCTCAAAATCAGCAGGAAGCAAAAGGACCGTAAAATTGACATGGGATATTTATCCTGTTTCTTTTGGGGCTTTGATGGGTGGTTGGGTCAGGGGCAATGCATTAGGATAAAATATTAAATGGATAGCAATAAATGGGCCGAAACTCTCATTTTCGAGGGTGTCTTGTATTAATATGTGAGGTTATGCGCATACTTTTACTATCTATTTTGCTCGCTGACTTTATGTGAATCTATATTGCAACTATTTTTCATGGAATATGTAATGACATTACATGATGGGGTGTTGGATTAAGGTCAAATGACTGATGAGCTGAGGAACTTTTTGAGCTTACCTTACCAAAGGTCAAAGAAGGAAAGAAGCCAAAGTTCAGTTTAGGAGTGGCAGAGCCGAAGCTCGGATCGCATATTTATGAAGTTACAAAGATACCCTGTCAGAGCAATGAATTTGTTCTTGAGCTTCTTCGAGGTGTGCGCTTGCATTTTGATCGGTTCATCGAAAACCTTAAGGTTTGGTCATGTCTCAAACTTCTGTCTTCAATTCATTGTGCATCATAGATGTCTTGTCTGAAACTGATGAAATGGTATATTTGGTGTCTCTCTTTCTCTTTAAATGTGAACAGCCTGGTGATTTGGAGAAAGCTCAACTTGGTCTGGGTCACAGTTACAGCAGAGCAAAGGTGAAGTTCAATGTGAACCGTGTAGACAATATGGTTATTCAGGCTATCTTTATTCTTGATACCCTTGATAAAGATATCAATTCCTTTTCAATGAGAGTAAGGTCAGTGTATTTCTTTCAATTAACCCCACTTTGAACTCTGTTTGTGCTATATGAAGCACTTTAGGCTTTGTTCTAAACTGCACTTTAATGGTTTCTTTCACAAAGTTCGCATGTGATTCTTTATGCACAGAACTAGGTATACATGATTGTTTTAATTGGTTTATGTTTCACTCTTGTTTTATGCAGAGAATGGTACTCCTGGCATTTCCCTGAATTAGTAAAGATTGTTAATGACAACTATCTTTACGCCAAAGTTGCTAAGTATGTGGATGACAAATCTCAGTTGTCTGAGGACAGTTTATCAGGGCTGACCGACATAGTAGGGGATGAAGATAAAGCAAAGGAGATTATAGAAGCTGCTAAAGCTTCCATGGGTATCATTCCTAATTTCTCGTCTTTGGATGTATGATTTTACTCATATTGATAAACCATCCTTCATATTTTCAGGACAAGATTTGTCGCCAATAGATTTGATTAATGTCAAGCAATTTGCACAAAGAGTGATGGACCTTGCTGAGTACAGGAAAAAGCTTTATGATTATCTAGTTGCCAAAATGAATGATATAGCGCCTAATTTGGCTGCATTGATTGGTGAGGTTGTTGGTGCACGTTTAATTTCTCATGCTGGTAGTCTGACAAACTTGGCGAAGTGTCCATCGTCAACTCTTCAGATTCTTGGTGCTGAGAAGGCACTCTTTAGGTATTTTGTTTCAGCAGTATATATGTTGATTGTTTGTAACTGCTTGCTTAATTGGATTTAGCATACCACATATGTATTACCAATAAGAATTTTTTCGTCCCTCACCCTCTTTCACTTACACAATTTGCTTTCAGGGCACTGAAAACCCGTGGAAACACTCCAAAGTATGGTCTTATTTTTCATTCTTCCTTCATTGGTCGTGCATCTACTCGAACAAAGGCCGGATGGCTCGTTATCTTGCAAACAAGTGCTCAATTGCCTCTCGCATTGATTGTTTCTTAGGTGAGTAGATTTTTTTCCAGGTATCAGTTGATCATACCTCTTGCATGCAAACAGTTCCTTGATGCCTTTCTTTTTGTTGCAGATAAAAGTACCACAACTTTTGGAGAAAAACTCCGGGAACAAGTTGAGGAGCGCCTAGACTTTTATGATAAAGGGGTTGCTCCTCGCAAGAACATAGACGTGATGAAATCTGCTATAGGAACTGTTGAGAACAAAGGTTTGGCCCAGTCGTTATGTTGATTGCAGTTCTGTATTTAAGATTATTTTACAAAAAGAAAAAATGAGAAATCTAATGAAGGATCTATTCACTAAAAAAATCATCTGTAGAATTTAAGAACTGAATCGACAAAGATATTTAGTTACCAGATATTTATACTCGCTCCAAATGGACCTGCCAGCTATTCTGATTCACCCAAGTGTTTCATTATTTCGAGTGGTTTATTTGCTTATATTATTTTTGAGGACTATTCTGCTTGGTGTGATAAAATTATGTTAATAATGGTCAGTTAACAAGACAATTGTTTTATTTTATTTCATTATGATTTTTCTAAAAGCTTTAGATGACCAGAAAATCTCACACATTTAATTCATTATCAGAAAACGTGTACAAGTTTGATAGCAAATAACAGTGTCCACAATTTTAGAAGCTTTAGTGTTGATCTTTTAGTCTGCAATATATAAAATCAATTTTCTTATTGAACCATTGACAGAGGACGATGAGCCTAAAGCTTTTGTGAATGGAGAATCTATTGAGGAGCCCAAAACTGAAAAGAAGAAGAAAAAGGAGGAGAAGAGAAAAGCGGAACAGGAAGAAGAGCCGGAAAAGAATGATGTGAATGGATCAAATGTAGATGATGGAACTGCGAAAAAGAAGAAAAAGAAGAAGAGCAAAGATGAGAACGTCGAAGATCTCCCAGCTCCCACCGAAGGAAAAAAAGAAGAAAAAGAAGAAGTCGCGGACTGAAGACAGCGAGTAAATTTTGGTAAGATGTTCTGTTGGGAAAAAGAAAAAAATTCACTTGTTGCCTCCTAACTTGTGAGTAGTTTCAGATAACTTTCAAGTTTCAAACATTTAGGTTAGTTGTATGGATGCTTGTTCTTCTACTGTGCTGTTTCAGCCTCACATTACTAGAGAATGTTATTGCTGAATGCATGCATCAAGTTTTGGACATTTGAAATCAGATTATTCTCTTCTACTATTATGTTTCATATTATTTTACTCGGTACATAGATGCTAAATTTCCTCTTATAATCTATATTTTATGCTACAATTTCTTTTTTTTTTTTGAGAGTATTCTGTTGAATTTTGAATTATGGCACTTTAGAAAATTCATGCTTACACCAAGCATATAGCAATGATATCTAGGCTGTATAGTACAATAAAAATATGAAACTCAAAAGTGGAATATATTATTTCGAACTCGACATGCCGTTGCACTACCAGTTCCAGGCTATGAGTTTCATAGTTAGCAAATTCTCTACTGAAGCAGCTGTTAATATATATATGCAGCTTGTTCTGTAACAGAGCATCGGATGTTAGTTGGGCTTGGTGAATATATGTGGTTTATGTGTACTGGCCCGTAATGAGGGCGGGTCCCAACCCGCTCTAATGGGTCCGGCTAGACCCGCCTGTTTTTTTAATTTAAAAATATAATTTGCTAGATTATATTTGCTTTGTCATTGTAATTAGTTAAAGGGTGAGGCTATTAACACCCCCAAAATCTATCAATACACCACCTATTTTTAATTCCCAAAATAATATCACCTAAAAAGACTAAAATGCCCTTAGTTACCTACTAAATTTCTAAATACACCACGTCTTTCTTCAACCTTGTAATCTTCCTCTATACCCCCACCAACATTCTTCTTTCTCTCCCCCCATTCTCCATTTTTCCTCTTCTGTTTTTCTTCTATCTTGACTTCTCTCTCCCTTCTTTATTCCAAAACCGTACAACTAACACACACGATCAAGAGTTGACGAAAATGCCAAATGGTTTAAATATAAAAGGAATTAATTAATCGCAAGTTGAGATTTTCTATTCACTCATTCTTGGTCGTATTTTATGTTCGTATTTTTTTTTTTCTTAGTTGTGTTTTCTGTTTTGGTTTTTCGTTTTTTTTTTCCATCTCTAACTATATGTGAGGCAAAGGATAATAAAGGAAGAAACACAATTTCTTCAAGAGACTTCAAAGAATCCTCAATGTTTTCAATGGTTTTACAGAAGCAAAGCGCCATTGCAATTATTACACACAATATTCATCCAACATATCATGAGTCCAACCAAAAGATGCATGATTAACCGAAAAAGAGTGTTTTGTCTAATGGGGAGAACTTGATGATCTTGAATCAGCTTATTTTTTTGGGCAAAACATTGTCGAATTTTTCCTGCCGTTTTTGCACTGTTTTCTATTGGTGGACGTGTATGTGTGGATTTATTTTTAGGGAAAGAGTTGGACTTTAGTTGGGGATGTATAAATTAGGGAGTATTGGGGGTGTATTAAGTAAATAGGTTAACTTTAAAAAGATTATGGGGGTGGAGATAAGGTGTATTAAGAGATTTTGGGGGTATTAATAGCACAACCCTTAGTTAAAACTTGTGAAAAAGTCAAAGAGATTAATAATTCACCTTTTTTCGTTTTCATTTGACTAAAACTTTTGTTGCGAGTCACCGATGAGAGGAAAACAAAGTCAATTTCTAAGGCGCGATTGGATGTCTTCCATTTTGAAATTTTCGTTTCTTGCTAGAGAATAGTGGTAAAAAAATTTAGAAGAAAAAAAGATGAATTTTGAGAGTATGATTGGATGTGAGATGAAAAAATAATGATGAAAGTTGATTGGATTTAAAAATAGTAAAATAATGATTGATAGTTAGAAATGTGTGAGTGAGTGAATAGTGAAATTTGTGGGAGAATATGTAATAATGATTAGTTTTTCTATTTGCCTCTGCCATTTTATGAGTTTCTTCCTTTTTGCGTATGGCATCGCCCTCCCTTTAGCGATCCACTAATTCGAACTTAATTTGAAAGCCATATTTCGAATTCGGACATTTTTGGGATGCCGCTAATAACCAACGAATGACAAGTGCTTTTCCTTGTGAAAAAAATGTGTAGATATGATTGATGATAGAAAAAATAAGAAAAAGTGAAAGTGAGATAATATTATATTTTCTGAAAATTTTCATAAACAATCGTATATTTTGGTGTAAAAAATTCCAAATGAAACGAAAATAGATTTTGTTTCATATCCAATCGCCACCTAAATTTCCGCACTAGCTAATGTGGTGTTGGTATGGTTGCATGAAGGTGAACAGTCTCTCACTGATTTCTGGGTGAGCTTATGCAAATTCATTACAAATTGACCCCATTTCTTGATTTGTGGATGTTGGAATTTTGGCAAAGGTAATGACTTTCACGATACACCTTACTAATTTCAATGTTTTTATTGAATATTCATTGATTAAAGAGATCTTAATTTGCGTTGATTATTACTTGTTCACTTTTCCAAACACCAATTAGCTCCAATCAACATTTCACTAGAAAACTCAACTCCTGTCTTATTACATTTTAACCTCACAAAATTTATTATTCATTCATGCTTACTTTTCAATTACAAATGACGTGAATCACCATCACTAAAAAGAAATATCATATTAAATAACAAATGTAACCTTTCATCTCATGTCACATCACAATTTCATTTTATATTTCTTTCTAAAATACCATACTAGAAGAAATGAAAACACATATATGCACCTTTCCGGAAAAGAACTCAAAACACTCACACCAGTAGTTTTTAAATAATATACACATCTTTTTCTGTTTTGAGTATTCAAATTTGGGAAAGGAAGTATTTTAGAAAAATTAGAGGAGATGATGGACAAACCCTTCTCAATTAAATTGTTCTCGGGGGCATATACGAGCTAATATAGATTTGGTGAACTCATCAATATCATCCGTGTGGAGTGCGATCCAAGGAGAGATCAATTATTATTAGATTTTGGGATCGAACATAATTATTCTTTTACCTCGCGGAAGATTCTGGTTATATGTTAGCGACACTCCATAACATTGGCCAAAGGTGCACATCTCGCGATTTACATTAATGACAATGATGAGAATCGGAAATGATGTCCCTCGAGGCATAGTTAAGTCTGGAGCTGAGTTATCCTAAAAAAGAAAATGTATTACTTTTTGCTTCTAAAAGAAAAAGGTAAAACTGCTGTTGCCTGCTAACTTTTCAGATTTGTACCAAACATGTTTAATTTTGAAGGCAGCAATAACAAAACACTAATTGTTGGCCAGGCCGTCCAATCAAATACCAATAGAGGTTAGGGGTAGGTGGCAAGCATGAAGCATGTATGTGTATGTGACTATTTCCTCATGAGACGGAAAATATAATTAAAAAAATTGTTTGTTTTATCTTTTCAACTTTGATCTTTTGTACTTTTGTTTTTTTTTTTTAACGAAACGATAGCAAGATTTTCATTCATCCACAAACGGGGAAAGAGGACCAATTACAAATTTCCACTTGACAACAATTTATCATCAAGTACTGGACAAAGCACATTCACAATCGAATGGCCTAGCAAACTGACAAAAAAACCAGTTACAAAGTATGAAAACAACCACAAATCAGCACAAAAAGCAGCAACCCCTACCCAACTGATATATACAGCTATAAGAGCCAAAAAACTAGCACAAGAGCCAGCCATGCTCAAATATCCCTACACATCACCAGCACGAAAATCCAGGGCTGCACCAGCAAAAAAACCACGAGGAATCAAAAGAATGCACCATACAAAATCATCCTCAGATCAGCAGCAACACATCAGAACTAGGCACTGGTAATCAAATACCCTACCCCAAAAAACAAACACCCACAAAATACAGCAAAAGAGTACTGCCTACTCCCTGCCAAACAGAAAGCAAAAAAACTGAAGAAGAAAAAAACTGACAGAACTAAGGCAAAAGCAACTATTAATTCTGAACCTCCTTAAACTGCCTCCACTCTGCCATAGCAACATCCACCACCTTCATTTCTGGTCTCCAGATTTTTTCAAACACCCACTGATTCCTAGTCTTCCAAATCCACCACAACAGATATGTGGTGAGTTCCACTCTATCTTCATTTATATTTTTCCAATGCATATTACAGATCTCACACCACCATTCAAAAAAAGATCCTCTTTTCTCCACCAGACCATCCCAATCGATTGAGGCAAGTTTCCAAATAATTTGAGCCCTTCCACACTCAAAAAAGAGGTGTTCAAGTGTTTCTTTTTCCATCCCACAAGCCTGACATATCACATCAAGTTCCACCCCTCTCTTGCTCACTGCAACCTTGACAGGAAGGATCCCTTGACAACATTTCCAGAGGAAGATTTTAATCTTGCTCTGAATTTTCAATTTCCAGATTCCTGCCCACACTGCCATCTTCTTGTCCCTACTTCCACTCCCTTCAATTCTTCCAGTAGAATTAATTTTGTCCTCCATGAGGCACTTATACAAAGATCTAACTGTGAACAATCCTTTTCTATCAAAGTGCCAGACAAACTTATCCTCTTGATTAGGCCTTTTCAGCTGAATCCTACAGATAGCTTCAGCTTCCTCTGCTCTAAACATCCTTTTTATCAAACCCTCATTCCACTGCACTCCATCCCCCAGAATTAAATCACACACTTTTGTTGGAAGGTTAGGGTCAGGGTCCATATTACAAGGGAAGAATTTATACACATCAGGGATCCAAGGTGAGGACCAAATTTGTGTGTTCTTCCCATCACCAATATCAACTCTAACACCCTTCATGAGAGCTGGCCTAGCCTCCATCCAGCATTTCCACAACCAAGAAGCCCCCCTCCAACTGTAGCTCCAAGAAGATCACCATTGGGAAAGTACTTAGTTCTCAAAATTTTGCTCATAAGAAGGTCAGGGTAAACCATTACTCTCCACAATTGTTTAGCCAACAGGGCCAAATTAAATTGTTTTAAGTCATGGAACCCCAGGCCCCCCTCCATCTTAGGAAGAGTCAACTTATCCCAAGCTCTCCAGTGAAGTTTATGCTGACCTTTATCTGAATTACCCCACCAGAAGTTAGCTGTGACTTGGCTAACACTCTTGCAAATACTTTCAGGCACCTTAAAGCATGACATTACAAACGTGGGAAGAGCATCAATCACAGCCTTAATCAACACATCCTTACCTGCTGTAGACAGAAACCTGTTCTTCCAGTTCTGAACTCTATTTTTTGCTGCATCAAGAACATAGTTGAAAATTTCTTTCTTAGTTCTTCCAATACCCAAGGGTAACCCAAGATACCTACAAGACTTCTGAATTTTGATATCATGTAAGATTTCACAAATTTCATCCTTAACATGATTAGGAGTGTTAAAGCTGAAAAAAATGGATGACTTATCAAAGTTAACCAGTTGCCCTGATACACCATTATAACAATCAAGAATCTCATTCAAAAGCTCAGCCTGAGCAGGGGAGGCTTCACTAAAAATGATGGAATCATCTGCAAACAGCAGGTGTGAAATCAGAGGACCCTGTTTGCAGATTTTTAGTCCATGGAAAACACTAGCTTCAGCTTTCTGCTTGATCAAATTTGAAAACACTTCAAAACAATCAAAAACAAATAAGGGGAGATAGGATCCCCTTGTCTTAACCCTCTTGAAGGAACAACATACCCACAAACACGACCATTAATATTAAAAGAGAATGTAGAGGAAGAGATACATTGCATGATCCAATTTATGAAAATATAGTGAAATCCCATTTTTTTCATAGTAAGTCTCACACATCTCCACTCCACTCTATCATACGCCTTGGCCATATCGAGCTTAACTGCCATGTACCCTTTTTTTCCCACTCTATGTCTATTCGAAAGTGTATACACTCATGGGCCACTACCACATTATCAATAAGTTGCCTCCCGGGTATGAATGCAGACTGGGATTCACAAATACAAACATGCAGACAAGACTTAAGCCTATTAGCAAGAATTTTTGAAATGATTTTATAGATCACATTGCACAGGCTTATGGGTCTAAAATGAGAAATAGAGGTTGGGTTTTTGATTTTAGGGATTAAAGTAATAAGAGCTTGGTTCATGCTCCTCAACATTTTTCCATTTGCAAAAAAGTTAGACACAACGCAAAGCAAATATCATTTTTGATGAATTGCCAAAAAAATTGAAAGAAGAAAGAGGTCATACCATCTGGCCCCGGAGCTTTATTTGGATTCAAATCAAAGAGTGCAGCTTTAATTTCAGCTTCTCCCACGGGTAGTATGAGAACCTTGTTCATTTCATCAGTGATAGAAGCAGGATCCCAACCAACACATCTCTCCCCCTAATCTGCCTATCAGAAGTAAAGAGCTCGGAGTAGAAACCTGTTACTTCATTCTCAATATCAACCTCACTACTGCACTTGGAACCATCCCTTCTAGTAAGTTCAGTGATCGCATTAGACATCCTTCTTTGAGTTGTAGCAGCGTGGAAATACTTCGTATTTTTGTCTCCCTCTTTTAACCATCTAATTCTAGATTTCTGACTCCAATACATCTCCTCCTTCTTATAAGCTTCATGCAAATCAGCTTTCAGCTCATCCCATCTAGTCCAGTCCCTGCTGCTTTTTTTCTCATTCAGTGAATTCAGGGATTCCTTTATAACTTCAATTTGTAGTGTTGAGTTTCCTTTATTTGTGTCATTCCATTTTAGTAATTCAATTCTGCACTTCCTCACTTTAGCTTGAATTTGAAACATTGGAGATCCGGTATAATTCCACTTCCAAGCTTGATTTACAACTTCCTCACACCCTTCCTTCTCGGTCCACCTTCTATCAAACTGGAATCTTTTTTTAATTTTTCTAACTTGATCATCCATATCATCCATCACAAGAAGACAATGATCCGAGGAGACTTTAAATTCCACTTTGACAACAGCCTTAGGAAATGAGATACACCACTCCGCTGATCCAAAAAATCTATCCAAACCATTTATCCCCCCATTTATTCTTTTCATGTTCCAAGTACTCCCACTGCCCTTGTCTTTCTCTATCATCCACACTTGCATAAATGAATACATCCCACATTTTGTCATTCTTTCCCATTTTACTAAATTCCACTTCCACACAAAACTGATTAACCACTAACTGGTGAACACACACTTTATCAGTCCAGGCTACGAGCAGCCCTCCTTTCAGTCCAATAGGATCCACACACACCCATCTGTCCTCCAATTTCATTTGTCTTACAAAAAGCGATCTTTTAAAAAGATCGTTTTTTTTTTGTTTCACACGAAATATTAACTCCGGAAGGTGGAGTTTCCACAACTCCTTTAATCGAAATCGTACAGGCCCTCCTACCCTCTCACAGCCCACACACACACCTTCACGGGAACTTTGGGGCCATTTGGGGCTGGCTTCCTCCACCATATTATCTTCCATCCCTTCAGTTCTCAGTCTTTTCCCCTCTCTAGAGTTTCCTTGACAAGAGCTAGAATTAAACTCTTCATCCACAAGTTGTCTCTCCTTCCTTTTTCCTGTCCCCTTTCTGACTGCCTTATCAACCTGCATACCCTCCACTTCCATTCCCACACTCTTCCCACAACTACTCTGTCTAGACCATCTCTTTCCCCCCGGCACATATACCTTGTCTTTCCCTGTTTCATGCTCCTTCATGTTAGTAATATTTTGAAGAGGCTTCCTCATCACTTTATTCGTACAATTTTTCCCCACAACTTCTCCCACTATGCTATTCTGACTCTCTCTTTTGCCATCGCGATCATCTTTTTCATTTTCTTTCCCCACTACTCGGTTCTGAGAGTAACTGATTCCCTCCCCCACTTCATGCACCTTCTTCCTCTCTAAACTTCTCTTCTCATCCTCTCCCTCTTTAGACTGAGAGTTCGTATCCTTCAATCCTCCTTCACTATTTTCAGCACTATTACTACAAGATTGAGAATTGCTCGGGGAAAGATTGAATTTCTTTTCATTCCCCAAACCCCCCCGGGTCCCCACCCCAAAGTCCTCAGACTTAAGCCACTCTCCATATCTGCCCATCTTGAGTTCATTCAACTCAGCGTCTTTTTTCTTGTCTAAGCATGATTTTTCAAGGTGACCCACCATCCCACAATAATAGCACAACCCATACAAGCTCTCAAATTTGAAATCCACCCAGTGAGATTCCCCTTTAAGGTTTAGAGTCGTTCCTCTGAGCACGGGTTTACTGATGTCCACAACCACCAAAATCTTCATGAACCTTCCTCTTATACTCCCTGTTTCAGATAGAATCACATCCTTTACTTTAGGAAATATCTTCCCAATTTTAACCCCCACCTCCCGACTAATCCAATGTGTAGGGAGATTCCAAATTTGCACCCATAAATCAATAGTATCAAATTTTTCTTCTTTAATGTTCATCCCCTCCTTCCATTCCCTAAACACAATCATCCGGTTATCGAATGACCAGGCCTTACCATCTGCAACTCTCTGTTTATCCCTTATACTGGTAAATACAAACTGAAACAGATTAAAGCCCAATTCTCTTAACACAAACGGCTCCTCAATAGGCCAAATTCCCAGCAAAGTTTTTTTAATGCCTGTAAAATTCACTTTCTTTGTCCCAAGAACTTTCCCGAATAAACTTCTAATACATTCATCCTTACTCCCCACTATATCATCTTCTTCTATCGCAACACCCAATCTTTCCTCAACTGTGAGAGAAAACCTTTCGAGCTTCAGCGCAATATCCCCCTCCATATTCTGGTACCCCTGAATCTCTTCCCTTTGAAATGAACAAAGTTTCACCCTCTAGGTCAAAGCTGAAGAAAAAGCAAGCACAATCGGATTAAGAATCACAAGGAGCCAAAACAGTACAGTTAACAAACATAAAAGCGATAGTGAATACGATTAAAGCATTTTTTTTTTAATAAAAATATTTTTAATAAATATAAAATGAATCCAACAGTACTCTGCACCGGGAAACCCAAGCTCACACTCTCCTCCAACTCCTCACCTCACAAATCCTACCTCTCACAGAAACTCTCTAACACTCGAAAAAGAACACCACTCAAACTTCGAAACACACCTTCCCAGAGATTTTGGGCGAAAAACACCTGAGAAACCTAGGGCACTCTTTTGAAAAAAGAGAAGGAGAGCACTCCGCGGGAAAAAGGAGACTAGTGATTTGGAATATTAGGAGTCTGTACTTTTGGTTCATTTCTTGCTTTTGTACACTTAAGTCATCACAACTATATTTCCAAAAAATTAATAATAAATAATTCAACCTAATCTCATGACCGAAAATATATCCATGTCTCATTTGAAATTCCCTAAACTTAAAAATATGTCTTGGTTATGAGTCTCTCTTTGTGAGACTCGTTTTCATGCTTGGGAAATTCAATTAATTTTCATAATATTTGATGTGTAGCTAATCACTTCACTAGGAAGTTTGATTTAACACCACAACGAGAATGATTCACTTGTGTCGACAGTTCTTTCTCAAATATTAAAAAAGAATATATCTTCCGGAAACATTTTTAAAGTATTTTAAAATGTTTGATAAAATTTTGAGAAGTTGAATTCATAAATTCTCAAAATACGATATTAAGATTTTTAAGCTCATTGAAAAAACCAAGGTTGCATTTGGGCGAGAGGATTTAGATTTCGGAAAGGATTTGATGGAAGGATTTCAAATGATACCAAATAAGAATGATTTGAAATTCTCCAAAACGACTCAAAAATATAGCTTTTAAGATTTGAAATTTATTATAGAATCCACTCCATCCAAACAAGTTTAATAGATTTGTTATTATAAATTTAGAATTCTTAGTTATCAATCCAAATGGAGCCTAAGTGTTCTTATAATTTTAAGAAACTCCTTTTATCATAGTTCTACTACTTACATAATTGCCAACATTTCTTATGATCTTTATTTTAACATAATATGTATAGACTTTAAAATAAATATATAACAATCTAGAAACCCCAAAAATATTTTATCAAATGTAGGGTTTCATGAAAAGTGTTAAATATGTTTAGCATTCACTTATAATCATATATTAAAAGCTCTGATTGATGTATATCTTTCCAAATGTGAAAAAAAAAGACAACCTTTACATGATTAATTTGGTAGATTTAAGATTGAAATACAAATCAAGTATACAATACTCAATTCGAGATTGTTAGCTAAAAATTCGTTTCAATTTCATTCGTTCAACTAACTATATTCTAACACATTATTTTCGTTCAAAGAACTTATCCACTGCTAGTAAACTAATGATAAAAAAGCAATGTTAAACATAGATTTTTAAATAAAAATTTAAATAAATCTGAAAAGTAATATATATTCCACTATATTCAGTTCGTTTAAATATAAATCCATAGTTAAATTTTACAAAGTATAATTATACTAAAAAGAGAAAAGAATTGAGGGGGCAAGAGTGTCTTTTGGCAAGAAAACCTGACCCTGCGCCTGCTTGAATTTGAAGCATTGGAAGGTCCGAATTCTCAACTCCCGATACAGAATTCAGAGACGTTTTCCTTGTCTCACAGATTTTCTTACACACCAGAAAGAGAGAGATTAGTGGGAGATAATGGCCGCTACGGGGAATCTGGAGGATGTACCGTCGGTGGATCTCATGACGGAGCTCCTCCGCCGTATGAAATGCGCCAACAAACCCGACAAACGCCTCATCCTCGTCGGTGCGCTCTCTATTTCCTTTTTCTTTATGCTCTCATAGTTCTTCTTATTTCCGTTCTGTTCGTTTTCTTGGTTCACATTTCTCGGGTTTAGGGTTTTAGAGTTGTGGGCCTTTTATGGTTGTATTTGGATTGGATTTTTAGATGAATGCTTATGCCGGGTGTGACAAAGTTCCGGAATTTTCATTGGGGTGATGTTTTTGGGTTTGAAAGAAAATTGGGGTAAATGTTGGAGTAGTTGTGGAACATTGTAACTATACAAATTATTTCTTTTGGTTGTATCTATGATAATTTCTTTTTTGCTTTTGTTAGTTTTCTGTTGTGGAAGTTCGCTTCTTTCAGATGTGGTCTTGTGGGGATCGGCACAGATGATGTTTTATCTTGTGATACGGCTTGTTCATAGCGGAAAATATATATCTTAGTGCATTCTTCTGAAATTGGAGCACTAGCATATTGAGATAAAACGGAGGCCATTGACTAGTTAATAAAACAATGAATATTGTGTCTTGCTTGATTATTTATTACCAGATGTAGTTTGAAGTTTCGCTCGAATCATAGGATGAGCAATGTGGGCATGTAAGAGTGAGGTTGTTGTACAAAAAGATGACAGAAGAATGGATAATTACAGAATTACTCTATTTCTAGCTTTTGATTTTTTTGGTTTGTGCCAGCTTATATATTGATAAAATAAATATTCTGGAAGCTCAGATCTGTGGAGGAAATTATCATTTTAATTATTATGAGGAGGATTTTGTTATACTTGGAGGGGAAGCTTTATGTTCATCTTACATGGACTCTGGTGTATCTGCATACAAAAAAATAAGAATGTCCTTTCCTCAGACTTGGTTTTAATCTGTAGGTCACTCATGAATAATCTTTCAAATAGTAGTATCCAATCACACTGATTTTCTGCAAACTTTCTATTTTTCAGTTATTCTGATGCTTTGTATCCTTATATAACTTTTTAGGTCCACCCGGATCGGGAAAAGGTACTCAGTCACCAATAATTAAGGACGAATATTGCTTATGCCACCTGGCCACTGGCGATATGCTTAGAGCTGCTGTTGCTTCCAAGACTCCTCTCGGGATTAAAGCCAAAGAGGCCATGGAGAAGGTAATTCCACAATTTGTTATACTATAAGCTGAAATGACATGACTTCTTCTAACCAAAGTCGTCTTGATTTGATTTTCCAGGAGAACTTGTTTCTGATGATTTGGTTGTTGGGATAATAGATGAAGCATTGAAGAAGCCCTCCTGTCAGAAAGGTTTCATTCTTGATGGATTTCAAGGACAGTTGTACAAGCGCAAAAGGTCAACTATTTACAGTCACTGTTTTAGTTAGTTTATGACAATTGTGATCTGAATACATCAGTTTCTTATATCCAGCTTGATGAGATGCTTGAGAAACGTGGAGTTAAGGTTGACAAAGTTCTTAACTTTGCAATTGATGATGCTATTTTGGAGGAGAGAATTACTGGTCGCTGGATCCACCCTTCTAGTGGTCGTTCATACCATACAAAATTTGCACCTCCGAAAGTGCCTGGTGCTGATGATGTAATGAGTAGTATCTTGTTTTTCTGTTATTGCAAATGATAATATTTATTAGTCTTCCTGCTTGCTCTAGAAGAAATGTTATCTGTTTTGATCCTTTTCATGTTAAGGAGAAATATAGTTTATTTGCTGTTTGATCCTGGCTATTTTATGTATGAAGCTTTGCCTCCGATGAGCCTGATTTTATCTCATCGCTTGTGAAGGTAACTGGAGAGCCTTTAATTCAACGCAAGGATGATACAGCTGCTGTTCTGAAGTCGAGGCTTGAAGCTTTTCATAAGCAGACTGAACCAGTATGCTTCTTTTCTCAATTCTTTGATGTTCTGGTTTATATCAAATTACACATCCTTGCTGTGCAGATTATCTTACATCTGCTTTTGCTGCCTATTAGTGTAGCTTAGGCAAGATAAGTGGATAAACCAGGAAGAAATATAAGCTTATGTCCAATGTTTTCATGTTGCATGAATGACGACAACTTCCTTTTTGTATTTTATGCTTGTAAATGTTCTGTTTGGTATATTCATTCTTGCAGAAAGTCGAATAAAAGAAAATGAAACTCCTGGTTTTGATAAACTAATATTTTGCTCTCTTTTGATTGTTTTCTACTTTGATAATATTCTTTATTATGCTCTTTCTTAGTTTCTCCGTTATTTCCAAAACACTCTAGTTTTTAAACCAAAGCAGTAGTCATGTCTTCATAGTCTTAAGTCTCCTTGTTGTTCCTGATTAAAAATAGCCACTATATATCTGTTTGACTGAAAGAACATTTAGGAGATATTTCATGATTGGTGAGTGAGCTGCTTCACCTGGCACTATTATAATCCCTCTAAATAATGTCAAATTATCTGATTCATCATTACAAAGAACCCACATTTTGCATGAAAACATTGATACTGCAACTTACATAAATCTAAAGGAACCCTCTGTACTTGTCAACCTTTCCCATAAGAAAGGGGTGCTGTTACTAGGATTTATCGTCGAGAAAGCAAGTGTCTGGTCATTATTTTTCTTATGCCAGAGCAAATTGGGCACTAATGCTCAGACCCTTCTGGGCTACTGGCACATGTCCTCTGGTTGTGGTACTCAGATGGGAGTTGTCAGCTTTAACTGAGTGAAGTTTGCCAAGTGCCATTAGTATCCATCTTCGTAAATCTATAATTTTTACCTGATTAAACATATTCCTTTTTGTACGTAATTGACTGAAAAGAGCATACCATAAACCCTGCTGTTCATATTGAAAACCATGGTCGAGAATACCAAAAACTTAAAAAGTTGATTCCCCTTTCACAAGTATCGCCCATTTTTAGAAACCTCAATATTGTTGAAAATACCTGATTCATGATAGAACCATGGATGAAATTATTGAGGCTTTAGCATGCGTAAACTTAAATGTCCAGTAATACTGCTTCACCTGGCTATTACTTGGCCAAAAAGCTATGGATGCTATTACCTTGGGATTTCAATCAAGGAAGTCTTTCTGGTGGTCAATATTATTGAGCTTGAACAACACAAGTTGGGATTATACAAAGAACAATTACTTGGCCATCAGTGCAATTTATATTGAAGCCTCCATGCCAACTGCCAAATTATTTTCTCTTGTTTGGTGATCCAAGTGGAAGGATGTGTGCTAGTGGTAGCTTTGAGATCTACAGTCCTAAAACCGACTCTTTTTGCAATTTATATTTTTATTCTCTGTAAACTGATTCATAAACTAATGGCAACCTCTGAATCTTATGTTTGCAAAGTCACAATGTTTACTGTGTTAACCGTTTCTTGTTACCTTCATTATAGCTCCTAATGACTCAAAACTCCTTTAATTCTGTGTTAATTGGTTTATGAATACACAGGTTATTGAGTACTATAGTAAGAAGGGTATTGTTGCTAACCTTCCAGCAGAGAAACCTCCTCAAGAGGTCACATCAGAGGTTAAGAAGGCACTTTCCTGATTGCAGGCTGCCACCGTTTTGTCCGCTATATACAATAAACATTCAATCTTCCGGCTTTTGGTCATTGTATTCTGATACATTGTTAGACTACTGAGACTATTTGTTTTGCTGAGTCGGCGTTAGCTTTTGATTTGTTTAAACGAGTTACAAAATAATTTTAATTTGACTTTTTGGGGGCTAAATGTACTGCGTGATCTCGAGACTCTTGTACTGTAGCTTTATGGGTGGAGATCATAATCAGAGTACCATCGGACATGCATATTTTACGTTTGCACCAAGTTTGATGTTTGTTTTTATTCTTACTGATCATCACTTTAAGTTGAGACCATATTTGATGTAGAGTAGTATGAATGTGTATTTACAGGTGTGTAAGCGCATGTAACTCTTGGACTAATTTGTTCAGTGTGATTGATATATAAGATGAAAGGGTGTAGCATGTTGCTCTTGTCAATTTATACATAAAATTAAGGCAATTAACCGGGGATCAAATTGAGCCCATTGATTGCTGTTTATTTAAATGCTCAGCTGAATGCCTTGCCTTTGTATTTTGACTGTCTGGATCTTGGATAAGAAAATGACCCTCTTCATTTGGTGTCTAAAGAAATGGAAATGCTTTTACATGCAAATTATTAAAGTTGTTTATCGTTTTAACTGAATTTACTTTTGTGGTTAATAATGGTACACAGCTACGTTTTAAAAGAACAATCAAAATGATTTTTTCACATTATGTTTTCTATTTTAAGAATGTAATAAAAGAAATGGTTGACTATAAAAACTGAGGTTATTAGTTTTATCTTTAAAAAATAGTAACATCCCATTGACATTGTTTCTATTTGACAAATTGGGGGTATTTGTATGCTAATACAAATCTCTAGGGGTAATTTTACAAAAATAAGTAGTGTTTTTTTATAATTAGACTAAACCGAAAGGTAAATTTCATAATTATCCCTAATAGAAAGATTCAACTAGAAATTGGTTGGGGATTTCCATGAAAGGAAACTCCCATCCAAAAAGAGGTGTATGCCGCTTGATAGCAGCGAGCACAGGATATTCTTTAGTAAAAGGCGAAAAAATAGTTTGCTTGCACGGCTGCATGACCCCTTAAACAGCTTGGCCACTTTTTTCTATTTCTGCTTCTTTTCTTCATTACATGCCCAAGAAACAATTTGGGAAAAGTCCGATATGAATAAAATCATCTTTTCCTATGAATCGCCCGGAAACATCAGACATTGGTAAACTTTTCAGCAGACTTTGGTTGCCAATTCTAGAACAGTACAAGTGAATCATCTTCAAACAATTGTCTGCTACAAGACTGCGCCAGTATAACAATGCTGCCATTGTTAGATACTAGTTTCATCCAATGGCGAAGCCAGAAAAAAATGTTGGGGTGGGCCAATACACGAAAATGGAATGGGCCGGGATAAAAACTAAAAAATATCATGTAAGTTCTAACTAAAATTTTGTTTTTAAAAAAAAATCTTAGTATAATTGTGTTTTTTAAAGAAAAAGGAAGGGGGCCGGGCACAGGTTGCCCTCTATCTCCGCCAGTGGTCTCATCATCTGCTTCTTTCATATAAAATGAATGTAACTGGACATATCAATTCATTAAAATTTATTGCTGTTGCATGAATACATGGAATTTTGGACACATACTAATAATGCAATAACTAATGACAACATAATCGAATCAGCAGGAATTAACAGAATGAAGTGAGTTACGTACACTAGTATCTAAACATGCCCACTCTAATAAAATTTGGGCAAGCATCTTAATGCGACATAAACTCTGTCATTTATAGACAGAATAGCAGTGATTGATTGATCACACTCTTTCTTCTTCAACAGCTTCTTTTCTCTTTCTCAGCCTCAAAGTATTACATTAATTTCAATCCATTTATGGAATACAAATATAATCATTGTCTTTTGATGACTGCTTCATCTAGGGAACCAAGGTAACATTTATCTGTCAAGTTGAAAATTCCTTAAACCAATCATGATTGAGAGCCGCTTTGCTGTTATTCTCTTGTGTGGATATAAGTCAAAAGCTTTTCGAGAAAATTAAAACTATGTTTTGTAACCACCAGAGCTCCACTTAGAAACTTCAATCGATATGATGACACCCGAGCCGAACTCGAAGCAAATCAGTCCATGTGGCCATTCAGCACGTGCGCATATGGGGCCCACAGGCAACGCATCGAGCCGATGACGCCAAGAACCGACTGATGACTTGGCACGAATTGGGCTCGGTTCGCCAGAGCCGATTATGGCGGGAAATTTAAAGGATAACCATCCAATCGAACTTAGTGCTCCATTAGCACAAGAAGTTGCCACTTGTCGATAATATCAAGATGAGTCAACAAGTGGCAAATACTTGACCAACATGTATGCTCGAGAGAAGGACATGTGTCCCTTTAAGATTATTTTAGTGTTAAGTGCAATAGTGATTATTAAAAACCCACTAATGAGATGAGTATAAATAGACCTCATTTACGAGGAAAACGATAAGAGAGAAATAATAGAGAAAAACGCTGGTAAAAATAATACTCAGTAAAAGAAAAATCCGACTGAAGCTTTTCAAATTTCGGTATATCTATATCTATATCTATATCTATACTACTATAAAAGTGTGAATAGGTTGAAAAGTTTCTTGAAACTTTTGATTGACAAAAGTATCCCTTTAACATAGTTAATTTTAGGGGTAATGAAGTAATTTGGTATTTATTTATTAGTTTTGTTTAGTTACAAGACAAGTGACCTTTTATATTCCAAATTTTTCTTATGTTTTCTTCAATTGTAACTAATAATGTATCTTGAATTTTAAAATAATACCACTTTTATATTAAACTACATTCCGAAAGCTTTCCAACGATATGTTATAAGAATATATAGAAGACTTTGTATAATAGAATTTTAATGGTTTAAAGTTTAGTATTATGAAGTTGTATACTTATTTTTTTTTTGTATTTTTAAATAATTAAAATATATTTATAATAATTTTAGAGGAAAATGAATATGAAATTACAATTAAAACAAAAAGGAAAAAAATAAATAAACATTCTAATCATAGAAGTTTTGATTAAATGAAAAAGAGGGCAAAATACATAATCCATGAATTTCGTTTATGATTGCGATGCAAATTCTCTTGAACTATCAAATCTATCTCTAAATTTTTAACGGATGTACCCTTTAATATTTTATATCTTAATTTAGACTCAAATATATATATATATACATATAATAATAATTTTGAGGATGTTTTTTAATAAGACAATCCCATCGTTATCACAATAAATTTAAAAAAAATATATATTTAAAATAATATAACAATCTCACGCTCAAATAAAAAAAACAAGAAATAAACTAAACCTTGATGATGGAAATATATCTAAACTAATCATGAGAATAAATTATATTTTTTAATGTGGAGGTATAACAAAGAGCATATAAAATAAGAGAAATCTTTGTTTTATATGAAATGTATTCATGTGCATTCATTTATTTTTTAAGGCTTGAAAAATAGGAGGTAAGTAAAAAAAAAAAAAAATTGACAAAGGAAAAGATGAAGAAAGACTAAACAAATTTTTAGCAAATAAATAAATATTTTTTAAAGCAAATGTATTAAGAAGTAATATAAAAATCTCCTCAAAAAAATAAAAATAAAAATAAAAATAAAAAGTAAGCTAAGAAAGAGTATTTAATGTGGAAGTATAAGAAAGAGTAATCTCTTTTTTTTTTTTTTTTTAGTTGTTTTCTTGTGCTTTTTATATTTCATCGCCGAGATATATATATATTTTTTTTTTGATAATATCGCCGAGATATTAATGGACTAAAATACAAAAGAATTTAACAAAGAACAAGAAGAAGAAAGACGGAGCATTTTCTTTGCGACAAAACAAATGTCCTTTTAGACTCTAAATATGGATAACAATATGACTTATACAACATAATATTTACTTTGGTTTTAAAGTTATTGTTCTTTATTAAGATATATATGATTTCAATTTATATTATCAATAGAAAATGTATGATTTAATGACAAAAAGAATGGTATAAATTAGTAATTAAAAGCAAAATTAAGTGTGATAGAAGTTAAAATTGATATATATTTCCTATTAACAAAATTTGAAGAAAATTTATAGAAGTCATTTAATACATATTAATTTGAGTTTCCCAAATGACACTTGATTGCGAGTTAAAAATTACCCTCCTAAAAGATTATAAAAATTAAAAATCAGTATGATACTTATGATAGATTCATGAACCAAATAAATATATTTAAATAATTTTCTTTATCAATATTTAAATATCTATACTATACTTATATTTTTTTATATATTTATCTATATTTATATTAAAATCTTGAATTGTTGGATGGTTTCTTGAAATCTTTTGATTAGATAAAAATATATTATTCCATAGTCAATGTCAAAATTATTTATTTATTCAAATTTTATTGTAATTTCAAATCACTTCTATTCCATTAAAGGTATTTATTTACTACTTATATTGTGGGATATTGTTCAAATCTTTAGTACTTAACTTATTAAAAGATAGTTTCGTGTTTAACCAAATAAAACATATAAAAGATTCAAAGATTAAAAGTAAAAGGCTAAAAATGATATACGTATCATTGCTAGGAATTGTTGAAGAAAAATAAAAAACATTCATAATGTATATATAATATGACAATTTCGATAAAATAAATAGATTTCATAAAAAGCACCTTTAAAAAGTAATAAAGGTTCAATCACAAATACAATAATTATTACAAAATCCAAGTATAAAATATCTTAAACTTTTATAAAATGAAGTATATAAAAAAACATGTGACAAAAATTAGAAATAAAAAGTTTCTAAATAAATATATATGAAATTTTAATAAAATAAATAAATCAAAGAATTTTTTAATATGAAAGGGTTTGATACATGTGTCAAACTTTGATATTTATTAAATTACATATTATTTAGGTACCAATATAATATCCATAGTACTATTTATGTATCAAATTAACAAGTGTTAAACCATATATAATACTAAACCGGAGCGAAATGATCACGTTTCGTGCTAAGTCTGTGAATTCTACGAGCCTAAAGAGGAGCAAGAGGATATTTGAGGAATTTTTTGCAACTTGAAATATATAGCAAGTACATTTTCTTATTTGATTAAAAAAATATTTTTTCCCATAAAGGCATTAATGTTTTATGAAAAGGCATGGTAATTATATATTACAACAATAAAATAAATATAAATGAATTTTAGCATATTATGAATAATTATAATTTGTATAATTATATATTTTAGAAAATTTACAACTATATATTTTATAATAAATAGAAAGAGTCAAATTCAACTACAAGTATCATCTATAATGGTATAATATATATTTCTAAAACTAATTGTGTTAGTTATTCTTTTAAAAGGCATAAGTTTTTGTAAAGTAATTTTCAAATATAAAACTTAATAAGTATTATTTTGAATTGTTAAAGTTTGACTTAATGTGAAAATTGATAATTTTTGTTTTTAACTATTTTTGATTTAATTGTTTATTAATTGAATATATTTTGTATTAATTGGATAGAGTTTTAGATTTTAAGTTATCAATGTTTTCATTTAAACACATAACTTTTAATGACAAAAATAGATTAGTTGTCATCTACATTTGGTTAAGGTTTATTGTTTTATATACAACACTTAAAATAAATGGATTGCTATAACTTTAAGTGTTATGATAAAAATATTCACTTTGGCATTAGAATTAGGATTCTTTATGAAAAGTCTTATTCTTTTTGGCACATATTTTGTACATTTATATCTGTTTTGAAGTTACGTTTCTTTAATCGAAGAAGTTAGAGATAATGAAAGAAGTAAGCACACGATCATACCAGGATAATGTTAATTAACTTTTATTTTATATCTTTTTCGAGAAATAACAATTACAAAGAAAGTCATGAGGTTATTCTTGATTTTGGTAATTTAATAAATTTTAAGTTTTTTGATACGGGTTTGTAGTTAAAGTGATATCCCTCACTCTTCGTAAGGACGGTGATATGATGTCGAGTTTTTCAGTGTTTTTTAGATTTATACCCTCCCTTCCATTCTTCCCAACTCATTAAATTTTTAATCAATGTAGTAACTTGTGATATATCAATTTTTAGTTCATGAATTATCAATAATCGTGCATAATGCATCTAATTTAAAAACAGATTCAAATTAATTAAGAAAAATACTTTCATAGCCATTAAACTATCACAAAAGATTGATTAATATGATCATAAACTAATATAAAAACTTACTTTGTTGTTATAATAATTTAGTCATTTTGTTGTATTGAGATTTTTAAAAGATGTACTTAATCATTCATGTAGATTTATAATTACAAAAAACAAAATGTATATTAAAATATTTTGAAGTATTTGAATTTTAATAATCCAAGTATTTAATTAGTACATATTTATTAGTAAAGCACTTAAAAAAGTTGATCAATTAAATTAATTAAATTTTAATAAATTTATATGGATCACGTCTTGGCTAAAACACGTGTTTCTTACTAGTTAAATAAAAAGACGAGAATTAGCCGTAAATTAAAATCTATTCTCATTTCCACGTATTGCATTTTCTATATACTTTTGCTTGTTGACCTAAACGCACGTCAACAAGATAAATTGTGGTGACCAAAATATGTGAATCAGACTCAATGTGAACTTTGGGATACAAATGTAGAGTAAATTCGATTGGATGCTACTCGCTTGGCTTCAATGAATGCATTCGGACAATTCCTGTAGCCAAATGAAGGTTTCTTTTTTATGTTTAATACAGCTCATTTCTAATGAATGTGTCCTGATTTAAGCTTCATTACACTTGTTAATGTAGCTAAATGAAGAAGGCCTTCTCATATATATTGAAAGGGCATGACTCTAGCTAGGAAGGATATAGCCGTCCATCTGAGAATAGAGAAGGACGTGTGGGTCAGAACAGGATGTCTCACCGGTTTAGGAGCTAAGTACGACGAAATTATGGGGAGTCTAATCCCATTTTCCTTACCGATAAACTGAATGACAAACTCTGCACGAAGACTTTCAGGGACTGAGTCCTCTCCGTGCACTAGAAGTTGCAAGGTAAATTTGATTACTTTGAAGCTTCTGCATTTTTGCTAAATACAGCAGTATATATAATGTTGGAATGTGCAGATTTTTGAAGGCTTTAGGAGCGCCTAGCAATCCTCGTATATATGCAGCAGGAGGCGAACCATTTGAGGGAAACCGCGCAATGCAGCCGCCACTTGAGCATGAGTTCCCAAATATAGTTACAAAACAGATGGTAGTGATGTATTTATGCCTTCCCCCGGAGGCAATATGCTACCCTTGAGATTTTGCCTAATTACAAAAAGGTCCAGCTTTGTTTCAAAATTACAATAACCTCATTAATATATGTATATATTTTACAGATTGCACCTATTATTTGTAAAACAAACACAAACCTCAAGGGGTAATCGCAATTTTAGAAGATAGCTCAACTTTATAGTAATTAGGTTAAACTTTAGAAGGTAGTTTTTGTAATTATTTCTAATTATCATTTATCCTACTCCAGTAGTTTTGTAAGAAAACATCATAGTTCTTTTTCTAATTCTGTTGCTTCCAAAGGACCTCACAAACCAAGATATATGGTTCGGTGTATCGATTTTCTGTGCAGGGGTCAGCACTGCATACGCAGGACATAGGAAATACATAAAAGCCTATCAAGAGGATGATGCTTCCTTTGTTTGAAGACAGATCAATTGAGCAGGAAAATGCAGAAACTGCATAAATACTCTAAGGGGCAACCGGAGTCAGTCGAGGAACAACAAGTTTGACAGGTATGTTTTGGCATACCCTGTGCCTAACTGCATCTGCAACCAATGGATTAAATTGCAAAATTTTATAACAATGACAAGGCAGATTGCTAAATCCTGAAATCCCTACCCTTTTCTGAAAAGGAAACTATGACAAAAACACAAGCACAAAAGTGCTATTGCGAGATAAACAAGCACATAATTAATGCTATCACAATTGCAACAAGTATATCGAGATACACAAGCACATAAATGCTACAGTGATTGTAACAAGCACATACTACACGTAATTAATAAATCGTAACCCAACACACAATATGAAAGAACTCATTTTATCGGCTAACAGGCTACTCAAACAATTAACAGTCAAACATAAAATGGTTTATATTGGCTCATATGCTCACTCAAGCAGTTAACAATAAATAACAATTGAACCATATGCAATCTTTGGATGATAAATTGGAACCTGAAAATGATTTTAACTGGATATTTATTCCACAGTCAATTAAGAATTTCGATGTTTTAATCTTTTGAATTCATCTAATTCTCAGCATTTGCAATTCAGCCGCTCGCCTTTTCAGAACTTTGAAGTTCACTCCTCAGCTTTTAGATTCTTAGAATCAGGCCGCTCAGGTTTTCAATAATTAAGATAAACCCCTTGTTTTTGGAAAATTTACAAATAGGCCCGAGTTATAAAGAAGTTACAACTAAGCCCTCGGATTGTAAAGAAATTTCAAAATGAGCCCTCGGGTATTAAAGATATCACAAATGACCACGAGTTCCTCCGATGAACTGTGGTGATCAAAATATGTGAATCTGACTCAATGTGAAATGTAGAGACAAATTGAAGCAGTAGATGGGCATTAGAACAAAAAGGTATTTGATCATAAAATGCCCAAATGGTATCATCCTTGAGAATTCCACCAATATAATAATAGCACTAAAGAGGTACCATTCAGACAAGCACCATCAATTTCACCCAAACTGTACGTTTCAGGCCTAAGCCATATAATATGAAGATGATACAACATTACATTTTCTGTTGTTACAAAAGAACATGCAATATCCTCTGCCTGACTGCATGTGCAACCAATGAAATAGTAAACCAACGATCCCAACCAGGGGGTTTCAACAGTCAAAATCTTGATCATTGATCATAAAAACAAAAACAAAAATTGAAAACCACTTGTTCAGGATCCTTGGATGTAATATGAACAACTTAACTTTAAATGATGAAATTAGGAATATTTGTATTTAATTTTACTTTAAGTCAGTTAAGACTAAACTCATTACATATTTACACAGGCGAATTGTATGATCAAGTAAGAGAAGATCATTACAAAAGAGCAATAAAACTACAAAAATAACTAAGAAGTATACCCAAATATTGTAGAGAAATAGAAGGTACATTAATTGTACTGCTAACAACAAATTAATATTGACATGCTAACAACAAATTAATATTGACAGTGAAAGGTGAAAAACTCCATCCCTATCTTTTACAATCCAATATTACATCATGGTCCTCATATGACTAATGTAGATCAAATAATCGAAAAACTATTCTCAATCTGTCAAGTTTAAAAATCCATAATACTCTTTAAACCAATCATGATGTAGAGCCGCTCTTGCCGTTATTCTCTTGTGCGGATAATGAGTCAAAAGCTTCTCGAGCAGATCAAATCCGCGTTCTGTAAGCAATGGAGCTCCATTAAAATAAGTAGCAGTAGCAAACTTCAACCGCAACTCATTATTATATGTTAAGCTTAGCACTATAAAATGTACTCGAAAATCCAGGGCAAGTAATATGATGATGATCAGGTGTACCAAGAAGCATGTATATACTCTCAAGTTGTTGAATTTCACTATTTCCTCGGAAAAGCACTTCCTTCAACAACAATTCCGCCATTATACAACCCACCGACCACATATCAATTGCACATGAATACTCTTTCGCTCCAAGAAGCAACTCGGGGCTCTATACCATAGAGTGACTAGGCCAGGAGTATACGATCCCGACGCCTTTCCAAAATAGCGCGACAAACCGAAATCGCAGATTTTCAACTGACCTTTAACTTGGTTGATGAGAATGTTTGAGGGCTTTAGATCCCTATGCATCACCCCAGTCTCATGAAGAAATGCGAGACCCTCCAACAGTTGTTTCATCAGGCATTTAACCTCGCTCAGGGTGAAAGGACGACTTTTCTTGGCGTTCATCAATCTTTCGAGATCGTTCTCAATGTACTCCACCACTACAAAAACGCGGTCACGGTCTTCCACGATAGTATCCTTGAATTGGACAATGAATGGATGACGCGAAGGACTTGAGAATTCTGATTTCTCTCAATGTTGGTCGAGAAAGCCCATGAAACTCGTGCTTTACAGCCACGATTTCACAAGTATTCATATCTTGAGCTCGGTATACAATCCCGCACGACCCTTTACTAATCACATTGAGAAGCATGTATCGAGATTGATAAGAATGATCATCATTCAGTAGTTCATCGTATTGATTATTATTCTCGAAACAATTATGAGAATGATCATCATTCAGTAATTCATCAATGATGAAGGCGTATGGATTATCGTCCATCGTCACAGTGATCAACAACAGCAACTAAAAACTCTGTTACGCTGAATGAATTAATTCTCGTAATTCTGCAGTGATGAATAGCGTACGTTAATATGTTTTTATAATAAACGAGCTCCTACTATCCTAATACTAAGAGGAGTGGGAGAAGAGCTCAATGTTTAATTATTTGAACTCGATTTAACTTGCTGAATGAATAATCGTAATTCTGAACTGAAAATAGAATATAATGAATAGAGTTTGTTTTTATCAATTAACGACCTTTTACTGTCCTAATACTATGAGGAGTGGGAGAGGAGTTCAATGTTTATTTGAACTCGATTTTTACTCGCTACTTTAATTCTAATTACATTAGATAGACTTAATCCGAAAAACTTAATTTCTTTTATAGACAGAGTGTAAACTTGTTTTGGAACTTGCCTTATATTAAAAATCCATTTCTAGTTCCTATGGTTATATGATAAAACTTTCCTAATATACAACTGCCAACTAATTTGGCTGAATATTGTAGGCGCTATCACATTGGCCTGCCAACACAAATTATTTTCTTTTTTATTCAAATTCTTTTAATATTCAAAAAAATTGATTCTTATTTTTATTTGAAATATATTTGAGTATACCAATCAATTCGAATATTCGTATTAAAATTCTAAAATATTGTTTATCGTATCGTTTCAACTTTAGTTTCAATTAACGTAATGAATGTGTGTCCTTTTGTTGTCTCAATTCTAATTTTGGAATATTCGAATTGGTTCGTATATATTAGAATATATTCCAAATAAGAATAAAATTCGATTTTGGTATTTGAATATTAAAAAAATCGAATAAGAATTATGTAAATCAGGGGAACACAAATAGAATATTATTTATATTCGGCTCGTTTTGATTTGTTTACACTCTAGTTGGAACAAAGCGCGATGAGGGGATATAAACGGTTTCTAAAGGGCGGAAAAACTTTGCGGATGATAGCGTCTACCTTAAAGGGGCTAATCTCATTGCGCCTACACATTGTTTATTAACAAAATTGCCAAATATCACACAAAATGTAGCTTTGGCGTATTTGCATTATTCATCAATTTAGCCTTAAATCAACGTCTTTTTTATTTCTTCCAAAAAGAATGATTTTTGCTCATGTGATGATGAAAATGAAAATCATTTAATTTTTTTAATTAAAAAAAAACTTGGCCAATATCCAAACTCAGCTACTTTAATGAGAATATTGTAATTACCACTTTTAATTTACATTTTTGCTATATCCGGAGGTTGTTAAAATTTTAAGTGTCGGGGCCAATAGGAAGGACGCCTACAACAAAGTTGTTTTTCTCTTTTAATGTGTCAGATGTGTAGGCACCATTTTTATTGACACCTACACTTTTGTTTTTCTATTTATGAATATTCAAAATTATTTTTATAAAATACATATACCATTTCAAAGATATTTGCTGAAAATTTAAATTGGAATTCTAAATAACACAATGGAATATGAAACATTAACTGAATTAAAATAAAGTTAAATAATTAAACCTACAACACGAGTACTTAATGAAAAACAAAATTGTATTACATAATTAAATAACAACTGGAAAGCACACATTTAAAACTCGGAATAAGATACATAATTACAAGAGAATTGCGCAAACAACTTAAAACTACACGATGAATCATGACATGAAGAAGATATTCCTTGCTCAATATTAGCTCCAAACTTAGATTGTGGTGGCAAGTAGCGTAGAGGGTGAGTGACAAGTTGCTTGAGCCTTGTATTTTTGGCTCAATTTCTCAAAAAGCGTTTCAAGATTCTTGCGATTTTTAAAAATCTCTGAATTTTTTTTGGTAATTAGTCCAACCTCGGTTTTTTTTTGTTATAATTATCCCTATTATTTAAATGTTGTTGTAGTTATTGTTACTCATAGTTGTATTGAATAAAGACATTGGAATAATGTGACTAATAGCTTCCCTTAAAAATAAATGAAAAATAAGAACTGAAGTATAATAAAAATATATATTTGACATGGATACTTTTCTTAAACAATATACCTTTTTTTTTAAAATAATCGTTTTCTAAGAAAAATAATCGCACTTGCAATTTTTAAAAAGATTGTTGTTCCTTACTACACTTTTAAGAAATTATAAAATATACATCAAAATAGAGTTTATTATATGACCTGTGAAGTACAATTTCAGAAATTACATGACATGAAAATTTAAACATTGATATATATGGAGAGTGTGGACATTTGTACAAACTAGTAAAATGCACTTGTTCCATATGATTTTTTTGTTCAAATTAAATCAAGATTTTAATTATTTGAAATTAGTGTTGAATAAATTTGTGTATATTTTAAATTTTGTTCACACCGTAAAATATATTTTAGTCTTGAATTATAATTTGCAAGAAATTAAATTATCATAGAACTTTTTCCAATGTAAACTGGAAAAAAACAAACAAACTAAAAAGTAATATAACATAGAATGTTCTTCCACGAACTCATGTTGTATTAATTATTCTCTTGTTTTATTTTGGTGATTGTCACTATCTTCTTCTTACTTGGCGTTAAGGAATTTATAGTAAAATTATTTTTTAAGTTTTGGATAATCCTTTCCTTTTAAGAATAAGGAAGTGGAAACCTCATCAATTTTGAACGCCCAAAACATGATATGAAATAAGTCGATAAAGCATAAATCATCTTTCTCAAATTAGAAATCAAAATCCCCAATATGTGACTCGCCACCTCTCATGTGGTTCAAGAGTTGCTTTCAGACCCTTGATTGAGATTTTGAATGCCCGAACCATGATATGAAGTAAGTCGATAAAGTATAAATCGCCTTTCTCAAATTAGAAATTAAACTGTTCAATATGTGACTCGCCACCTCTGCAGGGGTTGGAGAGTTGCTTTTTCAGAGCCCTTGATTGAGATCTCTGTCTCATCACGAACTCATAAAGACAATATTAACTTCTCTTTCCTATTATTTGGCACATTACTTGCTCCATGAATGCTTGTTGTCAGCGGTAAGGGACAAAGGGAAGGTGAGGACGGTAATCCAACTATGGTACTAAGACTATTTTAGTCTATTTGGCAACCATTCCTACTGCTACTACTACAACTATTGCGGTAAGATTTCATCATCACTTATAATTTGGACCTAACTATCATAGTAAAGTGGAAAAATACGTCATCAAAAGAAATTGAACGCAATTGGATTAAATTAAAATAAGTCAAATCAAACTAAATATTATCCAAATATGATTATCCCTATTAAATCGACACTCTTTTAACAAATATATGAAGAACTAAAGTTGCTTCATTCCTAATCTGGGGACTAAATTTGCAAGGCAACCTAGATTTTTATAAAGATTGAATATTAACGTGAATAAAATTAGTAATACAAAAGAATATATATTTAGGTGTTACAATAAAAATGAAATCCACATAACATCGCATTGAGCAAAAGAATGTTACGTGGTTGCTACATCTTTTGAAATAAGTGTACATAAATTACTCTACTGCACATGCTCTGTGCTTGTGTGCCCCTTGAGGAATAGAACGACCAATGAAGTGTACATAAATTACTCTATCGCCTTGTGCTTGTGTGCCCCTAGAGGAATAGAACTACAAATATACCCTGTAATAAAATAATCTCTATTGGGATTATTCATTGCCAATATTTTGCACTTCAATGTTCTTCAATAGCCCATCCCGTGTATGTTTCCTCATACTTTCTGTTATGTCATTTCTCAAACAATTGCATTTTTCCTTATTAATATTCTGCACTTCAATGTTTCTCCAATAGTCGACCCCAAATGTGGATTGTGTCAAAGTTGATGACGGTCCCACCGATGCAAGTGTTCTATAAATAATCTCTCGTGTCAGGATGATTTTGATACTCAAAGGCCTTCTAGCCAGAGCCCTTATATGATATGGGCTGAATTTATTCCTATTCCTGCTTCAAGCTTGGGAAAGTGTGCTTACTTCGGGGGATGAAGAAAGGGAGGAAAGCCCTAAAAAAGGCTTAAACAACATAAATTGAGCAAATAATGAATCATCTAGATACATAAATAAAGAAAAAAATAACACATGGTATTCTTAGGAAAGGATTGGGGAATGGGGGTTTCGTTGTTTCTAAAGTAATGCACATCAAAATTTCATCCACTTACATTAATACTGAATCTAAATCATTGGTTTATTCTTACCTCTCTGCACTGATTGTTTATACATAAGCAAAAACTACCAAAAACAGAGTATAACAACAGTTAAACATTTCATACTACTTAGTCCTTTTTCATTATAAACCAAATTAACTGACAAAAGGTAATTTCACACCACCAACTATAAATAGTTCAGGATTACAGAGTCAAATAACATAGAACATGAGAAATATGAGTTTTCAAAAATTGATTATAATACCCATGAGAAATATAAGTTTTCAAAAATTGATTATAATGCCCATGAAAGCTTACTGAAAGAGACTGATTTTACTAACTTTTACTTAATACAATGAACGGCAGGCAAGACGACAATAATGGAATCCATATAAGATAACTTTTGAAAGTAAAGGATAAAATAAGAATAATCACCTGATATTGTCACGCCCCAAACGCGACGCGACAACGATCAATCACTTAAACAGAAATAATTCAATAGTCTAAACCAATGATACAAACTCCAAGTGAAATAGATTCTAATGCAGCGGAATAAAATACACACAAGTACAAATTACATCTTAAGGTCCGACGGAATCGAATACAACCCAATAGATTATCCGAATTTAACTTACAGTCCAAACAGAATAAAATGAAAAGTCTAACAACAATAAAAGTAAAAGGAGTGTCGCTCCACATCAACAGTAGGAATTCAATCTGTGGTAGGTTCGACGTCTTCAACGTACTCTTCATCTAAAGGTTAGAAAACGGGAGGGAGTGAGACAAATCTCGGTGGATGGGGTGATCGTGTGCAAGTGTGGCAATATATATAGTTAATGCGAGAAAACGGTTGTATGAAAACGCGTGAGGTATGGTGCATGTTTTCATACATAGCCCACAAGCATCGTGATAAATATATATTAAGTAATATATTTATATAGTTTGAGAAATAGTTCGTGGTCACACAGCACGATGATTCAAGCGACGGGAGGATTGCGTCTTCAAGTGTAGCGCCAATCCCATGCAAGACAATTAGTGGTTGCGTACTGAAGTGTAGCGCCAACCCATGCATTACAAGTAGCGGTTGCGTACTGAAGTGTAGCGCCAACCAAACGTTCCGTTCAACTCCGGAATCGTGTGGATCGAGGCAATGATTCCTTCGTTCTTCCTTGTAACTCCCGTTCATGATGGTCCAAGACTGTCACCTTATTGCTCCATAGGCAAAGACAAAATCCACGTTGGAGCTAGCAAGGCTCGGATTCGTCATAATCATGATTATACCTCAAGTACTACGACCCGCTTCCCTTGGACAAACTCCGTCCCTCGGTTGGGGATTAGGGCGATGGGGCCTAAGAGTGGAATAGCGGCCGAGCCGCCTGGTTCCATCCCCGACGTATCCATTCCGATTGTGAGCTCGACACACCAAGTTGACTCAAGCGATAAATTAAATACACGTTCGGGTAGTCAACCAGCAATCAGTATATTGATTCGAAGCGATTCATGAAAAATTTTCAAACATTTGCGTAAGGTAATTATGGCGTTGGTAGAGTTATTTGGATGAAGATGATTATCGGGAGGATAAGCAATCTTCGATATCTTGAAATATTAGGTGGAACATAAGTCCCATTATAGATTCAAATCGCAAGACGGGAAGTCGCCTGCGATCGGGTATTAATCGGTCAAGGCGTCCGATAAGTCAAGGGGTTTTTGAGAAAATAAAATATTTTAATTAAAAATTGAAGTCAGAGGGTCCAGGGCTGTTTTAGTAAAAGGAAAATAATTAGAGTTAGGTCCTTGATAAAAAGAAAATTTACAATTTAGCCCGTTTTGTATAAACCAATACTTTTGGGGTTAAAAATTGAATAAATAAATATCCCGACCTTGAAACATTATGAGGCCAGTTTCTAAATTCTTAAAATTGTTCATAGATTCAGATTTTTGAAGTTTTGAGATCGAGTTTTTATAAAATTCTCATATTGGCCCCAAATTTGTTAAAATTGCCACCATTTCGGCTCTAAGTTTAAAATAATTGGAACTCACAAAACGGAAGGGCTTTTAATGTGATTCCAGTTGAAAAATATCACTATGGTTAGTGGGATATTGGGACAAAAGCAGTTTTAAAAAGAAATAAGTTTAGGTCCCTTAAGTTTTGAAAATCTCATTTTTGTCCGTTTTGAAATAATTGCCTTTAAGGCTTTTAGGGGTCCAATTGTTATGAAATTTGAACCTTGGGTCCAAGATATAATTATGTTATAGATAAATTAGTATTTCCAGGTGCATGGACTGCATAAGTCCTGGAAATTGTATTTTGGTCCTCAAGTTTAATCTTTTACAATTTGGTCCCTCAAATTTTATAAAATTACTTTCCAAGCTCTAAACACTTGGATTTTTGGAATACACTTAAAATATGTTATTTCCAGTCCCTTAAGAGTTAAAATTTCAAATTTCAAAATTAGGGTCTGGTACAGTTTCGAAAATTGCAAAATAGCCCTTAAACTTCTAGAATTTTACAATCTAGTCCTTGGGCTTTTAAGGGTTGATTTTATTTATCTAAAAACTCTTAAAACTTTATTAAAATATCAAAGCATAATTTTTGAACTTGAGTTCAGTCCCAAAAATCGAAAATTACAGAGGGGTCCCTTAAGTTTTATTTTCTTGCAATTAAGTCCACCAACTTTCCATTTTTGCATTTTAAGTCCAAAAGTTGAAATTTAATCAATTATGCTCGACTTGTCCAGGTTATAAATCATTCAAAACATAGATTTCAAGAGTCATACACATACATATCCTTCCCATACAAAATTTCATCAAGTATAACAATAAAATGTGCATGTATGCCCTATTTTTCGATAAATCACATTTTTGAGCAACACTTGAGAATTTTTCCAACTTGATACAAGAAAATAGCATGCAATACATAATATATATCTCAAGTGCTCAATAACAAAATACTACATGCATATTTTCAATTTAAAACACCTAGAAGTTGAAAGAATTTTTCCACCCACCTCGTAGTAGTTTCTCGGGTTGATTTAAAAATGTAGTCTTCTTTCTTGAATCCACTTCTTGACTCAAACTCTTTAAGATCAGCCCCTAAATGGTATCCAAACCATATTTTGGTGTTAAAATTAAAGTCTCAAGTCTAAAGGAAATATACTAGGACTAAATGGTTACTACTCACCTTAATGTCTTCAAGTAGTCTCAAAAATGGAAATTTTCCTTCAAGCCTCTAACCTCAACTTGAGATGATGTAGGTCAGCCCCTAAGCTCCAAAAATTCATATTCTTGAGTCAAAAATTAATTCTTCATGTTGTCAAGAGAAAAATACTAAAACCATAATTTTCACACCTTAATAATATGTAGTCTTGAATTTCCTCTTCAAGCTTGTAGTCAAATCTAGGTCTCTAATTCTTCAAGAAATTTCTCTAGGAGTACCTCAACAAGAAGGATTCAACATTATTAGATGGTGAATGTATAAGGTTGAGGATTGGAGAAGAAAAATAGTTTGGAGAAATGAAGATTTTCTTACCTTATGCTTGAAGAATTTGATCCTTTAGAGAGGAAAATGGAAGCCAGTCTTGTGTTTTTATGATAATTATGAAATGAATAATATTGGTAGATAAAGAAAAAAATAACAAAAATGATTGATTCCCTAAGACAAGGAGCCAAAAGTTGGAGGGAATAATAATCATGGTGTTGGTATTTTTATTTATTAGAATTTGGTGGAAAGAAAAGTTTGTCCATCCTTTAAGCATGTGACCAAAAGTTGAGAAAAAAATATATATATATATGTAAATATATATATATACATATATAATTGTAGGTCTTGAAAAGAATATGAAACAACCTCCCCATTTATGGAAATTTTCAAATCTTTTAAAAATATAAAAAAATTTTTTTTTAAAAAAAAATTGATTGGGAAATTGGTTGGGATGAATTATAGAATAAGATGAAATATTAGGATAAGGATTGGAATGTACTCCTAAATTGTTGGAGGTCTAATATTCCTAAAGTAGTAGTCATTCGATCAAGTATTAATACTAGAGGAAGAATATAAAATTGCTAAGCTTTAAAAATGCGAAATGTGTAATTGATGTGGGAAGAAATAAATAAAAATAGAGTCGAGTTTCATTAATAATAGGTTTGTGATACATAGCCAATAAATAATCACTACATAACACCGAATCTCACGTTAAAATTCGGGGTCTCACAGATATATTGGACCTCTACCCAAAATGCATAATGTATCTGCTTGTCCATCTAATTGGCTATAAGGTACAAAAGGTTATACGGACGATATCAGGGGCATTGTAGAATAAAAAATAAAAGTAAGGATATTTAAGTTTCAACTTGTGAATTGCATCCTTACTAAAGATACTTGTCCATTTCAGATTTCTCGACAAGATTTGAATGGTTTTACATCATTAGTATAATTATGCGGCAACTCATAAGTCCAACTTTGGATTTTACATGTTCTGACGTGAGTTATGGAAAAGACTTTGCCTTGAAATGAAAATAGGAGTCTCAATGTCGAGTTGTGCATGTACAAAGTGTATTTTCAAATTTCCGAAAAGGGCCGACACCTAAAAAGAATAAACCCAAAGAAAATGCTTGAATAAATACCCAAATGATGAAACAATAAATATTACCTCAAATGGATTTGTTTTTGTCCATCGTTTAAGGTAATCAACACCTTTTTTAGTCACCAATCCAAAGTGTCTCTATCTGCAAGCAAAATTAGAGTCAGGGTATCAAGGGTATGAACACAAATCACAACATGTATAGTGAAAGACCAACAAAGAGCAAGGATGAAAACAATATTGAAGCAACAACAATGGATAAGTATTTTTATCTAGAAAACAACATTATCTAACCTAGCAAAAATTAGTCAATTGCTTAATTTATAATTGCTTATGGCCACTGACAAGTTATATCATTGACATATTTATTTTGTCGTAATTTATAGGCAATGTATATTTTAATAACTAATCCATATTTCAATTAAAAAATTTCCTCTAGAAGTTTCAATTTTTAAAGTATTTTTCAGCAACTCTGGAAAAAAATGTAGGGGCTGCAATGGGATGACTGTAGCAACATATTAGTAGGATTTGCACAATCGAACCTTCAATTTTTATTATTCTCATGAACCAAGAAATGAAGGGTTGAAGAAGATATAGAGTTCCAACCATATCATATATAGTCAACATAAAGATTTTATATATATAAAAAAAAGAGGACAAGTTATTTTGCCAAACCGGCATTTATTTGTGGAATAGCATGTCACACAATTGCTATGTTGCAATGTCTTTGCTTGTGGTAAATGTGCTAAACAACACCCGTCAACCAAATGTTTTCATATTATTCCAACTCAAGAACTGGTAATATTCAAAAAAAGAAAAAAGCAAACCATTCAGTACAACATGATATTTGCTACAGAGGTAATTGCACAATATTGGTAATAATTAGCACTCCTCTTAAATCTAGGAAAGTAGCATGAATATCATTAATTAATGATCGAGTGAACTATTAAATCTCAAGGATAGGATGATGAATATTAATGGACAACAAACAGGGATAGAATTGAGATCAATAGGTGGAGCATTTATTGATTTACATTAAGCAAAAAGGGGTTCGATTCGGGAGAAACATAAATAACGCTGCCACACCGAGCACCACAATGGAAGTACAACATATCGAACCAAAAGAAAGCTGGTAATAAAACTATTAGATAAAGTCGTGAATGCCATATACTTAGCAATCAAGTTAGTTAATTACCAAACAAAATCTTCTTTCTGTTTTGTCTGAAATCGTGAATATCAGAAGGTTGAGGGAACCATTTTTTGTCAAACCTTCCATCAAATCCGACCTTCTAGTAACCAAAATACCACAATGGATTTGGGGCAAGAATTTTAAGGTTCCCGTGTGTCAAAGAGACAAAACTGAAGGACCAAACTGTGATAGATTATACATACTTGAGAGTGGTGGAATTGGAGAAAGTGTGCATAGAAATGAGGGGTCATATGGCAATGATGGTAACGCTTGCTCCTCAATATAATAGACCCCTGCCGAGATTGAGCAAAAAAAAGGGGCGACGAACTTGGGTCGTAGAATGGTGTGTTCGAATATGGCGATCTTTGGGTAAAAGCCCATAGCTAACGCGGTGTCGAGCCTATTAGGAGGGATAAGGTGACTGGACTCGGCCAAATATTGTTAGGAGCCATAAGGAAAACGGACAGATCGTGTTTGATCAATACGATTCTCGTTTCTTGTTTCGTGACGGATTGATTGATTGATCGACTTTGTTTTTATTACAATGAATTTATTTTAAAACGAGATATCTACTATTGGTTTTAAAAACTAGATATCTATTACCATCCAAAAGCAAAACATTTATTGTACTTAATTACCTTGCGGAATGTGCTTAGCATCATTGCTAGCATTAAAATTGATTGATTGTTATTGAATTGCAAAAATATTCTTTATTGTCATGGTAAATGAATCTTTTGTGTACCTTTTGGCACACAAAGTATTTTACTCATGTCAAAACGGAAATATTTTAGTATTCAAATATTGCGATACCTACCCCAACTTACATCGAGCTTGTTTAGCTCACCCCGTGATTTTATAAAACTTTTCGAGACCTAATACTTTGAGATCGATGATACCGACACGAGACTTTTGGACCAGGATTGATTCAACCTAGCCATTCCATTCGAGGACATATTTATTATCGCGTGAACAATGTAAATATTTATTTTGTTATAGTTGGGTGACTTGCGGCTCTATTTTAATTATATATTTATAGATTTATGGACTTTCCGGTATTTATGGTACTAGCTAGTAAGAAATATGTGTCTTGCACGTGACCCACATGACTTTACTAAAATAATTATATTATTTAATAATTATTGATTAATATTAAATATTAAAAAGTGATTTATAAAGATATAAGACTAATTAAATGTTCAAATTATTTGAATTTAAATATTTTAAAGTATTGTAATATATATTTTGCTTTATTGAAGATCAACATGAATTGTTAAGTAATTATTTTATATAACTCAATCCCACAAATTTTTTAAAATTACTATAATAACAAATAAATTCTTATTTTAGCTTACAATCACATTCATCAATAATTCATTTCAATTTGTTGATTTGAAAAGTCTATTTTTTCTTAAATGATTTTGACTTTTTTTAAGTACTGAATGCATTTTTCATAATTAGAGAAGCAATTTAGCATATAATTTATAAGCTAATGATTAATAAAATAAAATAAAATAAAGATTAATCAAATTCTTATACTTCTTGTACTTACTTTTTTATTTTCTATTAGTTCCTCGATTGAAGAAAAGTTAAAAAAAAAAGAACTTTTTATATAATATTTTAATTCTAGCTAATAACAAAGCCAATAATTATCATACCACTTAAACTTAAAGCCTGCAATCCTTATGTTTCTAGTGTCTTAAAAATAATAAACATTAACCTAATATTTAAAAAGATTAATCCATAAAACCATGAAAAAGGGATAATTTGAAATCTGAATCTTGAAACTCTACTCAATTGCACACAAAATATCTTCACTTAATAAGTAATAAAATCAAGGATAGTCATATGAAAGAAAAAATAAGTTACCAATTTTCATGTGTCAATCTTCAATAATTAAATATAATACTAAATAAATTTATATTTAATTTTTTTTTTTGCAAGAACATAAGTTCTTAAAAATTATATAATAAACTAAAAACTAATTTAGTTTTTAAATTACATAAAGGTTTAGAAAGATTCATTATTGACAATTGAATTTGACTATTTTCGTTTATATTAAAATTACATAATGGTAGATTTTGTTAGGGGTGAGTAAACAACGAGTTCGGTGTAAAATCGAAACGAATCCGAACCACAAAAATCAAAAACTGAAATTTTATTTTTTAATCGCATTGCTAGAAAAACCGAACCAAAACAAAATAGCTCAATTTAGTTTGGTTCGTCGGTTTAGGCTTTTTTAATATTTTTTATTTGGTAAAAATATATTTTTTTATATTTAATTTTCAATTTAATAATAAAATAAAATTAAAAAGTGATATAATAATATAAAAATAAATATAAAAAATTAATATATTCAATTCGGTTCGATGCAAAACGACATTTCTAGACCGAATCAAACCGAACCAAAAAATAATTCGATTTAATAGATTTTACACGAAACCGAAACAATTTAACTAAAAAACCGAACCAAATGGAACCGGATTCATCGGTTCGGTTGATTTTTCGATCTGACCGATTTTGCTCACCCCGAATTTTGTGAGTCGTATGGTTATGAATTATAATTCTTCTTATAATATTCTAAAGCTAATCTATATTCATTTGAAGGGACTGTAAGTTTAAAGTTGATTTCTTTTAATATCGTTTACAAAATCATATTATTTATACTAAAATATATTTACAATCTATTTTCGATTGCTTTTATTGAGGAAAAAAGGAGTTGTACCAAGAACTCTTTAAAGGGTGTTATCCAGGGTTCGAACCCCTGTATCTTTCGATTTATTTGAAATTCTCCAACCAAGACTCGACTTATTAAAAAAATTGAGGAAAAAAGGTATATAATACATTCATCTTTATTTAAAAACTTTATTATTTTTTATCATATAAGAAATGTAGTCGAATAATTTAGATATCAAGTTGTAAAAATCCTCTTAACTATGTGTTTCAACTAATAGATTGCTTCGCTTCTCTTATTAAAAAAGTTGTTTTAAATATATTTCAAAAATATTGTTTCGGACATGTTTTAGCTAATACAATTTCATTATTTTTTGCGAGAGATTTCGAGACGATTCCAACAAAGAATAATATATCACAATGGACAATAGTAAGAAAATGAGAATTACATCAACTTTGAAGGAACATACATATTCTAAAATATTGCACTTTCAGCTACCTAAAAGAAATGTTGGAATAGCAAATACAAATTAACAAAAGAGACGAAATATAAATTAAATACCAACTGAGAGAATGTCTCCACAATTAAAGATTGAAACAACCTCAATCTGAAATAATTCCACATTTAAAATTGTTTCATAATTGTTTCTTATATGTTTCATACCTAGAGAGAAAACAAAAGCTAAAAAAGTCACCCTGAGCATACAAAAGTCAAACATGTGCGTATTTTGGTAATTTCCTCTAATTTATTTCTGCCTTATTGAATTACGTAAATAAAATAAAAGAGATTAAGTAACACGAATGATATTGGGAATTATATCTTCTCTTGGCGCGAAAATAAACGGAATCACCCACTATAAATTGACAATACTACCCCTGTCGTTCCTTCATTTGTATTCATCTAGGGGTGTACATGAGACTTGAATATTACCAAAAATCGAATCGATATCCGAGCCAAAAGTATCCGAACCAAATATACCCATTGGCATTTTGAATTTTCCTGAACCGTATCGTCCCGAAATTGTTATTGGTACATTTTGGATATTTTTAAATATCTGTACCTAGAATCGTACATTAAACCGAAGATCCAAAACTAGAACTGATTTTAAAGAATCTTTTATATATACATATATAATATTTTTATCTTATTTATATTTTGATGGTGAATTAACTACATATTCCTTGAAATTCATTACTATATAAAATATAATACTAAAAACCATCAAATATTTTTTAATAAGTTGGGAGTAGTGGTTTGGAGGGGATGGGGTAATTTCAAAGAACTAAATATATAGGGTTCGAACCCTAGTCAACACTCTTACAAATGGTGAGCGATACTACTAAAAACCATCAAATTAAAAATAATATAACTTATCAATATATCAAAGGAATATTTGAATAAAATTTAATTCAATAGAGCTACACTACATTATTTATTTATAGAAAATAGTTGTTATCATATTAATTTATTTAATATACTAAAATCATAAGTGATTTGTAGAGAATGTTTTAATTTGATGATATTTGACTTATTAATGATTATAACTAGACACATAATTTTAAGAAAATTAATTGATATTAAAAATAGTTAAATAATTAGTAACTTAATCTAAACTAGAGTAATCATCTAATCAAGAAATTGAGACATTGAGACATAAACTTATATAAACTTTCGTTTCATACATAAAGAATTTATGTTCGAATATGAGAATATGCAAAAATTGGTTGCCAAAGGAAATTGAAGAGGTATCGCTTGAGCGGTTTAAAAAATACACATGATTTTAGATTGGTAGAAAGTCAATGCAATTATATATTCAATCTTGAGCTATTACTAGAGATGTTTTTGGCAATTCATATTGTGATTAGGGATGGCAACGGGGCGGGTTTGGCCAAACCCGGGACCCGCCCCGCCAAGAAAAATTAAGACCCGGGACCCGCCCCGCCCCGCCTCAAAACCCGCCGGGGCGGGTCTAGAGGCCAATATATTTTTTAATTTATAATAATTTGTTTTTTTTGTATTTGTGGTCAAATTTTCAAAATCAATCAAATGTCAATAGGTCAAAATTAAATAAATATAATTATGCAACTTATTATAATTATTTTTTACAACTAAAGCTAATATTAAGATTTTTACAACTATTTAGCTACTAATTTATTGAGCCATAATTGAGTCACACTTTTATACATATGTTACCATTTCTTTCGCTACCTTTCACCTCTGCACATGGCATCCTTCATAATGTCATAGAAGAAAGAATTGATTTGATGAAGCCAAGTAATCGATTATTCAACATTTCAAGTAGGATAACCTTTTCGTAAGCTAGGATAATACAAAGACTAATATCATCCCAATATTTTGTGGAAATTGACTACATTTTTCCCATTCAACTAATTATATAATTAACTAAATTTAGCTACTATTAAGATTATTTTTTGGTTGTTGCAATATTACTCAACTAATACTCAAAATCAATGTTCAAAGTAGAATATTACATGATGTTATAGTAGCAAATTAAAATCAATAAACACTCAAATATAAAAGTAAATAATGTAACAATATCTCAATATATATTTAAAAATATAATAAAAATTCATATAGCGGGCGGGTCCGGCGGGTCCTATAGGACCGGGACCCGCCCCCGACCGGCGGGTTTGTAATTTTGGATCTGACCCGCCCCGACCCGTTTATGCGGGTCTAGACCCGCCCCGTCGGGCGGGTTTCATGCGGGCGGGTTTTGACCCGCCCCATTGCCATCCCTAATTGTGATGCTATATTTTTGTGTGATGGGTTAAACAATTATTTAAGCAAACCTAAGCGTTATCTTAAATGTGAATTAAACCTATTTAGTGATTTTTGTTCAATATTATTATTCTACATTTATTATAATGACATATATACCTTTTTTCATCTATAATTGATTTGAATCTATTTTAATTTATTATATTACATTTTATATTATATTTAAATCAATGTTTAATTTTTTGATAACAAAATTTAGTTTTTTCCAAACAATATACTTCTATATAAGTTATAAATAAAAATGGTATTATGAAATATAAGAGTTTAAATAGGAGCAATAATTTCAAACTAATATATATGAGATGTAAAATAAAATCAGATTATTAAGTCATGTTAACTTCTTCTTTACAATGTAATAATGATTTTTTTAACAATAAAATTACTTACTTTCTTTTTCCCCAAACTTATTTGAACTTTCATCCTATTAAATAAGTTATGCCAAGAAAAATATAAACAAAAGATTTAAAAAAATATTTTTAGTGCTCTCTCTATCTCAATATCATATAATAACAATTTAAAATTATATTTTGTTAAATTTGAGTGTAAAATTTATCTTTTTAAATATTATGTAGAGTTAATTTAAGGTTTATATTATCCGAATAATTGGGTTTATTCAATTAAAAACATATACCATGAAATATTATTAAAAATTGATAAATAAATCCATATTAAGATTTGAAAGGTAAAAGGGTGCATCCATAAAATATAAATAAATACATAAATAAATGTTAAAGAAACAAAACTTTATAATGGGGGCACAAAATAAATACAATGCTTCACATCAATAATAATTAGTGGGGACCCACTTTATTTATTGTTTAACCTATTTAATATATAATTATCAAAAATAAATTATAAATAGTAAAGAGAAAAAAAAAATAAGCTTATAGCTCAAGTGGCACAACAAACCTCTAAAAAGTATTGATTCGGGTTGAAGCGAGTCATTGTTTCTTTGTTATCACATCCCTTCCATTCCCAACTACGTAAAAAAAGAAGTAACGAGAAAAAGGAAAAAGTACATAATAAACAATTAGTGGGGCATAATGTTTTACCTAATTAATATATATTTTTAAAAATGTATAATAGATAATAAAAGAGAAAAAATTACGTGCCCCCATTGTTGAGAATGTTGCTCCGTCTGTCAAAAATTTGTCTTTTCATCATATTAGTAAGTCCATTTAAAATAATATATATATTAAGATTAAAACCAACATTACACTTATTTCATCCACTACACTTTGAAATTTAAATCTCATTTCATTAATTTCAAATACATAACTCTCTACCAAATTTATTTATTTATATATTTTTATAGTATATACTTATGAAATGTTTGTTTTCAAATTTAACTTAATATTATCACAATGATCGAATTTATTTTTTCAAAAGAATATACGAATTAAATTAATTGATAATTGAATATAAATCATATTAAATTGTATATCCATTACTACAAATAAACACAGATAAAGATTAATGAATAAAGCTTGAAAATAACATTATCTTTTTTCTTCAATTTTTTTGTAAAAACTTATATTCACCCATCTTAAAACTAATTATTTTTATGGAAAATGCATAAAATTTCTGAAATTCTCAATGGTCGCAAACCCCAACTTTCTCGTACCTAATAAACGTATCACTTACTCACCACAAGAAAATATTATCTCACAATTTAGGGATCGAGAGGGATAAATGATAAATTTATTATTGTATGAGATATTTGCAATCAATATTGAGGTTTAAAAATATATATTTTGTCACACCCCAAAAGTGAAGTCGCGACACAACGGTTAACTTACGTCGCTTCTCCATTCTAGGAATATAATCCACCAAGTATTTGAGCAATATTAGTTCCCAAATAGACATTGTTCATCATAACTTCTCGGAAAGCGAAATTAATTGTCGCAATGAATTACAAATACAAACCAATTATCCATGCGAAAGGGTCCTACGCCCCTCTATTACATCAAACGTAATAAATTGTTCATAAACGCAATTTTTAAGGCTAGATCGACGATTTGAGTCTAGAAATTACTCGTCGCTTGGTCTTCCATTGACGTCTTCATAATATGGTAGATCAATAATCGCCATTGAAAAGGTGGGGTGAGACAAAATTTATCGGTGGATGGGTGATCGTATGTATGTGTGGCTTATATAGATGTAGGAAAACAGTTATATGAAGAATGCATGATTCATGATGCGTCGCGTCTAGACCTGGCCAAATGGAACCAAACCGGGTTCAAAACCGTAACCGAATCGGGCGGGTCAACGGTTCCTAAATCAGAACCGTGGTCAACGGTTCCAAAACCGAACCGAACCGTAGATCGGTTCGGTTCCGGTTCCTCAGGTCTCAAAAACCGTGGAACCGGCGGTTTTAACCGTCGGTTAGAACCGTTTATGGAACCGTGATGGAACCGTTTTTTAAGGTTAAAACCAACAATCTTGTTTTGGTAAATACATTCTAGAAGAAATGTAAAATGTTTATTATGATATTTTTAATATTGCATAACGATTACTTATGGAAAAAAGTAGACGTCAGGGTTCCTCTAGCTCAAATGTAGAGCTTGAGAATTATTTAACTACTTCTTTCGAGTTTAGTGAAATAGATATTGAAGACTTTGATATTTTGAAATGGTGGTCACAAAGAACTCAACCTTATACAATCATCTCAATCATCGCAAAAAGAGGTTTTGGCATGCCCGTTTCAATCACAAGTAGAGCAAACGTTTAGCTCGATGGAAATTTTTGAGATGAATCACGCTCGTGTTTTTTTTCCTTTTTCTTTTTATTTTAAACTAAATTGCTAAACATTTTATCTAAATAAAATTAAAAACAAAAGGTTCCGGTTTAACCGAACCGAATCAGATAGAACCGTGTTCGGTTTGGAACCGAACCGTGAGCATAAGGTTCTGTTCCTGGTTCCTCAAATTGAGGAATCGGAACCGGAGAACCGAACCGAATCAAATCGGCGGTTCGAACAAACCGGCAGTCTACGTCGTCTGCACGCTATTCACAAGCAACGTGGTATTTAAAATAATACGATTTTATATAATTTGATGAAAATAGTTCATGATCATTCGTACTATGAATGCGTTGCAAGTAGTTCAAGTAGTGGTTGTGTACGTGTAACACCAACCCAAACAAGTAATGGTTGTGCACCGAGTGTGACGCCAACCCAAGCACGTAACATTGGAACCGTGTAGATCGGACATTGATTCCTCTATTCTACCTTATGACTCCCCAAGCACGTTTGACACATAGTCATATCTACCTTATTACTACACGAGCACGAAAACTCCAACAAGTATGGCTTGCAAGGCCCCGTGTCATAATCATGATTATACCCATACTACAACCCATGTCAAAAACCAAATGACAAATGCAAACATTTGTTTCTCCACAATCTTGTAGCCAATAAACAACGAAGCTAGGCAAACAAAGATAAAAGTGTTAGAACATAAAAACATATTCCTAGTATCTCTCTTTTGTTTTGCCATGAATATAGATTTTCCTCGAATTTTACTTCACTGGCCATTACCCCATGTTTTGGCCTACTCAAAATTTTTATTCACTTTTTCTCGGCCATCACACTAAACTCACTTCTACAAAGGCCCCTCATGCATGGAAATTAAAATCTTACACATCGTTTTCGCTAGTTTGTCCCTATGCGACTCGTTGAACAAATCAAATGGTTCCATGTTTTCTTCCCTTTTTTCGATTTTTTTTTTTGAATTTCGTTTTTTTTTTTGGAATTTCGATTTTTTTTGGTAACCCTTGAAGAACTAGGGTGTACGGATAACAAAGAAAATCTGAAAAATAAGAAGAAAATAAACAAGGATAGATTTAATCTTGCTAGATGGCTCGATACCAACCGATGTGAACCATAGCAACATCGTGCATACGATCCAAACAACAATATGTTGTTAACCCCAAGATCTTTATTATTTCGGTTAAATATGGTGGAAACCTCGACCCGTTGCTTAACAAAGCGGGAACCTCGGTATGCGTAGACGCCACAAAAAATGCGGAAGTTTGTTTGATAAGTCGAGAATTCGTAACAAGATGAACAATCTTGAAGCTCTTGAAACACCCAAAGAGTTGAAGAGAAAAAATCTCAATTCAATATTCAATTCAATACCAAAGTTGTTATCAAAAATAAACAAAGTGTTTTGCCTTATATAGGCGACTCAAACAAACCCTAAACAAACTAGAAAGGAAAAGAAGTCCAAACCCAAAAGGAAACTCAATCGCAACAAGATTCACATGTGGGCGAAAATATGCGTCACAGGATCTTTGAATCTGCTTCTGGTGTCTTCATAATAGTTTTAGCCCTTTCTCTTAGATTTTCATAATAACTTGAATCAGCCCAATACTAATTTTGTAGAGAAAGTTATGGCCCAAATACTAAACTCGCCAATCTTAAAATTGTTGACGCGTTTGGACGTTTTTGAAAGTAATCCCTTGTTGTTCGATTGTCCATGCTTATTTTCGACACATGATTATCTACCATGACTCTAGACTCAATATAATTGGCCTTTAACATGAATTTAGCAACTCAAACGACTCAAAACAACGAAAATAAGCATCTAATCTATGATAAACAAATACAAGAACTCAATTACATAGTCTTTAAGAACTCGAGATAACTTGCATTTGGTGTTTCCCGGATCCTTCGTGAATCGGATTCACATCGAGTTAAAAGTGAAGTGAAATATGAAGTGAAGTGAAATTAAAGTAAAACGTAAAGTGGAATTTGAAGTGAAATGTGAAGTGAAATGTGAAGTGAAATGATAAGTGGAAGTGTAAATGAGAATGAAAGTGAAAAGTAAAGTGAAAATTTAGAGTGAGATAACGGCTACGGCCCTATTCAAGTGAAGTGGGATCTTGCCTACGGTCTTATCCAAATTAAGTGGGATACCGCTCACGACTCTATCCAAGTGAAGTGGAATACGGCTACGGCCTTATCCAAATTAAGTGGGATACCGACTACTACGGTCCTATCCAAGTGAAGTGGGATATTGGCTATGGTCTTATCCAAATTAAGTGGGATACCGGCTATGGCCCTATCCAAATGAAGTGGGATATTGGCTATGGCCTTATCCAAATTAAAGTGGGATACCGGCTACGGCCTATCCAAGTGAAGTGGGATATTAGCTATGGCCTTATCCAACTCGAAAGTGGAAGTAAATTTAATTAGACAATAATAATGCTTAACTCGATTCTCACCAATCTAACATAATGGTTAATGGAAATCTTAATATAAATAATGAGACAAAGTCATATGCACTCTCATGCATTGATTTCCATGAAACCATTTTCCGTGCATAAAAAAAGGAGCCACACTCGCACACCGACACCCACCCACCGAGAATTTTTGTCTCACCCCACCTCTTTTATCAACCGGAAGATGAAGAATCGTATCGGGACATTGGTGACGACGGATTCCAAGACGTAGTCTAGTTCCATATTGTAATGTGGAATTGATAAGACGATGGATTTTAATTATAATGGTTTAGACTTTGAAATTTATTGATGTAATAGCAAGGTGTAGGACCATGAGGTACGCGATTATTGTGTTGTATGATATTTCTTTTGGATTCCGCTGCTACCATATCCGCTTTAGTTATTCCCTTATTTATACCTAATTGGGATTTTATCATTTCCATTGGTGTATGTTGGAGGATTATTAGGTCGGCTTGGTAAACCTATAAATTTGGTAACTGTGTCACAACTTCCGCTTTGGGGTGTGACACGATGTGCCAACTCATTGGAATTCTACATATAAAATATTAAATGATAGTTACCAATATAGAGATACTTTATGTTCATTTTTTGCGAACAACAATGTAACATAGTTTTATTTCCGAATCAATGGGATTCATGCTCTAATTTATGTGAACTTTTAAATGTTTTTGTTGGAAAATTTATTTCATAGATTTTGATGAATGCCATGTAAAACTTAAACTAAAAATTTGGCACCCCATTTTCCTTGTAATTTTCATTGTAATAGATAGGGGTGAAAAAGTCGAGTCAAGTCACTAAGCCTGGAAATACAAGAAGTCAATCAAGATCGAGTGAAAACTCCGTTGTGGAACAACCGAGTACGACCAAGAAGGAAGATCAAGAACTTGGTCAAGATGTATCACCGAGGAACAACTCGTGTGAAGTGTCGGTCAAAGTCATCTCAAAAGCCAAGTCATAAGTTGAAAGTGACAAATGAGTCTTCAAATGATTGGAGCGATTCAAGTCAATCGGGAAATAGCGCGGCAAGAGGAGTTAATCGAAAGAAATTCGTTTGCACGTAAGTCAAGAACATTACTTAAATTAGTAATGCGTTCATCTTCCGCTAGGTCTTAAAGTGCTTGTCCTGAAACGTGCAAAAGGAATAAACCAATGGGAAGCACTGCACCTCGTGTCGAACCACGAAAAGTCATACATTCATTTAATACGAGGAAAGGTCTACATCTCAAGATTGAAAACCAAGAAAAGACAAGCCAACGAACACAAGTGTCTTTTTGAAAATCCGCCTATCTCTTCAACGGGTAGATTTTTGAAAGTTCACTATAAAAGGCCGAGGAAACTCATTGAGAAAATGTTACCTAAACCACGAACAAGCAAGCAATATTCAAATCAGTAACTCGCAAATATTCTCGGAGATATTAAAGCAAATCCTCAAGCACGAAACTCAAGGAAATCAATCCAACACAAAGTTGTGAAGGAAAGACAACTTCAAACTGTTGAAGAGAAAACTTTTGAAGAATCAAAACGGGTCTACTTTCCAAGGAGGATTGTAGGAAGGTTCAAGGTCAAACCAAGATATCAAGTTATTGGAGGGCTTCGTGATCAAATCCAAGAGCTTGAGAAAGTGAGTCAAGTAGCAAGGCAAGTACCGCCTGAAGAAGCTAAGTCGGACGAGAAGCCAACTTGTGTGATCAAGCGTCATCTCTGATCGCTTCACCACTTTGTAAACCGATCATTTTAGTGGATTCCTCCAAAGTTGGAGAAGAGAGGATTATAAGAATCACCCCATCTTCGAACCTCAATCAAAATCAATCTGTGGCATTTATCTTTCAAAGACATTTACATTTCTCGCATATCTACTTTATATCTGTGATAAACTTATTTGCTATCCAAAACGATTATTAACCAAGTGCTAAAATCAAGTGTTAAAACAAGTTTAAAACAAATCAAAGGGTGTTAAGTCTTCCACGATAAAACCAACACAAACAAGTTAAGTTTCGGGTTAGGCAAATGAGTTATTCTATCAACAAACTCTATCGAGTGCATTGAGTGGCTAACTCTAATAACCAACTTAGTTGTCCCCCTTTCTAAACTTTACTCACACCCCTTGGGACCTACGTTTTAAAGATGCCACCGAAGAATTATCTCGGTGTTTATTATCCTACATCAATTTTAGTTATAGATCGTTGTGTTAAAGTTGCACTATTTTTTAGATCTCTAGTGCCTTGTGAACGTTTAGGACCAACTATTGTTCAAATGGCATTAAAATGGTTACAATATTTCAATTGATATTCCTAATATATTTTTATTTGCAAAATATTAGATCTTATGGTAAGATTAGATGATTTAGAAGAATTGTTAGGAATTTATTATGATGCTTTGTTTCCTATTGAAGAGTATGACACTCTTGTTCCAAGCGTAGTAGTAGCTAATGCTAAACAATGTTTATATGAAATTTTTAGAGAATATTCAATAAAATATGACAATAGTTTTAGAAGCTCCTCTACTACTTCTACTCCTTGTGATGATGTTGAAAATATTAGTGATATTGATACTTTTAATGAGGCGGCGATATTTGCACCATTGGAGGAGTTTTATGACGCGAGGATACCAAAACGTTCGAAAGAAGGCATAAACTCTTATCTTGAACTTGATACATATTTAACATCTCATTTTGATTATACTTGAATTTGTAGTAGGAAAGTCAAAGTTCGATCTGTTAAAGTGGTGGTCAAAAATGTCTTCATCTTTTCCTATAGTAACATTAATTGCAAAGGAGATATTAGCCGCTTCATGCCTCAACCGTTTCCGTAGAGCAAGCATTTACCGAGGGAGGTTATATTTTGGATGCTAGACAATCTAGATTAACAATGAGAATATCTGAGGCTCAAGCACTTCTCCACGATTGGGCAAAAGCCGAGCTACGTGAACAAGTTGCCAATTTTGATGAATCGAAGAAAACGACACTATTGATCTTGGATCAAGCAATGATTCACAAAATGATTGAACAATCACGTTGCCACCTAATAGCTTCCTAAGGTAAGTAGAAGGTAAGAGAACTACGTAGAGTTTTGACTCTATGTAGGCAATTTTATTTTAATATTCAAAGTACAATTTAAAATTTTAACTTATGACTCAAGCACATTTTTTTTTCTTTGTAGTTTGTACTTTGTAATTTAAATTTTATACGAAATTGTAGTAACTTGTAGTTTTATTTTTAAATTGTACTTTGGAATTGTAATATCTTAGAATTTTTCATTTGTAGCTTGTAAATTAAATTGTTTTTAATAAAGTTATAAATTGTAAGTTGTAATTTTACTTTTAAAGCAATAAAGTCAATTTTTTCTTACTCAATTTCGTTTCCTTCATTAATTGTGTTAATTTATTCAATATTAAAAATTCAAAAAAATTAAAAATAAAAAAATCGGAAAAACGGGAACCACTGGTTCATAAACCGGCGATTCGAATCGAACCAAAACCATCTTTAGGACGGTTATGTTCAGTTCCACCTTTTCGGTTTTAGAACCAGCGGTTCGAACCGTTGGACATGTCTAATTTGAAGTCTAATTAATATATCACAAACAACAGTTGTGCTGGTCAATCAATCAACTCAATAACATTCCATATTTAAATTTTAAATCTTTATTAAAATAAAGTATTATTTCATCAAATACTATACGAATAAATGTAATACATATGCTAAATGTTTCTTCTCAAAAAGAATATTATGCAAGGTTAAAAATGTATTAAAAATATTTAATTAATATATTACCAATTTATTCATATACTTATATGAATTTTAATTGAATCTCATAGGTTTTCAACTATCACTACGTCTAATAAACCCCAGAAACTTCTCCAAGCATATTCCAGAAATATGTCCAAACACATCAGAATTGGGCTCCTCGTATAATTGGAGCCCTTAAGAGAATTGGACCGAATTCGGAATATGATATTAAAGGGGAGTACTTAGTAAAACACCCTTTATGCACCGTACGTAGAATAAGATAGCACAGGTAATTGGAAAAATGATTGAATTAGTAAAGCCTCAGGCTGCAAATTCTCAGTCAAATTTCTCATGAAATAAAGATTGTAGCGTTGAAAAGATTCATGAGTTGGTACATTTAAGGCAACAACCCAAAATTGCAATGACAAGTTGTTTTAACAGCGCCATAGAAAGGAAATGAACTATCACCAAACATAACATGATAAGTAATAGAGGAACTTTGTTGCAAAACTCTGCTGATTGGCCAGTGAATGAACCAAAAGAATTTCTGCAAGAAAAGAGTGCAATTAAGAGATGTAAAATTCAAGAAATCAATAAATGGTAGTACAGACAAAAACTCAATAAATAAATAAAATTGTATCCTACTGATGCATATGTAGTTATGCCAAAATGTAATTCCGCTTATGCTTGATAAATTTAATTTTCATACAAACATGATAGGCGAGTATACGCGTACATATAAAACACAGATAGAAATACACTCACATGCAACAACATTCACAGGTGTGCATGGGACTAATAGCGACAAGCCCACGCACCTATGTATTACCATGCAAGTGGGAATTGTATAGAATAGACTAATAGTAGATTTATGATATACCAGTCATTAAAAATAAAACTATAAAATAAAACTTGAAGCATGCAAGCAAACAGGATAAACTTACATATTTTGTTGAAGGCCACAATGTCACAACTTTGGACATATTCGTTTATGGGTTCAACGGTGAGACACTCCTCTATGAGTGTATCAACAGACACCAAGTCATCCACAATTGTCATCATAATTTGCAGCTTCTTGATACCATATCCAACAGGGACAAGTTTAGCTGCGAACAACAAAATACGCTCATGTATATTGCTCTTGAAATGTGATTCTCGCTGAATATTATGCACGTAGTTAGAATCAATGTTCCATTATTAGAAACCTCCATAAATGAAATATCACAATAATTTTCTCCCATCCATTTCCCATATGGTTAAGAGTGGGTATTATATCATGCCCACTCTAAAAGGATGAGTCAAGCAACTTATGTGACATATCATCTTAGCCGCATACAACATAACAGTCATTAACTGATAAGAAGGCTGATACATACATGCTCCCCAAAATAGACCTTCCATCTCCACACTTCTAACCGCTTCCTCAAGCTTTTTCATGTCGGTCTCATCATCCCATGGTTTTATGTCCAACAGGACTGATGACTTCCCAGCTGAAATAAAACAAAATCCACTTTTAAAATAATGGTACTAAGAGAAGTGCCAATAGATATCAAATTAACTTTTGCACTGACTAAGATAGATTGCAGTTATTACTACCAAATTACAACTCAAAAGTTTGAATATAGAAAGTTCAACGACTCATAGGACATGAGGATATTAGTTCCATGCATGCATGCAACAAAGAACTCACATTCTTTCTTCTTTCCAGATGCCTTCACTGCTGCTGCTCGTTCTTCAGCAGCTTTCTTCTCTTCCTCAGTTTCCTCACCAAACAAATCCACGTCATCATCGTCATCATCCTCAGCAACTGAGGCCTGAAGGTTACGTTTCAATCCAATTATGACATTAAAATATGGTTAGGAGATTCATCTAGGGAACCAAGATAACAAAATAAACTGAGTGGACAGAAGAACAAGCAAATAAATAATAAAGGGAGGTCAATTTTAGAGATCTTCAAATATCAGACAAAAATATTTGCACAAGATATACTCATTTCTTGCCTTACTGTCTGCAGCTGGTGGAGTAGCAATAGGCTCAGCGACCGGAGCTGACCCCTCAATGGTTACACCAGACCCTTCTCCAGAAACTCCACTGTGGTAGTCCAATCAAAATAAACAAGCAAGCCAATCAGGAAAATCAGTCAAGCCAAAGAAAAAGTTAAAACATAGAGATTTATAATTCATATCAGGAAGGACGTACGAAATCCTCAACAGGGCTTCAATATGGTTGTACCAACGTGACACATTCACGTAGTCAGATGATGGTGGCTTTGAAAGGGCAGCATGCACAGTGAGATCATCCTTTGAAGCCTGATACCTGAAACAAAGTACAGCCAACAACCCCATTTAAACAGAGAATGCAAACACATCATCAAAACCAAAAGAAACATGCAATTGGTATCTTTTGATTCATATATCACAACACAGCTGCTTCTTTAACTATTGATCCCACCCACCAGGTTCCCGTCCCCCCACAAATAAAATAAAAATAAAAAATAAAATTATAAAATTAAAAGAGGAGCTGGCCGTTTAAGAAGATTATACCCTGATACCTGGCCAAGCAAAACCTGGGCCAACTATTACAAAACCCACACGGCAAATCAGAGTTTCAATCGTACACAATCACATTCAGGTGGCTCATACTTGCTACACAATTACTTAGATTGGGTTTATTTCCCATTGCCCTTTAATTAAGGTTAAAAGGCATCCATTCTATATCCCACGTAGCTTTACTTAATATGCCATCAGAAATTCAATTATCTGAACAATTAAATAGCAATGCTGGAATGTATAACAATATAATAACTATCCCGAAAATATGAAAATTCACAGTACAACAGTGCAAATCAATCCAGTTTTTTTCCTTAGACATTCCGATCCAATAAAAATATAAGTACGGACGAAAAAAACTAAACTGACCCAGTAATGTAACTGCGGGACAATAGGTACTCATCGAGCTTCTTGAGGCCAGCAGCTGAGCTGAGATCGTAAAAGGTGACCGCCATTGCTCAATAATACCGGATTTGAAGCTGACCGATCCGATTTCTGCCGTCAAAAATAGATCAAATAGTTAATTCAAATTGAAATCCAAAATTCTATCATATTTCAGCAAAATCTACACGTGAGCGGGCATGCTTGAGCAGACACGCACATATAAATTATATCCATATATTCATATATGTATTATGAACACACAGATAGACATAAAGAGAGAGATTGTGAAAGACTTACAGAGAGCGGCTGCCGATTTTGGGAGTGGGAGAAGAAATGGAGGTCTCGCTAGGGTTATATTGGAGGATAGAGGGGGCGAAAAGTTCATTATTTCTATTTAGTCCCTTTAGTTTTAGGGTAATTAATAGTTACTCCCTTGAGTTTTGAGAAAAACTAGATGTATGTTTGATTGGCATCTCTCACTATAGCACTCAAAACTAGCCAGGGTCGGACTTTGGTATTGTAAGCCCAAAACAAGTTGGGCCAACTTAGGCCCAAAATTTGTCGCCCAATGGCCTGGCTTTACATGTATATTTCTAGGGGTTGGGCTTCCAAAATAGTTGCCCCATGGAACTTAGATTCTTCAATTTTTCTCTTTGGCCCGGTGGGCTATCACCAGGGAGGCCTGGCCCAGCCTATTTGACAGTTCTATCTCTGACACACAATTCATTCTCAAATTTTCTTCTTGTTAGCAAATATGGGTGAAAACATAAATCACAAATCACATTTGCACATATAAGGTGGATCGAGTGTACTATTTGCGGTAACTAAACTATCGATCCACGTAGCCAAAATTGAGTCCGTCTACAAAGTCTCCTTTTGACCGAACCCCGAACAACGAACGAATCTCATAGGTTGGTTGAACCACAAACAAGATCACGAACCACCTTTTTCTCGTGCCTTTCTCGTTAGTGTAAATAATTACTAGAATTATTTACTTGGATGTGCACACCTTAAACCTCGAGAACTTTGGTGATGCTCGAAGAAAACCGCAGAGAGAAATTTTAGGAGAGAGGTTATTATTTCTATGTGGGAGACGATATTTTCAATTAGATATTGTAGGGAGAGATATCAATATATATCTCAATCTCATATCTCGATTAGAGTCCTAACGGGAGAAGTTTCTAATAAACCTCATCTAAATAGGACTCCTATTATCTCAAATATGGATGCAACCTAATTGCACCCAATATCTCCCACTCATACATATTTGACTCGACTCGTTCGAATCACATCCTCATAGTTCTCATCTCACGTCTCTTCTTTCATACAGGGAATAAGGTGTGCGACCAAGCGAGAAAGTATATGTGAGGAGAGTCATATTAAGTCATCACCAAACTAACATAACCCTACAACTCAATAACTTGCTATGTACCCCAAACCAAGTGGTCGCACCCGATCGAACATCTCTAGATCCTCAATAAAATAAATAGAGCATGCTCGACTCACTCAAATATGTTTCTACATTCATGACTAGTCAAACACACATTTCGACATAGTCGCCTTAAGGCTATGAATCATAGAACATAAGTGTGTTACCAACTTAATTCTTCCTTTGGCCCCACATGCCAATTAGCTTGGTCTTGATGACTTTCCTAGACATGCTCCGACGGCTGCATCAATCACACATGGCCATTAGATACATGTTAAAGTAGCGTCATCAAGCTTACACCTCATGACATGGTCCAAAATCGCAAAGTGGTACAAGAAAATAATATAGGCTCACACAAAGGTGACGAAGACGGGGACCCATTCGTTGGACACTTTTCCATAGGTGGTCGCCTCAAAGCACATGTAGTATGAATATATGCTATGATGGAGCTCCCACTCAATTTAGGCATGTCACGCCTAGACATCATACAAATCTTAGTCCCTGCCGCTATTCAAGTGTGCCCGACTGCGTCTACTCGTAGTCACTCCTAAAGTGCCATACGATAGTTCACACATTTGGCTACAAATAGGCTTTTATGAAGTTTGGACATACTTCATAATCGATCAACTCGGATCTCATCTTAACCTCTAGTTAAGGCGCATCGTTAATTATATTTATTAACCTTCCTCATCATGCTTTCTAGCGGGCGATCATTTGCAAACCTTCTTATGCGACACAATCTTTTAAGTCTCATCATGCTCGCTCTCTTAGCGCCCGGCGATTGCCCGTGTGAAAGGGCCAATCAAAGCCTGGTGACAACTCACAAGTTCAAGACCAAACACATAATAAGAATCCAACATATCTCATTAATCACAATATGTTCTCAAAGGCCACATAATCAATTCTACTTAATCACTAATGACTCACTTTGGGAGAATATTTCCAAACAAAGGCTCATAAAAGGGATGAGCGCCCACACCGCTCGTAGAATTATGCCCGAGAACAATATTAACTATCTTAAAAACTCTCAAGTGAAGTAAAGCCTCGAGTAAATATGTTTGGTCTACCATCCATGTTTGGCGCTCAAACCATACACCAAAGTGGTTTTACTATCATAAAGACAACAAAATACATCATGGATGCATCATGGATGTGCGTGCAATGAGCATCATTTCAATATGTCAAATTTGCCTCTAGCAAATCATAAACCAATCTTTTAAAATATCTAAGTATCCATATGTCGACATCACAATAGCGCATGGATCACTTCGATATCCACTCACCAATCACACTCATCAAATTTGCCTCTAGCAAATCATAAACCAATCACTTATCGAGTACACACATAGCGCACATGAAACATTCGACAAGACTCACATAAACTAGCTAGATTTCTTTTCATCTTCCGAAGATATCGTTTCTTGACTAAGAATATGATCTTTGACCATGGAGTGTAAAGACAAACCCAACACCGAGTGGTAATAACTACATGTTCTTTCCAAATCACATTTTCGCCATATATACAAAGGTGAGATACAACTCTTGACATATGTTCGGTGAATTAATTGACCATTGTAGGCCTATCAAAATGATAGCTCGATGAAATCCTTGATGATTCAAGTCAAGTTGGAGCTTCTTGATCAACAATTAATGCGCTCTTACTCCATTTCTTGAATTCATCGGGTGATCCACACAGCACCTCCTTATTCAACGTTCACCGAACTACGCCAACATCTATCATCCAAGACAACCCTGACGAAAGTGGCAATAATAGATAACATATCGGCGACCGAGGCAATCTCACCACTTAGGAGAACATCTCAAAAAATTTATTCTCTTCTAACAAAGTAAACATTTCGCCTTTATTTGAGCTATACAAATGTTAATCAACTCATCTCTATTGCACTTGACCTCAAAACCACATGTTTCAAATGGACTTGCATTTAGATAGAAGATTAACAAGCTCTTGAACTTTATTCTTAGTCATTCGGCTCATCTTTTCCTTCGCAACAACTATCCACTTAGGGCATCAAGTGAAGTCACATATTCTATCGACTCATCAACATCCACAAAAGTAATTTTGAAGGATACCCACTCAATCTCATATAGATGATGAGAATATTTCATATTCACTCATTTTACTCGTGGAATTTGAGAATCCTTTGCGTGTGAGACACTAGCTCCCACTGACTTAGTCTCGCTCCTACTATCCCAGAGAATTACTAGATGAGTATAAAATACAACATCCTCGCTAGAGAAACAAGCGCCTCCTAAGGATCTTGCAACTCGCATAGTTTTAAGATCTCTTTAGACTTCACATATGCTCAAGAAATCCCTTTGAGGGGAAATCTAAATCGTGCGACTTGATTCTCCACTTGAGAACACATATGCTCGAACTTACATAGGCACAGACCCACTAATTTGGGCTTGTTACCAAATTAAAGCTCGTAAAAGGTTGAAGAATCTTTGAAGACACATATTTTATGATGTAGGCAGCAACAAAACACACAAATCAATTTGCGCCATCATAAATCTAACCATTTTGAAGTGTTTGTCCTTTCTTAGCAAGCTCATATAGCTGCAAAGTATTTAGAACCATCATTCAACTTGCAACTTTATTTTCTTCAACTGTGTGTCCAAACTAATTAGACACATTATTCCCGCTCCCTATTAGCACATCTCCATATGTTAAGATCGCTCAAAGCAATTTAGCGCTTCTAACTAATGAGAGTGAAAATGTACTAACTTATAGCGTAAATAGCAATGAAAGAAAATATAATGCATTAATTTGTGCCTCACACCCATAAGTCTTCCGCACTCAATTTAGTGGACTTAGCTTTAAAGGAAAAGTAGTCATCTTTCATTCTTCGAGCAAGCTTATCCCTTGGGGGGAAAAAAATTATGCAGAGGAGATTGACCTTAGCGAGTTAGACAATAAAGCCTCCTCGAGCTAATATAGTCGTCCTCCTAACCTCACGTGCCACGATATCTTCGAAGATCCTCAAAGAAATACTATCTAAAGTCAAGCATCATAAACAAAAGATAGACAAGTCTTCTCACTCAACAAATATCTTACAAGTGCATTTATCCGGTAAGACTACATCGACACATCAAGTTGCTCACACCAACTCACTTGAGCTTGAGGTGACTCTTTTTAGCCTCTTCTTGTGCGTTCTATAGTTGCACAACCCGATAATAGTCATACACATTTGCTCAATCTCAAACCACATACTAAGTCAACCAATATCTACAATCCACCCATGGAGAGATTTGGAAATAATAGCTAAAAATTAAGAGAGCAATTAAATAATCAAACTTCATCTCAAAGACAATTACGCGCGAAGTTACCAATCTCATAAGTGCATTAATATTTGTTGATACTTGAATTGCCTCATTCAATAAGTGACGCGAATTCTTATCACTTTATGGATCGATTTATAGTTCTAGTTTCACCTTTTGCTCGTCAAGCTACATTATGCTTGTTCCAACATTCATCGAGTTGGTTTATATCGGTCAAAGACATTGGCGACAAGTGCACTCACTTGTGTATTTCTCAACTTTTTATAATTAGCCTCTAGATAGGCGATTTTCATTAATAATAACACAAGTTACTAATATCCTTAATTCAATTCAAATAGCGAATTTGGATAACTAGAGTATTTACTTGGGAGTAAGCTTTCCAAAAATAGAGCTTATACTCTTTTATTCAATTTGCAACTTAAACAAATTAAAGCGCAAAATTAATTCTTGATCCATAAGTATATCATCGACATCTCAACTCTGCGATTATTTCGAGCAATTAAGTTCTTACATTTGTGGTTTAAACAAATAACGCGCAAATACTTTCTTTAATCCACAAAAATATTGTTCGCGTCTAAATCGCGACAATACGGATACTTTGTCTATTTTCATGCTAAATTGGCTAAACTAAAGTTGGTGAGTTTGGTCTAAACACATTTCAATAAATTGCGCAAACAATTAGGAAGTCGATCTAAAAAAATTATTTTGGATCCGGTAATATTTATTATTTTCTTCAATTCAATGACATTGAAAATTTGTCACCAAGGCTAGTAATCATCTCCCACCGAATTCAAGATCACAATAAAAATTACCGATCCATGAATAAAATTATCGATGTCCATAAATAAATCATGCATGCAACCATGCGATATAAGTAATTACGAAAAAATATAGCCCCCATGGGCGACATTGACATATGGTGCATCATGTGGAGATAATTTTGACCTATGGTGGTAAAACAAAAATATCCTCGTAAAATTAATTTTACGTAGCCTCCAAAAATGGCTCAATAAATACATGCCTCAAAAATAAAACAATTACATATTTTCATGGCCTACTACATCAATCTAGAAAACGTAAACCAAAATAAATGAGGATACCGAATTTCCACCATTGTCAAAAATTAATTCCCACAAGTAATATAATATAAAACAAAGACACTTAAATACATGAGCACAATGTCAATGTAAATACATTCCCAAAGACATGATAATTCATATTACATTAACAAAATTATTTGCAACACAAAAATTTGCATACACATAAGAAATTAATAAAACATGCAACTCATAAATTAAAAATCATATAGAATATTTTTTCTTGCACCTCAATGCGCAAAAATATAATATTTTTACGCATCTTATGTGAAAATATATTTTCCATGCACCAATGTGCAAAAATATTTTTCCATGCATCACAATGCACAAAAAAATTATTAATTTGTTGCAAGCATCTTGATGCAAGAAAAATAATTTTTCTTTCATTCAACTAATGCGAAAGAAAAAAATATCATTGCTACATTTGTACAAAAATAATTGTTCATGCATCATATTGCACAAATAATAATTTTGCAAGCATTCTCATGCGCAAAAATAATTTTTGCTAAGACTAATATGCGCAAAAAATATTTTTACATGCATTAATACTATAACAAAAAGAAATACACAAAAATAATTTTGCAAGCGTCCCAACGCGCAAAAACAAAAATTGCTATCTAGCTTCTACATAAATAGAAAACATGTTGGGATAATAATAAGAAATTCTCTTGGCCTAGTGGTGAGCATGCATAAAGATATATCAAAGAAGTCTACGGTTCAAATATTACCGAGACCAATAATCCCATACATTCTTTTTTTAAATAAAAAGATAGCACTACTCGGCGCAAATCATCGCCCGTGTGGCGCCCAAATAGATGTCATGCCTCTGCGCGTGACACGCCATGTCGGGCTCAATCCATATGTGGCGCGGAGTATGACGACGCGTTGAGAATAATCCAGGCCCATGCGAACGGGAATAACCAGACGAAGACAAAACAAATAAATTCTCGAACAACAAAGTTAATTCTCTTGGCACATTTTTCAATTCGAGTTTTTATTTTAACTCAAAAGCTTTGAATCGCCATAATTTATTCGTTTCAACTGCTTTTACATGCGTAATATATCAAATTAATCGATTGCCGAGATCTACAATTTGACACCAATATTGCATGCATAAAACAGAAAAAAATATATTCGAATTTTTTTAAATAAAAAATCAAATCACATATATCATCAAACTCAAGCACATCAAATATGCGAGAATGAGCCCTAATGGCTCGATACCACCGTTAGCAAATATGGGTGAAAACATTAATCACAAATCACATATTTGCACATATAAGGTGGATCGAGTGTACTATTTGCAAATGAACTATCGATCCACGTAGTCGGATTGAGCCCGCTCTACAAAGCCTCCTTTTGATCGAACCACAACAACAAACGAATCCCGTAGGTTGGTTGAACCACGAACAAGATCACGAACCGCCTTTCTCGTGCCTTTCGTTAGTGTAAATAATTACTAGAATCATTTACTTGGATGTGCACACCTTAAACCCTTGGAGAACTTTGGTGATGCTCTCTAAGAAAAAACGGTGAGAGAAATTTTAGGAGAGAGATTATTATTTCTATGTAGGAGACGATATTTTCAATTAGATCGGTATTGTGGGAGAGATATCAATATATATCTCAATCCCATATCTCGTAGAGTCCTAATGGGAGAAGTTTCTAGATAAATTTCATCTAAATATGACTCCCTATTATCTCAAATATGGATGCAACCTAATTACACCCAATACTTACAAAATAAAATGAAGGGAAAATGCAAAACTAGTCATGCATCTATAAGGATGCTACAATATTAGTAATGTAACTTTTGAAATTGCGATTTTAAATCCGTATGTTTTGCTATTTTCGTAATTTTGGTCCCATAAGTTTTAGATTTATACAATTCTAGTCCTATAAGTTATTAGTTGATGCATTTTTGGTCCTAAAGGCTATTTCGATATTTTAATTATTCCCAAAATACCCTTAGTATCCAAAATATTCAATATATCTAAGATCAAGTAAAAACACTATTAGAGCCTATCTTTTTTTACTTATGAGTTGAATTTATTTGTCATTTATACTATAGATTGCCTAATGATGGAAGAATTTTTAATTTATAAATCAAACCAAAACTCGAGATACGAGTTCTACATGTATTATTTTTCTAATTATGAAATACAAAAACACATACAAATTCCCAAAATTTGTTATTTTGACTAATAGGACGAAAATTATCACAACTAAAAATAAAAGACAAAAATTATCAAATCCTAAAAATTACATATTAAAGTTGTTTTTTTGCTAATGAGCAAAATTGTCACATGACTAATATTACAATACCCCTATTGATACGGGACCAATGAAAGACTCGATATGTTTTTCATTGCATTTTTATATTAACTAGACTAAGTGAGGCTCTTGCAATCCACAGATTTCTAAAATTTTGTCTAATTAGCAATTTATTTAGTTTTTTTAATCACCTTTGTTTTTTGGAAATTTCTAGAAATATCCGTTATCGCAAAACACCCAATATTAGGTTGTGCTAAGTTGAAATAAAAATGAAGGAATATTTAACATTATGAATACATTAATAAGTAGATAACAAATGTTATGAATAATGATATCCGAGTGATCTTCTATGAGACCGTATGTAATGATCTGGTCTCTTAGATGGATCCTAACACATAAACCGGATCCATACCAATCCAACATAAAAATAAACTCTCGTTGTTATTCTCGACCTCTGCAATCCTAATCTCGGAAAATGCTTGTCAGAACTCTTTATGATTCTCAATAATGTTATTATCATTCCTTGTTCTTACCGCGTTTTCTTAGAGAAGAGAACAATATCCAAACTTGGTTGGCCTTCGTGGAATTCCTTTAGTGCCATTCTTTGCTTTTACGTAAAATTTACCCAAATATGATCAATAAGATATTAAATCAAGATTCTCACATTAATTATTAAAACTTACCTAGTTTTTATCCTAGATTATATATATATATAGAGGATGGGATCTAATGTGTACCTCTCTTACAGGTAATGGCGGTGTGGATTGATCCCATCCATCCATCCCCTTCAATCAATGGTTTAGATCCCTCTCAAAAATACATCATTTATCAATTAATTAATGTGTAAAAAGGGCAAATGAGTTGTGATGCCCCGAATTTTCACGATGTGAGATACTGACGTTATGCGATGATTTATTTATTTGGTTTAGTAACACGAACCCGTTATTAATAAAACACGACTTCGACTTTTAATTATTTCGTCCCAACGTCAATTACGTCTTCCTCATTTTCGAGCTTAACAATTATAGATTTTCCTCTAGTATTAATACTTGAACGGTTAACTACGACTTTAGAAATATTAGACCTCGAAAATTTAGGAGTACATTTCGATCCTTATCCAAATATTTCATCTTATTCTATAATTCATCCCACCCAACTTCCAATTTATTTTTCAATTACACATTTCTTATTTCACATCTTTATTTTAAATTTCTAAATATTTAATTATGGATATTTATACATTTTATTTTTTTTTCTCAATTTTATAATGGAAAGAAACCAAATATTTTTTTCTTTTTCCCTAATTTTCGAAATTACCACTTTAAATGGGAAAAATAACTCAATTTTTCTTCTACCACTATTTTATCATTTTGTATCTCCCAACAAAATTATTATTGGACAAAAAATAAATAAAATTTTGATAATTTTATTTCTATTTTATCTTATGTCTTCCAAGCCTACAATTAATAATTTTCTCTACAAATCCCACTACCCCATTAGTCAACTCAACAAATTTTAAATTTCTCCCTAAAACCTAGCTTTTGGCCAATTGTCCCTAAGAAAGTAACCTAACTATTTAATTTATGTCCTAACTTCCCCAATTATTATCCTAACTCATCATTTAACCAAAACAAAACACAAATCTTCTCTCCAACTTCTCTCCAAAAAAAAATAACCTCCAACATTTTCTCTAAGCATAAGTTCATCTTCTTCTTCAAATCTTCAAATCTTCAAACATTTCTTCATATCTTCAAACACAACTTCTTCATATCTTCAAACATTTCTTCATATCTTCAAAACACACATTCTTCAAATCTTCAAACAAACTTCATATCTTCAAAACACACATTCTTCATATCTTCAAACAATCTTCATATCTTCAAACATTTCTTCATATCTTCAAACACAACTTCTTCATATCTTCAAACACAACTTCTTCATATCTTCAAACATTTCTTCATATCTTCAAACACAACTTCTTCATATCTTCAAACATTTCTTCATATCTTCAAACACTTTCTTCTTTCTTCAAACACTTAAAAAAACTCTTCTTACTTCTTTATTTTTGAAACTATCACTACTACAAGGTAACGAATTTTCTTCTTCAATCCATTTTGATATTTCTAGCTCATCCTCTTCACTCCTTAACCTAAGTTTGATTTTTGGTTTGAGCTACACTTAGAAGACAACTTGAAGATAATAGAGACTTGGAACCATCTTGACTAGACCTCAAGAAAATTGTGAAAGAAATTGGACAATAAGGTAAGAAATGGGATTTTTAGTACATTTTCTTCTTCTCTTCTATTTTCCAAAATTTTGATACTCCATTTTCATTTTTGGACTTTTAGGGGCTGACCTTAAGAGGAGTTTTAAGAGTGAGCAAAGAGACTCATTTTGAGACCTCTACTAGTCTCATTGCATCTACTACACAAGGTAAGTGCATGTAGTTTTACCAATTTTCTTCACCTCCTTCTTCTTTCCTTAAATTTTTAACCTCATTTCCTAACTCCAACATTTTTTTGGTATTCCTTGACCTAGGGGCTGACCTAAGTCACTTCTCCTTCAAGAGTGATTTATTTCATCTTTCACCAACAAGTTCATCCTTTCAACTTCTAGGTGTTTTAAATTGAAAATATGCATGTAGTATTTTGTTATTGAGAACTTGAGATATATATTATGTATTGCATGCTATTTTCTTGTATCAAGTTGGAAAAATTCTCAAGTGTTGCTCAAAAATGCGATTTATCGAAAAATAGGGCATACATGTGCACTTTATTGTTATACTTGATGAAATTTTGTATGAGAACGATATGTATGTGTATGACTCTTGAAATCTATGTTTTGAATGATTTATAACCTGGACAAGTCGAGCATAATTGATTAAATTTCAACTTTTGGACTTAAAATGCAAAAATGGAAAGTTGGTGAACTTAATTGCAAGAAAATAAAACTTAAGGGAGTCATCTGTAATTTTCGATTTTTGGGACTGAACTCAGGTTCAAAAATTATGTTTTGATATTTTAATAAAGTTTTTAGATAAATAAAGTCAACCCTTAAAAGCCCAAGGACTAGATTGTAAAATTTGAGAAGTTTAAGAGTTATTTTACAAATTTAATCGTACCAGTCCCTAATTTTAAAATTTGAAATTTTAACTCTTAAGGGACTGGAAATAACATATTTTAAGTGTATTCCAAAAATCCAATTGTTTAGAGCTTGGAAAGTAATTTTATAAAAATTGAGGGACCAAATTGTAAAAGATTAAACTTGAGGACCAAAATAAAATTTCCAGGACTTATGCAGCTCATGCACCTGGAAATACTAATTTAACTATAACATAATTATATCTTGGACCCAAAGTTCAAATTTCATAACAATTGTACCCTAAAAGCCTTAAAGGCAATTATTTCAAAATGGGACAAAAATGAAATTTTCAAAAGTTAAAGGACCTAAACTTATTTCTTTTTAAAACTGCTTTTGTCCCAATATCCCACTAACCATAATGATATTTTACAATTGGAATCACATTAAAATCCCTTCCGGTTTGTGAGTTCTAATTATTTTAAACTTAGAGCCCGAAATGGCAATTTTAACAAATTTGGGGCCAATATGAGAATTTTATAAAAAATCAACCTCAAAACTTCAAAAACCTGAATCTCTGAACAATTTGGAGAATTTAGGAACTGACCTCATAATTTTTCAAGGTCGGGATATTTATTTATTCAATTTTTAACCCCAAAAGTATTGGTTTTTACAAAACGGGGCTAAATTGTAAATTTTCTTTTTATCAAGGACCTAACTCAAATTATTTTCCTTTTACTAAAACAACCCTGGACCCTCTGACTTCAATTCTTAATTAAAATATTTTATTTTCTCAAAATCTCTTGACTTATCGGACCGCCTTGACCGATTAATACCCGATCGCGGGCGACTTCCTCGTCTTGCGATTTTGAATCTATAACGGGACTTATGTTCCACTTAATATTTCAAGATATCGAAGATTGCTTATCCTCCCGATAATCATCTTCATCCAAATAACTCCACCAACGCCATAATTACCTTACGCAAATTTTCGAAAACTTTTCATGAATCGCTTCCCGAATCAATATACTGGGATCATTGCCTGGTTGACTACCCTAACGTGTATTATTTTCTTTGCTTGAGTCAACTTGGTGTGTCGAGCTCACACCCGGAAATGGATACATCGGGGATGGAACCGGGGCAGCTCATTGCTATTCCACTCTTACGGCCCCATCGTCCTAATCCCGCAATCGAGGGACGGAGTTTGTCCAAGGGAAGCGAGTCGTAGTACTTGAGGTATAATCATGATTATGACAGATTCGAGCCTTGCTAGCTCCACTTTGTGGATTTTGTCTTTGCCTACGGAGCGATAAGGTGACGGTCTTGGACCATCTTACTCGGGAGTTACAAGAAAGAACGAAGGAATCGCTTTCAATCCATACGATTCCGGAGTTAATCGGACCCGCTTTGGTTGGCGCTACAAATCCGTGATGCAACCGCTACTTGTATTGCATAGGTTGGCGCTACAAATCCGTATGCAACCGCTACTTGTCTTGCATAGGATTGGCGTTACAAATCCGTGACGCAATCCTCCCGATTGTTTGAACCATAGTGCCTGCGTGACCCACGAATGTTTTCTTAAATCGTATAAGTATATTACATAAATATATTTATCACGACGCTTGTGGACTGTGTGAAATCATGCATCACCTCTCACGCGTTTTCATTATAACTAATTTCTCGCATTAACTATATATCGCCACACTTGCACACGATCACCCCATCCACCGAGATCTTTGTCTCACCCCCTCCCCGTTTTCTAACCTTTAGATGAAGAGTAAGTTAAAGACGCCGAACCTACCACGATTGAATTCCTACCGTTGATGTGGAGCGACACTCCTTTTACTTTTATTGTTGTTGGACTTCTTCATTTTGTTTCGTTTGGTAAGTTAAATTCGGATAATCTATTGGGTTGTATCCGGATTCCGTCGGACCTTAAGATGTAATTTGTACTTGGGTTTATTTTAATTCCGCATTAGACTCTTTTCACTTGAAGTTTCGTATCATGGGTTTAGGGATCGTTGATTTATTTACTTTAAGTGATTGATCATTGTCGCGTCGTGTTTTGGGCGTGACATGAGTAACTAGCAAAATGGTGTAACAAAATACCATATTTACATCCCTAAAATCAAGGGAATCATCAATATCACCTTCCCATAGCAGATCACGCCAATTCATATCACAAAAAAAAAAAAACGTCTTCACCATCTTCTATCCTACAAGCCACGAAACAGAAAGAAAAAAAATGCTGCAGCAGAAACACAAAATCCATCCTATCTACAATTTATTGAACGAAGAAGAAGGTGTACACCATGGGGGAAGAGTATGCTCATTCACACCAAAGTGACATGTCAATAGACAATCCAGATGAAAACTGCGATTTTGAAGCATTGGGTGCTGGTATGTGCAATTCTCTTACAAAAATAACAAATTTTTTGGTGTATAATTTATAAAAAAAGATGAACATTTAGTCCATCTTTGAAAAACACGACTATGATGAAATGTTACAGCGTAATTTTGACCATCGAGACAAAATGATGCACATATAGTTTTTGTCTGATGTATATATAATGTATACATAAAGCGCAATTAGTGCAAATTGGTCATGTATACATGAATGTTGTTGTACTACGACACATATGTTGTGTATATATATATGTATACGATGATGGAAAGATAAGATTACAATAGTGTATGGTTTCTGTTTATTTGAGAGAGTAAGCCTTGATGCTTATTTAGATATAAAAATATTGACAATATTGTACTCTGTAAGCAAATTTTTGGTGTATACATATGCATACGATGGTGCAAAGATAAGCATACAATAGGACATGGTTTCTTTGTTTATTTGAGAGTAAGCCTTGATGCTTATTTTGGTGTAAAAATATTGACAATATTGTATTCCTGAGTCATATTTTGGTGTATACATATGCATACGATGGTACAATAATAAACATAAAATATGACATGGTTTCTCTGTTTATTTAAAACTAAGCATTGATGCTTATTTTGGTATAAAAATATTGACAATATTGTATTCTGTAAGCATATTTTGGTGTTTGAGATAAGCATACAATGATAGGGCATTGTTTGATGTATATTTGAGAGAGAAAGCCTTGATGCTTATTTTGGTATAAAAATATTGACAATATTGTAGAAGCATATTTTGGTGTATACATATGCATACTTTGGTGCAAATATAAGCATCCAAGTACATTTTTAGGTTGTTGGCTGAAAATGTGTACAAATTTAACATGCCATGAAATAAACTTTGTAGTTTTGTGCTTATTTGTACTTACACGTTGCATAATATTACAAAAATTGTGCAGATTTTAATGATGAAAGTATCCAACATATTGAAGTACGAAAGCGCCTAGTAATATCCCCGGCTCTACCAAGTATTGGATACCTAAAATAGAACAAGATAAAATATCGCGAATAGGCATGCAATTTGCCACATTGAAGAAAGGTGTAGAATTTTATAGGGACTATGACAAACGATGCGGCTTCAACATACGAATAAGCACCTCATGGAAATTTAAAAATAAAGAGATTCGGTTTGCAATACATTGTTTGTAACCAAGAGGGCTACAAACAGACATCATCGTGGGGTGTGTGGAAGGAAGCAACCCACATACAAAGCAACGCAACAGAGTTTCAAACCATTGTGGTAGCAATGACAACTCGCATACTAGAATACACGAACGACGCATACACTATAAAGAATTTTGAAGAGCGCCACACGCATTTTTTCGATTCGGAATCATACATGAATTTCTAAATGTGTGGCAAAATTGCATCACACAACAGCCGTACATGTCCCCAACAACCAAAAGAATGAGAAAACCCATTTTCAACAATTTTCAAGATATTACTATGCAAATTCTCGGATCAAAAATTTGTCGTATATTAATTGTATACCATTTATTGTTTAATTGTGTATTATTTCCATCCTAAGTGTGCATCATTTTTATGTCCGTAAAGTAAATAAACAATAATCGGGTAAAAACCATAAATGCTTCGACAAATAAATGATATGTGTGTGTGCAAGTTACTATTAAGTATTCACAACTTCATCATTAATTATTCACCAAAATAATTTGTCTTTAATTCTTTGGTATTTTTATAACACTCCCGAGTTCAACACTACCTACGTCCCAAATTACTATTAAATGTTTACCACTTAAGTGTTAATTGTACACCCAAAATTAAATTATCTTTCAAATTTGTGTATTTTTAAATTTTTCTCGCATTATATTCCAAAAATATGCATAATGTTAGTACTAATAATTGCACATAATGCTTAAAAAATATGCACTAAAAAAATCATTAACACCAGAATAAAACAAAAGGCTTGAGGATAACATATATACCAAAAATGTGCTAAATATGTATCACAATGCTATTATCTGTGCATTATTTCTTCACTAACTATACACCGAAATAAATCACATTTGAAACATAAAAACATATTTGCATCAGTTCACTAGTAATAATTCACCAAAATGTTGTTAAATTAACATTGAAATATCATAGTCTAATCTAATATACTACGCTAAAAACGTACTTAGAACACCCCATCTAAAAAAAAACCACACAAATGTCCATGTAATTCTACTTGTCGACGACTCAAAGGTGCGTCCAATATTTAGAGTTGTTGGCACAAATCTTGTCCTCAACTTGGGCATCGTAGATTTCAATTCGATTTGGTAGTCTTAGATCTCTTATTAACATTACGTCCACCTTCGTCCGGCTCTGCAGATGCCGGTCTTTTCTCGTTTCTCTTTCCATTAAAAATTATCAACCTGACATTGACAACATGAACAATCTTAAGGCGAACTCAAGCATCTGTCATTAAATAAAATACACAATTGAAAAGCTAATTGTGCAATTGTATGAACCTTATTTGTATACTAGAATAAACCTATTTAAACACCGTGTGTGTTGATGCATTTCATGGACTACATATGCACATGACCAAACCTATCAATGCACCAAAACACATCTTCATTGCGCAATAACAATACTAAATATGCACCAATACATATCTTCATGGCTCATTCGTTTTTTTTTAATGCGGGGTTAAAACAACACCACACTAGAGTTAACTATATATCAAAAACTAACTAAAAATGCATTATTCTTAAGTAAACCTGAAAACCCTAAACACAAAGAAGGAATCACAAAAATAGAGCATGGTATACTAATACATTTCACAAAACCAGGTTTGAAACATAAAAATCAACCATTCTCAAAACAAACTACATACATGCATGTGACACTCATAACTTCCCCTATAACTAAAATTACACCATCCTATACCAATAACATAAAACCTTACACCATCCAATAACTAAAACTACATCATTTTTATCAAATTTTACACCAAAAATCCCCCAACAAAGATGCCCTGGTTCGCACAAAAAAATTCCCAAAAACAAAAAAAAACCATAAAATCGCCGGACAATCGAAAAATCAAACCTAGATACTCCAAAATAAAAAAAAAACAAACAAGAATGCCTAATCTCTTACTACAAAATACTTTAAATATCCAAAATCAACAGTTGAATGGTTTAAACAAATGTCAAAACATGTAAAGTAAAAACCCTTACTACCAAATTTTTGGGCTTAATTGCAAAAGATGCCCCGTAACTTCTTGTAGATGGCATTTTAGGACAAGTAAGTATCAAGTTGGCAAAATATACCCGTAAGTTTATAAAGTTTGGCAAAATTGGTCCTATAAGTTTTTACTTAAGCAAATTATGTCCTATAAGTTTCGAATTGTTGCAAAATTGGTCCAATGGGATAATTGAATATTTCCATAATACCAATTATACCCTTATTCATATAAATTGTTAATTTGACTAAGTGTTTTGCGTAAAATGGTATCGAGCCTAGGTTTATTAAGAACTTTTAGTTAAATTTATTATATTTATGTAATTAACAATTGGCAAGGAGAATTTACTCCGAGATTATGGATCCGGACCGATGTCCGAGATGTACCCCTTACAGACATATCGTCAAATATTGACGATGTATGCACAAGAACACCTTGACCAGGTTTCATATCGGGAATACCAACATGAAGAAAAAGAACAAGCGAGGAGCCGACGGGGAAACCTTAAGGCAATGTAAAATGCGAAAGCGAGAATATTATAGTACCTCGATGCTTAACTGGACTTATATGTTCACTTGATGAACCTTCAAGAAACGGTTCATGAAAATTCCCATCGAACAATGATTCCGATGGTGTACTGAGTGGAACGAGATACTTCAGATAAATCTAAGATCTCCGAAGATCTTAGAGAAATCCGTAAGACGGTGCGTAATTATGGCAACCGCCATATTCATCTACCATGACAAGTTCATCGATCGAACTGGATGGAGACGATGGTGAAATATCGAAGAAAACTCTTGAACTCCTTCATGATATTCAAACGAGTCAAGAACCTGCAGGACAGGCCAAGTTCATCCTGGAGGAAGGAAACGTGTGAAGCCCTCGATTTTTATTCGAACATGTACTTACCGTGTCGTCTTTATACTTTTGACAATTCTACTGCGTTGCTTTGACGGGTAAATATTAATGATAATTACATTTTTGCCTTAATTTCCTTATTTACTTCTTGTGATCATAATCATCTATTAATTTTATTTCGCATTTATGATCACTTGATTGATCATCATTATTATTATTTGCGTATCTATTAGTCACCTTAGAATTCTAAGAGACTATTTATTTTAGAGGTTTATACCTTATAGAATTAAGAATCCGGATTAGATTAAGCGATCATGAGACTTATAAGTGATCAAGGAGATCACTAATTATTTTGGAGATTGATATTATTCATCTTTTATCACCAATTTGGGACAAAAAGAAAATATATGGAAATACCACAAATACCCTTAGGTGGACGGTCATGATGTATATTTGGTGTAGAAATATCTCTCAACTCTTATACATGCACACCTTGTGTATTCATCTTGTGTATTTTTACACCATTAATTCAAATCTTATACACAATATCTTATACACCAATTCTTTATTATAAACTTACCCAACATGTTGGAGGCTTCCCAACATTCCATGCCAACATCCTCCTCAATCCCTTCAATTTCATCCTCCCATGCAAGACCTCATCTTGACCAAGGTCCTTGTCCTCATGCAAGCTACACACCTTCAAGCCATAGAACAAAACAAAAGTTGTCTCCTCCCCCTCTCTCATTGTGAACGGCCATGGGCCATTTTGATGATCAAAAATTGTTCAAAATATCATTTTTATCCAACTCATTCATCATTCAAGCATTTTCTCCAACATCTCTCTAACTTCTCTCTAAAAATAATTCACATCTTCAAATCTTCAAACACCAACTCTTCACATCTTCAAATCTTCAAACATAAGTTCTTCATATCTTCAAACATACCTTTTTCTTCATATCTCCCAAACACTTAACCAAAATTTCAAGAACCCCTCTTCTACCTATAAAAATTCGAACACCCCCTTCAACAAGGTAAGAAATGGGATTTTTGGTGCCATCTTCTTCTTCCTATTAATTCCGAATTTTAACACCAAAATTTTCATTTTGAGGTGATTAGGGCTGACCTTGGAGCTTTGTTTAAGTGGTGATCAAGTTCTTAAGAGACCACCAATTTTTGACTACAACTTTCAACTACACAAGGTAAGTGTGGTACCTTTGGCCTATTCCTTCTCTTTTTCCCTCCTTAGTTCAAACCTTCATTTTCTAACTCAAAACTCCTTGTATTATTTGACTTAGGGGCTGCCTTAAGTGAGGATTAAAATCCTCAAGGTCTAGTGACACCACTTTACACCAATCAACCGAACAAACAAGGTGGGTGGAAAAATCCTTTCAACTTCTAGTTTTAATTCATAAAAATGCATGTAGTATTTTGTTATTGAGCATTTGAGATATATATTATGTATTGCATGCTATTTTCTTGTATCAAGTTGAAAAATTTCTCAAGTGTTGCTCAAAATGCGATTTACCGAAAATTAGGACACACATGTACACTTTATTGTCATATTTGACAAATTCTTGTATGAGATGGATATGTATGTTTATGACTATTGAAATCTATGTTTTGTATGGCCTATAACCTGGACAAGTCGAGCATAATTGATTAAATTTCGATTTTTGGACTTAAAATGCAAAAATGGAAAGTTGGTGGACTTAAGTGCAAGAAAATAAAACTTAAGGGACCTCTCTGTAAATTTCGATTTTGGGACTGAAATCAGGTTCAAAAATTATATTTTGACATTTTAATAAAGTTTTAAGAGTTTTTAGATAAATAAAATAAACCCTTAAAAGTCCAAGGACTAGATTGTAAAATTTGAGAAGTTTAAGGGCTAATTTGCAAATTTCGAAACTGTACCAGACCCTAAATTTAAAATTTGAAATTTTAACTCTTAAGGGACTGGAAATAACATATTTTAAGTGTATTCAAAAATCCAAGTGTTTAGAGCTTCAAAAGTAATTTTATAAAACTTGAGGGACCAAATTGTAAAAGATTAAACTTGAGGACCCAAATGAAATTTCCAGGACTTATGCAGCCCATGCACCTGTAAATACTAATTTACCTATAACATAATTATATTTTGGACCCAAGGTTCAAATTTCATAACAATTGGACCCCTAAAAGCCTTAAAGACAATTATTTCAAAATGGGACAAAAATGAGATTTTCAAAAGTTAAGGGACCTATACTTATGACGTTTTAAAACTGTTTTTGTCCCAATATCCCACTAACCTTAGTGACATTTTCCAACTGGAATCACATTAGAAGCCCTTCCGGTTTGTGAGTTCGATTATTTTAAACTTAGGGCCCGAAATGACAATTTTAACAAATTTGGGGCCAATGTGAGAATTTTATAAAAACTCGACCTCAAAACTTTAAAAACCTGAATCTCTGAACAATTTAGAGAATTTAGGAACTGACCTCATAATTTTTCAAGGTCGGGATATTTATTTATTAAATTTTTAACCCCAAAAGTATTGGTTTTTACAAAACGGGGCTAAATTGAAAATTTTCTTTTATCAAGGACCTAACTCAAATTATTTTTATTTTACTAAAACAGCCCTGGACCCTCTGACTTCAATTCTTCATTAAAATATTTTAAGTTCTCAAAAACCCTTGACTTATCGGACCGCCTTGACCGATTAATACCCGATCGCGGGCGACTTCCCGTCTTGCGATTTGAATCTATAACGGGACTTATGTTCCACCTAATCGTTCAAGATATCGAAGATTGCTTATCCTCCCGATAATCATCTTCATCCAAATAACTCCACCAACGCCATAATTACCTTACGCAAATTTTTTCAAAACTTTTCATGAATCGCTTCCCGAATCAATAATACTCATTGCCTGGTTGATGCATGAATTGTGTTTACTTTCTGCGCTGAGTCAACTTGGTGTGTCGAGCTCACGACTCGGAATGGATACGTCGGGGATGGAACCGGCAGCTCGGCCGCTATTCCACTCTTCCCCATCGCCCTAATCCCGCAACCGAGGGACGGAGTTTGTCCAAGGGAAGCGGGTCGTAGTACTTGAGGTATAATCATGATTATGACAAATCCGAGCCTTGCTAGCTCCACCGTGGATTTTGTCTTTGCCTACGGAGCGATAAGGTGACAGTCTTGGACCATCTTGCTCGGGGAGTTACAAGGAAGAACGAAGGAATCGCTGTCGATCCACACGATTCCGGAGTTAATCGGACCCGTTTGGTTGGAGCTACAAATCCGTGCGCAACCGCTTACTTGTATTGCATAGGTTGGCGCTACAAATCCGACGCAACCGCTACTTGTCTTGCATAGGATTGGCGTTACAAATCCGTGACGCAATCCTCCCCTCCTCTGCCTGCTGCTTGAACCATAGTGCTGCGTGACCACGAACTATTTTTCTTAAACGTATATGTATATTACTTAATATATTTATCACGACGCTTGTGGATCTGTGTGTGAAATCATGCATCATCTCTCACGCGTTTTCATACAACTAAATTTCTCGCATTAACTATTTATATCGCCACACTTGCACACGATCACCCCATCCACTGAGATTTCTGTCTCATTCCCTCCTGTTTTCTAACCTTTAGATGAAGAGTTCAAAGAAGACATCGAACCTACCGCATTGAAATCCCTATCCGTGATGTGGAGCGTCATTTCCTTTTACTTTTATTTGTTGTTGGACTCCTTCATTTTATTTTCGTTTGGACTGTAAGTTAATTCAGATAATCTTTTGGGTTGTATTCGGGTACCGCCAGACTTTAAGATTGTAATTTGTACTCGTGTTAATTTTAATTCCGCATTAGACTCTATTTCACTTGGATTTTGGTATCTTTGGTTTAGATCGTTGATTTATTCTGTTTAAGTGATTGATCGTTGTCGCGTCACGTTTGGGGCGTGACAAAACGCGTGATTGATTTTGGGGCGACTACCTATTTACACCAAAAGGGGAAACCAACCAAGTCATACGAAAAATGACGGATGAGGAGAAGCTCATTGCTCTAATCAAAGGAAAATCCATCAAAAATTAAAAAAGATGGATATTGAAAAGACGAATCTCAAAGATCTACATGACTGGCGAGAATCCTTGGCGGGATTAGGTATTGTAGATTTAAAGATGAACGCAGTGAGAATCGCTTTGGTTACCTATGACCCACAAGGTAGACCAATTCCACCACCACCGCCACCGCTAATCCTAACATCGAAGAAAGTACGAGTTCGCATCATGGAACTCGGGACGAAAGGATGCCACATCTTTGGGGATTTCACGACGGAAAGTGATCCACTTTCGAGGAGAACAGGAGGTCGAAACCTCTTGCGGGAACTAGACAACCTCTTTTGGAAGGCCGAATGTTTATCGACGCCTTATGGAAGATCGCACCTTGACCCAATACATCCGTATGGGTTGATGTTAAATCTGGACATCCCGATTTTAAAAATAGAGAAGTCCTCATTGATGAATGGGCTTGACTATGAGAATTTCAAGCGAGAACCCTCGATCTTACAAAGGATTCATTCATTTTACTACTTGAAATGAGTCTTGAAGGATCGGTGAAGATTGCAGGATATGACCGATGCTAGTACGAAAAGTTCGGTCACATCGGGGAATCACTTAAAGGAATTGTCGATGGTATGGCAAAACTATTCAAAATCCAGTTCATCGGCCGCGAGGAGTTATTTCGAGGGATTAGAGGATGAAAAAAGAAAGAGATATAAACAAGCCCTCTATAGCCTTGAGTTATTGGATATTTGTCATATTGACGAATATATCAAGTTGTTCACCGAATACCGGTGGAAATCCAAGATTGAGGAAAAAAAAGCCGCATGACTATTCTTTGCCAAGATTCCGAGTCCCCTGGAGAGAAATGCTTATCAGGGAATACAAGGGTGGAGCTGAAGTAGAAACTGTGGCCAGAAAAATGTCTTTCCTAAAGGCCAAGTTATCTGAATGGTGTTACCAAGCAGCTCTATACAAGAATTACAAAAGATTAAGAGGAATTAACAAAACAGTTCCTCTATGTTGCGTGGATAATGATATCCCAACAGTGGTGGGAGGTCAACTAAGGCGCACAAAAGGAAGAAGGAGCGAAGTCATCCATACCGCCGAGGAAGCGGCGAAGAAAAGAAGTGGGTCTTCATGGAGACCTAGAAGGTTCTCGTCAAAACAAAAGGCCCGAAGTTATAAATCGGGGCAAAGACCAAAGCCAAGCGGGGAGTAGAGCCTCATCATCGGGTTCTAATCAAGCAAGTACCAAAGCAGAATCCGAGGAGAAGAACTTTCGGGCGTGCTCACACTAGAGCTAATGAAAGTTTAAAATCTGTAATTCTTGGACATGCGGAGCAAGAGGGCATATCTCAACGGATTGCCCGGACAATCAAAAACGAGGAGTCGAGGCGGTTCGAGGCTACACCGAAATCGAAGAAGGCTGTCTATTATCAAGATTTAATACGGTGTATCAATTTGAGGATATTCCCTCGGATGAAAGCATCTATGAAGAAGAAATCTATTCTCGACGATGGAAGTGACTCCGGCTCGGAATCGAGTGAAGAAGAAATTCTTCAACAGACGAGTCAGAGAGGATATGTCGATTCCTCTCTCACACGACGATTTCTCATAAGACTCTTATGAGAATCATGAAGGAAGATCCAAAGCTTCAAGTCTATGATGGATTTACAATCGGAGCTATGGAAAAAGCATTGGATAAAATTGGGTTTAAAACAAAAACACCAAATTATCCACGGGTAACAACCGGAGAATTTGCTATTCCAATGGAGTTTACCAAGAATCGAGATGCGGTTGGTCCCTATTAGAGAAATACAGGAGATCAAAAGCAAAGTTAAAAGAGAAGTTGCAAATACACTCTCATGGATTCATATCGAGCCATAAGAGTAATTATTAAAGCAACATTCAAAGAAGGAATAGATTCGCCTCTCAATCTTGCTATCTTTGACAAGCGAATCTCGCATCTCAAGGATTCATGCCTTGGAGCGATTCTGAAATTTGTATGCGGGAAATTGGCATTTAATGTCTATCCTAGAATTCCATACAATTTGGGAGATCGAGACTTGATGAGAGTCCTAACCCTTCATCAAGATTTCAAAAGAGTCGATTTGATGAAAGAAGGAAACAGCCTTACTCGATCACATACAAGATTTCCTATGCTCTCTCGAATACCCATCATTCAAGTATTCTTGAGAAAGGAATTTATTGAAGTCCCAAGAATCTTTGAGGACTTTGCCAGGGTGGTGTTACCAGAAATCATTGAATCTCCAACTATTAAGGAGATTGATATGATAATTCAAGATCAACCGGTCTTCAACAAAAGTCGGAGTCTCGAGTTGAGCCCGGAGAAGGATGTCTTTCGGCCAAGACGAGAATGGTGAGTAGCGGCCATTGGGAAGAAAGGAGACCAAGTGCGATTCGGCGCATCCCCGATGTTTTTAAAACAAATGCAGGAGAGCCGAAATGTCCCGAGAGATGGCGAGAGGTGGAAGTAATATTCGACATCACTCAAAAGGATAACATTTTTCCTTGTGATGTTCTATATTATCTCCAACAACCAATAGTTGGAAGGTATCAAGGAAGCCCAAGATAGGAGAAATTGAGCTTACTATCACAGGGAGTTGCGGGGAAAGATCCCGAACAATTAATACTTTTGGGAATTGAATTTCTTGAGGAACATAAACCTTGGGAAAGATTACAAGACGGAATGGAGTTCACAGTGGCTAATAAAAGATACGAGATCGAGATGACCACTAGTCCATTCTCCATATACATTTCTATTGGAATGTTATATGCTTTGAATACAAGGCCGAGTATTTCACCGCCTATATTGATTCAGTGCGGAATATGTCTTTGCAAAGCGGATGTTTTTCCTAAAGAAATTGGAGAAGATTTACCGGCTATTGCGGGAAGAGATTTCTCTAAAAGGATTCTTATCCTTAATGAGGAATTAAACAAGCGAAATAATGATCGGAGGCGCGGGCGTGACCGTGGTACAAGGTAAAGACGCCACCAATCTATTTCCATGATACAAAAAGTGCGAGATATTTTGCTAGGAAACAATTTCCTACAAACATTCAAGCGTTTCACACAAGAGAACGAGACGAGAAGACTTATTTTCACAACCTTATGTGATCATAAGATTATTGTCCGTGAGATCTGCGGGAAGCATTTTACGAGAAAAATGCCTATTAATTTTTCGCGACAAAGCGTGGTGATGAAGCCAAACTTTGCAACCCAAAAATGGCGGATCGAAGGAAATTCGGTGAAGCTTTATTATCCTATAGACAATTTGGTTCCATCCGATGGATCGAAGATATGGGATAATAACTTGTATTCATTCGTGTACAAGGAGAAGAACGAGTCACTCGGAAGCCATTGCGGAATTATGGATGAGTCTAATGGAGAATCCACGAGTGATGTAACCATAGAGGAACAAATATCACTCGAGGATATCAAAGAAGATCCAAAGGAATTACAATGAAGATCCTTTGGCTTGGTGGGATAAGAACGAGCTTAAAGCTTCCTTAAAGGTTAAACCTGGAAAGGAGTACGAGTTCGTAAGATTCAAACCAATCCTTATGAACCAGGGAAGATCGTGAGGATATGCAAAAGATACTTAAGGAACATCTTGACCTTAAGTTTATTTCACCAGGAGTTTCCCCATACTGATCCCAGGATTCTTAGTTAGAAACCATGGAGAAATCAAAAGAGGAAAGCGAAGACTTGTTATTAATTACAAAGGGATTAATAACATTTTGGAGTTCGACGGATACTATATCCCAAGCGAGAGAACATCCGTTAATCGTATCAAAGGTGCCAAGATATTCTCAAAGTTCGATTGCAAGTCCGGGATTTTACAGTTAAGATGGATGAAGAAAGCAAGAAGTTCACGACTTTCTCTACACCACAAGGACACTATATTTGGAATGTGATGCCTATGGGATTGGCCAATGCACCCCGGATATATCAAAGAAAGATGGATAATCTATTCAAAGATTATTTCAGTTTCATGTTCGTGTACATCGATGATATTCTTATCGCCTCAAAGAACATCAAGGAGCATCTCAAGCATTTGGAAATATTCTCGGATGTTTGTCACAAAGAAGGATTAGTGCTTTGAGAAAAGAAGACATGAATTGCAACAAGGCCAGTTGAATTCCTAGGAATTGAGATCGACGAATGAATAATCCTACAAAGTCATATTGTAGAAAAGATACAGGATTTCGGATACATTGAAAGACAAGAAGCGACTTGAGTTTTCTTGGAGTTGTCAATTTTCTTTGGAATGTTTATAAACAATCTAGCACATTACAGGAAGGTGTTTAGCCCATTGCTTAAAAAGGATGCAGTATTCAAATGGGAGAATGAACATCAAGAAGGAATCAAGCAACTTAAGGAAGTTTGCAAAAATCTTCCGAAACTTGCAATTCCACAGGATGAAGATGAACTGGTTCTTTATACAGATGCCAATGATTATTGGTGGGCAGCGGTACTTACAAAAGCTACACCAAATGGAGAAGTGTCATGCAGATACTGCAGTGGTTTATTCACACCCAGTGAATCGACTCGGTGGCATATCAACGAGAAAGAATTCTTTGCAGTCGGAAAGGCTTTTAAAAAATGGCCTTTATTTTCTTGGCTAAAAAGTTTATCTTAAAAATTGATAATTCAAGTGTTAAAGCTTTTAAAGAAAAACAAAATTGAATCAAAACCGAAAAAAGCTAGAATACTTAGATGGCGGTGAATGCCAATATTATGATTATGATATTGTCATTATAAAATCTCATGAAAATATTCTTGCAGATTTTCTAACAAGAGATGGAGGAATTGAAGGCGATTCCATCCTCACCGCATCAAGACATCTTGGAGACCAGCCGAAATGCTACTCCGAGAATTTGATACCCTGGTCATCAATCTTTGATTTGGCCGGGAAATTACAAAGGAATGATCGGGACAAAGTAACCGATCGTATACGAGCATGTGTCCTGGTCTCACTCTCGATTGAGAACGGCATTTCAAGGGCCACTCCTCCGGGCCGCTAATAAGCAAACGGAGCGTTTAGAGCGCAGGGGCTCCCCAACCTGTAGCGGAGAGATTCCCGTACCTCTAGCACAAGTCCTAAGTGGCGAAATGTTGGCCCAAGGAAAAAACCGATACTCTCGAGTCAAATCCCGAGTTATCACATCAACCCGACGTCCGGGGTAAAGGACGAAGAGATCAATCTTAGGCCATGATGGGCACTTCTAAGGTTGATACTAACGAGATTAAAGTTTCTTCTTCTTGGCGGAATACCAGGCAAATTGGGAGAAACTAATTACTGAGCATGGGATATCTCCGAAAAAACAAAGATTGATGTTTCGAAAATATCCAAGGGTTTGATGCTACCAAATTCGGCCCTCAAGAAGTAAAGAGGTGGTACGAGTTTGGGGCTTTGGCCTCGATCTATACTACTTCACCGGGATTCCGGAGATCACAAAATTACCGGGCGGATCCGGAAGTCATTTTCTGAGTCTTTGGTCCAACAATGACAACCTAAGACGAGGGGATACATTGAGCCGTATTTCATAAGTGCGGCACAGAGCGAGTCGTCGGAAAAGGTGGACATGAAGCCTTCCATTACATTAGCCAAGACCGGATGAAAGAGCCCGGAAATATCAAGGAGGCAACTTGGAAAAAGTACAATTGGCCATGACCTTCATCAAGATCGATCACTACAAGAAGGGCATGGGGATTGTGGGTCATCTCACGAGATGGACAAAGTCAAGTTTCCGTTCAAGTTTTACCAGGAATTCGGTGAACGGGTCATTCTGTTGAATACCATGACAGGAAAAACTACAAGGTTCGCAGAAGATGCATTCAAAAAGAAAAGAAATCTTCTATGGGAAAATAAGGCTGCAGGGGAGTAAAGAAACTCACCGGAAATATTGTAACATGGCTCATATCGGCCATTGGGAACTTGGTCTGTCCCAAATGTCAAAACCGAAGGAACCGGAATTTGGCAAAGGATTCGGCCAAAAGTCGATCGGAGAAGACCCGGCGACGGAGAAGAAAAGTCACGAAGTATCCAAAGTTTGGGGACCACCAAAAAAGTAGATTCCCCAACAAAGCTAGTGGAGACATGTGACTCCGGACGAGGTAACAACCCACTTAGAAAAAGATGAAAAGTGGGTCCATGAAAGATGTCGTCCAAAGTATTACAAGACAAAGGGCGAGTCGGCACAGGATTTGGAAGTTTGCATAAAGAACTTGGATACGGACAAGATGGGGCGATCCATGAAGAAAGGGAAAGGCCAGCTAATTCTTTTGCAAGTGGAAGCAATAATTCAAGAGTTTGATGTAAGCGTGACGTCTTACATTTCAACAAGAGTCAAGTCCGAGATTGAAATCCGGACTTACATCTATTTAAACCGAGTTTGAAGGAGGCTGAGGACATCGAACATTTCCCTTAGACTTCTTACAATAAACTTTCTTTGTAAAATTCTTTCATTGTGAGTTTAGAATTTCGAGAGTGTTTTTCGATTTTGGTTTTAGTTTTAATTTTATGTACAAGAGTGTGATAGCCTTTATGAGAGGCTAAACAGGTTTTCTCCTCCCAAAAGGAGATTACTGATGTAATAAATCTTTCTTTAAGTTCTTAATAAAATAAAGGTTGTTTGTTCAACATGTGTTCATAATGTACTATTGATCAATCCCCTTTGAAGAATTACTTTTACGCCTTGGAGTAGGAAACGAACCAAAGGCTGTCTTTGAGTGGTTTCTCGAAGGAGTCGGATAACTTGCAGATCATCTTCCCTGAGGGTGAGGTTGAACAGTGAGGAGCTGTTTGTCAAACGATCTGGGGGCAGTAATTTTCCGACTGGTGGCGTTGCGAACCACTTAACCCGGTGCTGTTTCGGTCAAAAGAGGTATGAATTTTAAGGGATTTATTAATTTTACGGAAGCATGTTGGGCCTGATATGGTCGTAATGGACTATATCCGTTTTATCTAAACACTTTAGTCTGAAATCGATTTTGAATTATGAAGCATTTACAGAAGTATGTCCTATTGAGTTTATAGGCTGGAAACCTGACATGATCCACTTAAAACCTCTGAATAGAGACTGGATCTAAGTAGGTGTAACAATGCCACGAACGGAAATAGGTATCAGAAAATGTAAATTTTCATAATCCATGAAATTGGGGTTTTGGAAAATAGCGAGGGTATGACGAGTTGAAATTGCTAAATTTTGAAAGTTATAGGACTATAATTGCTACCTTTGAAAGAAAAAGGACCTAATTTGCTATTGGGCCATAAGGGCAAAATTGTCCAGGGCATAAATTGCCACTTAAACAAAATATTGTCCTCTTTTGCCACTACTTAAAAGTTCTGGATATATTTTGCAATTTGGCCAAATTTTTGAACCAAAACTAAAATAAAATGCAACCAAACACTTACCTTAATCAACTATTTGAAGAATCGAAATCACCCTATTTGTGGAATGTGTGTCTTTGTCGATGATTTGTGAAAAACTTTCGAAAAAGAAAATAAACTGAATGGATGATGAGATGTAGTCGGCGAAACAGAGAAAATGAATGAGAGAGAAATAAAATTGTGAGTTTTTGTTTTTGATGAAACTACTGAGGAATGAAAAGTGGAAATCAAAATAATTGAAATCCCAAAAAAAAAATGGTGTGATGGGGAGTTACTAAATCTAACTGATTTAATTTGTGTAAAAAATAACCTTTATGCCCTTAATTGGCCGAAATTAAATTAAAAAATAAAATAAATTCGAAAAAAACTGGGCCTTTAAATTTGTCAAATTAATGGCTTAGATTAATCCACACTGCCACACGGTAAGCCCCCCACATTTGATCCTATACCTATATATATATATATACTAATTATTAAAAAAATGTATAGATTATTAACACTTACATAAATTATTAAAAATATTACATTCAGATTCTATATGTATAAAATAATATTAGACCATAATTAGTTTATACCAAGGATTAAAATTAACCACAATTATTAAATAATATTAAATTCATATTCTAGATATAAAAATATATATTCATCCATAATTATTATATACCAAAGATTAAACTTACTTAAAATACATTTTTGACTAGAGATGTTAAATGGGCTACGGCCGTTGGCCCGAACCATTTAAACCGGAAAAAAGGGGTTACGACCGAATTATTTTGGCGGTTTAAATCTGAACTTTTTTGGCCCGAACCGTTTAGCCCGACGCCTGGTTAGGGCTAGCCCGCCAATTGTGTTTTTTTATACAATCGTATAATTCTAATATTATAAATCTATTTTATTGCATATTACCTATTACTAAATATATTTCTTCAAGCTCACATCTCCTCAACTTTAATAGATTTAAATATATAATTCTTAAAACTATCACTTATAGTCATATGAATATTTTTTTTTAAAAAAGTATTATTTATTTGACTTTATATGTGTATATATTATATAATGCTATCTTTTATTATTATAGTTTTATTTTAAGAATTTAGATCATGGAATATTTAAAATTTATAATTCTATTAATGCAATAAAATTATAAACTATGCAAGATTTTTTATAATGAATACTTTAACTTAACATGTTAAACTTAAATGTTATATATGTCCGAGTTTAAAATTTTAGATCTAAATATATAATTTTTTATTTTTTTGACTTATAGCCCGATAGTGACCCATTTAGCCGGAATCCCGCTAGGGTTAGGGTTAGGTTCGCAATATGCTAGCCCGTTTAATAGTGGCCCGTTTAGCCCGAAGCCTGTTAGGGGGCCCAATCGGACTAGTGCCACCGTTTAACATCTATATTTTTGACCCATATTTATATTACTATTTATATATGGTGATTTAGAGTGTAAAATAATTTTGATACTATTTATAAGTGACTATATATTTATATATTATTATTATTATTATTATTATTATTATTGTTGACGTATAACTATAAATAGTAAATATTTGATGTATTTAATAATAATTCATCGAGCATCAGAAAATGTTTTAAAAAAACATATGGTCACCACCACAACATCAAAGCCAACAATTATATAAAAAAATTACTCAATTTTCCGCACTCTTTACATTTTTATTTTCTACACTCGTTACATTTCTGTATGCACAATTGCAAGGAGTATTAGAATACATTTTGTCATAGTAAGTTTGTGGGACTAACTGTCAACTAAGTTTAAATTGTTGTAACCCATCATTGAAAATCACGTATTTTTCACAAAAACATTCTATATAGTAGTACTTGTACTTGTTTGTCTGATTTGCTATAATAAAGCCCTTTATTGCATAAACTCGACCTTCTTTAAACCGTTTTTAAATTGCTCAATTTGAAACCGCTTACAGTACAATGAATTCTACCTCCTGCCGCATGAAATAGATTAAAAGAATGTTGAAATATTGGACATTTAATAATAACACAAAAGATGTAACTCATACATCAATATCATGAAAGATGCATTCAAAGCTTTGCATCTGATTTTTATCATTATATGCAGGTTTTCCATACAATCGCACAGGACAAAGCTTTAAAACCCATTGTGTCTTCTCATGGTGCAATCGCGAATGAGTGTAATCATGAGAGACATTTTGATAGTAGTTTTTTTTTGAATCTTATAAGATATAACAATATTTTCTTGTGGGTGTATGACTGCGTAAAATTATAATGAACCGATTCTACATATATATAGGGAACCAAGAAGAGCCATTATGGTAATATGAAAAAATCAGGTTTATTACATTTTTGTTATTTAGTATTTCATCTACTATGTAGTTATGCAATCTTGCTAATTTATGGTATGTATTAAGTTACTTGAGCCAAAATTACTCGAAATTGAGTGATTTTGTATGATTTGTTATTGAATTTTAAATCATATTTTGCTCTACATATGTTTGTGGAATATATAAAATTTTAACTTATGAATTGTTTCGTTTATTATTGCAAATCAGATTTATTATTCAATTTTTTAAATTATCGTGTGTTATCTCAATGGAATTATTATTATTAAATTTTTAATAATTTTTTTGATATGGACAACTTTTTTTTTGCTGAAATTTTAACCGCAATTATAATTATATCTTTCTAAATTTATATATGTAGAATATATAATTTTTTTCAATTATGAATAGTTTCCTTTATTATTTCAGTTAGTCTATGAAATGTTACTAAATTTGTGGCTAATTAAATAGGACAAGTTTTTTCCGAAAAAATATTTTATAACAACTGAAAAATTGAATAGTTACAGTAATTTTGTTCCACCACTATTGATTTTTTCTTCTCTTGTGTTAATGTCGTATGTGGTCTTTTCAAAAGCATATTGGTAATAACAAATTTTGCTCTAAAATTATAATTATATCTTTCCGAATTTACGAATAGAGTATTTAGTATTGATGTATCAATACCTAAATTAGTTTGTCAATGCATATCAAATTAAATATATACCGGACCAATTATTTTAATAAAAAAATCATCAATTCATATATTTGTTTTAGGCAATAGCAAGTGGCACTACAAAAAAACAGCTATTTAGTGACACAAATTTAGTGGTTTATTATGTGAAACCACCCCGAAATACTAATTTAGCGGCGGTTATGGAAATCGCATGACTAGTTGGGTCAAAAAAACTCAATCTGTGAAAATATAGCGACAATTCATTCACGGTTATATCGAACCGTCGGAAATATACATTAGTGGCTTTTATTAACCGCTACTAAATATAATAACATTATTTGTTTAATATTTATTTATTTAAGTTATAAAAATAATGGAATTAAAATTGTCACAAACGCTTTCATTCAAAATTAAACCAAATTTCGCTTTTATCTTCTCTCTCGGTCTCTCGCTTTCCCACCGTGCCGTCCATCCTCCGCCGCCGCATCCGTCGTCGTTGGGACCAGCGGTCTCCGTCATCCACGTGACTTCAAACTCTTGAAAGGAAAGCCTTATTTCGATCGATAGTTTGATTGATAAGCACTTTCTAAACCCTAAGCACTTGAATGTTGGGTGTTTTTCGATTCTGTTTTTCTAATTTCATTACGTTTTTCGATTTTCTCTGCGATTTTATTTGTTGTTTTTTCTAATTTATTATGTTGGGTGTTTTTGCGTAAAGAGAATTAGGTGATTTGGTTGATGCATTTGAATGTTGCTATTTTGGTCTAATTGTTGGAATCGATATGTATATTTTAGTGATGGTTGGTTGTTTGCCTTCTTTATAGTTTCTAATATCTAGTGATTGAAAGAGTGAATTCATATTTGTAGATATCAACTTGGGTAAAATTGAAACAGGGCATGGTCTTGATGTAGCCTGGTATTGAAGATAGAACATTATTAGTTCTTCATCCGTGGGATGAAATCTAAAACCAGGGGAAGGCGGAGCTATTTTTTCCTGCCATTTTTGATGGTAAAATAAATATAGTGTGACAAATTAAATATAAATGGTTCTAAAATGATGGATTGTTTATTCCTGATTGGAGAGAATTTAATTGTATGATGAGAAAACATTTGGATATACATGCATACATGTATAATTTACATCATTAAGATGTATATACATAATACACACATCATTAATTTATAGAGCTTTTGTGGTACTTTAACAAACTTGGTTCCTTTGTAGATTCTTATTCGACTTTCAAGTACTCTATAATTTTTGCAGTCGAAAATAAAGAGAGTGATACGAGGAAGAGAATTACTGGCTATATTTGCAGTCAAAGATAGTGGTGATCGTAAGTGTTCTTTTCCATGATCACATGTTTCAATTTTTATGCAACTTCTTTTTTTTTTTTTTTTTCCTGATGGTCTTTATTTGAAGCAGGCCATAACATACATAGTTCTTAGATTCTGAGAGGATTGATAACTTGTTTGTTGAATTTTCTTAGTTTCTTTAAGGGCCTCAAAAAACTTGAACTGGAAAACGATCCAGATGTCGATGAGTATTTGCCGATTGCAGTTCTCAGGTAATTGGTTCAATGTTCAGCTGTATGCTTTTATTGAATTTATGTGGCTATATGCCTTTTGTAAGCATCAATCTTCATTAGGCAAGGCTAGCTACACAGGAAGAAATAATTCTGTCATGAATATAGTGCGTAACAGATCTTACAGTGTGATGCTCATTCTCTAACAGATAAAGAATGGTTGTAGCTTTTTCGGTCCCATTCCTGATGCAATAGGATCTCTCGAGCAGCTTGTATATATGTAAGGAGCTTGATTCAAAATACGCTATCTTTTTTCTCTTTTTTCTTTGCTCAGAAGTTCAATGATTGTCCAATGAGCTATGCTAGTCGGCATTTAGCATTAATTTTGGAAGGATTTCAGGCTTCCTTCCAAAATAACGAGGGACGAATTGGATGATGAAATAACGATGCGATTGAGAGTGCAAATGAAAGAACATATAATATAAATAATATGCATGAAGATGATTGAGGTCTATAAATTATGCATTTATCTTTATTTCTTCTTTACCCTGTAAACTATTACTTTCCTCTTAACAAACTGGAGTTCTTTCTCTTTACAACTTGAACTTGAAAGTGTTGTACAAATATAGGGCATTAAATGCGTTTAATTTTACACAAATTTAATATTGGACGTTCTGTTTATCTGATTTTACTGAATCTTGTTGAAGCTTTTGATACATTCTCATTTTGTTTATATACGAGGGTAATGTTCTTGTTCATGGTAAATATTAGTTGCAAATTTCCCAAGTTTGTATCACACATCTAAGACGAGGGCTCTTCTAAGCGGATCATTTATAGATTCTTAGGCTTTTCATCATATGGTAAACTCTATGACAAGCGATTTATATGTATGCGGTTTTCTACGGTCTTTTCAGAAATTGATTTTGTTTTTTCGGGAAAGTGTACTGCTGCTTCTTGGAAAAAACAGCAAGACTCACAGTACAAAATTTCCTCTTGCTTTAGTTTAATCATTATGAACAGATTTTGTGCATGCTTATTAATGTGCTTTAACTCGTTATATGGAGAGGGGCCTTCTGTTGTCTACATCACATGCCAAATGTTAACTCAACTGGTGTCTTTGCTTTTATATTAACCGAAACATAATATTTGGGGGTTCCATTTGGGAAGAAAGCCTTTATTTATTTATGTGGTCGAGGAGATGTCTTTGTATTATGTTTGTGATCTTAAAGATGGATGCATGTCTATATGATATTGAATTAGTTATGGTTTTACCCTCTCTAATCGTGAAGTGACCTTTACGAGTAACCTTGAGATAACAAGCTACTCTTTTCAACTTTAGTTAGTTATCACTTTTCATCTTATAAAGAGGATTATTGACATATACATTTCTACATCTAACTACACCATTGCTTTTCAAGTTAATACCAGCGATTGTGCACCTTGGCGTGTTGTTACGTTGGTTCTCACCTGAAAGTCAAACTGAGGTAATTATTCGTGTGAGATCCTTTTACAGAGTATTGGAACGAAAAAAAGTATCGTTTCTTTTTGTTGACTTTCAACCTTTCTATTTCGGTTATAAAAGATGTTTGCAATATTAACCAGGGATAATTACCAAAACAAAACCTAAAGGTTTGAGTTAATTACGAATAAACCCAGAGGTTTTGAAAATTACACAAAATCCCTTGGAGATTGATTGATTTTATCTTAAAATTAAGGGGGGTAACTGTAAAGACTTCTATAAATGTCAAGGGCGTTTCTAAAATATTTTTTGCTTATGAAGTTGCACTCATTTTTCTGTTCCATCTTTTCTTAACAGCAAGAAAGAAACGAAACAAAAGAACTCAATTGGAATTATTGAATTGATCCCTCCCCTTTTTTCTACAAATCCACCCATCAATGGCAGTTTTCATAATTAACCCCTGACACACACACATACACACACTAGCTCTCTCTTCTCTCTTTCTCTGCTAGTACATATACATATGGATATTAAATGTATGTATAATTTTCAATTGTAGGCACCAACAGAAGAAAGAAGCGGACATGAATCTTTACAGAGTAACATAAGACAATATTCATCCTCTAGTCATGATGTAAATGAAGATTCTCATTCGTGATTTTGCATATATTGCTATTGTATTAAGAACATATACTTTTGTAGATGGGTTTTGATAACTGCATTTGAAGGTTTGTAATGACTTTAACGAAATGCTCGAATTTTATGATGTTGAATAGTTTGACTTTTCTATAATTGAGTGATATTTATGATAGAAATTTAGCTATTGTTATAAAGTGGTGCATAACTGTTATTAAAGCATATATTATTTTCAATTAACAGCTTATAATCGTCACTAAAAATAAAAAAAAATTGCAAAATTAATTTTTTATATTTGCGGCGGTTTGAACCGCTGCTAACAATTTTAAAATTATTTTAATTTCGTGGCGGTTTCAAACCGTTGTGAAATTTAAATTAGTGGCGGTTTGGAACCGCTGCAAAAAAACCACCGCTAATATACCCAATTTCCAGCGTTTCCAAAAAACCGCTACAAATTCTATCGCGACACGTGTATGGACAACGGTTTTCAAACTGCTGCGAAATGCTTCATCGGCGGTTTAAAACCGCCGCTATATTTAAAATAAACCGCCACTAATTAATAGTTTTTTTGTAGTGTGGGTGGAAAACAGATTTAGAAACATGTTGCTTATATATATAATATAATATAATTGTCGATTTTTTTTCATATTTATTAGATTTTATTATGAATTAGAAAATTTAAAGCATTCAAACGTAATTAGAATGATTTTTCACCTTTATTAGAATTTTCTTACCAAAATTAAATTTGTGTTCTAATTATTTTTTTGTATATTTTACTAATTATTAATAATTATTCACACGATTTGTATGATATTGCATTGCAAAAATAATTCATGTTTTATATGTAATTAATTAACGATTGTTTACATGTTTATGAAAAATTACTAAATTAATAAAATAATTAGCACAAATAGTGATTAGAATACTTTTGGCAATAATTTATTTTATTTATTTTTAATAGCTATTTTATAAAGTCAAGCGAATGGAAAGTCATTATTTAAATGCAACTGTCAACAAATGTATATTAGAATTATGATTATACGATATATCATTAATGATTAAATTACAGCGATAATCATTCCAAAATAAAGGTGGACAACATTAATGAAACAATTAAAAATATACAACTAGTTTTATTATTAAACTAAATAATTATCAAAATTCGTTTTAGCAATCAGTAAATAGGCGGTAAAACAAATTTACTAGAATGTTTCTTAATATATATATATATATATACACACACATAGATTGTATGTGGGTCGCATTGTCCTCTCATTCACATTTATTCATATTTACATTTGTAACATCCCATAATTTTCCTATTTGGGTTAGTCAATGATGGACTTTAGGATTTATAATCTTGCCCGATATTAGAGAATCACCGGCCCAATGACTTATTTTTAAAGGTCCATTTTATAAGCCCATATGAGTATTTTAAAATTTTAATATTTCTCCATTACTTTTATCGATTATAAGTCTTATTTTATTGAGATACAACATTATCGGATAAAAAAATATTTTATCATGCATATCCATTATACTTAAACCTAATATGTGGTAATTAGAATTCTTAAGCCCACTAAATATCACAACTCTATTCTCACGTTCTTTAAAATTCGGTTTCCCACGTTCCTCAAATCGGACCCTCACAACACCGTCTCAACATTTACTGAGATATGTAAATTCCACAACAAACCAAATCATTTTCTCATTTAGAAATCGCAACGAAAAATCCAATTATCACATTCAGAATCTCACTTTCTCAATCTCTCGTATTACTCATATATTTTGTGCAATCTCCAAGTTCACAAGTTCAGGATAAAGCAAATCTTTTTATAGTTCTTTGTCAACCCCATCAATTCCACCGATAATTCCAGTCCCAACTTTCCCTTGTTACTACACCGGATACACAACAACTGCCTCAGAAAACTCGAGCAAAAGCCGTCGAAGAAAAAAACAAACATAAAATCGAGAGAGAAGAAGAAGATGATGGGATGACATGGGGAGATTGCCCAACTTCTGAAATTGGGAATTTGAAATTCAATTGAAGGGTTGAAGTCAGAATAGGGGTCTAATTCCCATCAGAAATTACAAACCTACCCCTAAAGCTTCAAACCCCACAAAAACTTCCATTAATTCTTCTATTTGGAAAACAATCATCCCCTCTCTCTCTCCCTCTCTAATTTTTCTCCTCCTTCTCTCTAACCCGGAAAAACTCTAACACAAAACTTTCTTCCCCTCCCTCCCCAACCTCGGCCGCTCCACCCTTCTCTCCCCCTCCATGTTTTCTATTGGAGGGCCACCAATGGCGGTCCCTTGGGCGTACGAAGGTGGCCGGAATTTTTGGTCCAGGGTGAAAGTGGGTCGGAGCTTCACGGAGGTATTTCGAGCTGAGTAGACGATGGGGCGCGCAGAGATTTGGGAGAGGGAGAAGCATTTCTCTCTTTTATTTTTTGTTTTTTTCTCGTTATTATTACAATCAAAGATCACCAACACCGTAGTTTTCGCCATAATCATCTTCATTATTATCACAATCAACATCAAAGATCGGTATTATCACGATTAGTATCAATATTATCACAACCCATATCGGGATAATAGCCATCTTCATTGCTTGGCCTTACTAGGTCCCGGACAATTAATATTTGGAACATTAACGTAGGTGAAAGATGACGCGATGATCAATAATTGGATCATTGTTCATATGCATAAAAGGTGCCCCACTAGGCCTTACCGCATGACTATATAGATTGATGTGTGGTACACCGTATTGTTGTAAACCAAGATGGTGCATGTAGTTATAATTAGGCCCAATGATCGTTGAAAATTCATTCGAGTAGCCATTAGTTGCATAAAACTTCCACCAACACCTTGTTGAACTTCAACGTTCTCAACTCGATTATGCCCAGGTGATCGACTTCCTAATACATTATACAAACTAGTCTCACCCATCCTTTTTCTTTTCGATGTTACAAAAACAACTAGTAACTCGGTGTTCTCAAACGCACTTTCAATGTCACCGTCGTTTTTCAACTTTAACTTCCCAAGTTTGTTTCGAAAATATCTACAATAACATGCATTACACAATCGTATATGCCCCTATCAACTTCAACAACACCATAAACCTCCTCCAATATTTCACTATAATTCATTTTGTCCATTTAATTATGACAACTTCTTCTTCACTATTTTTATATTATAAACCTTCCCAAAGGACCCCCAAATCGAACAACAACATAGCTAGAGTTCATCTACAGATAAGAAATATAGAAAAATATTAAAGATATGCAAGCATAAAAAATGGCCTAATTTTAATCGAGGCACGATATATCGTGCCTATTTTTTTCTTGAGGCACGATATATCGTGCCTTATTTTAACCGAGGCACCATATCCTCGCTTATTTTTTATGAGGCACGATATATCATACCCAATATAGGCACAATATATCGTGCACGATGCATCTTAAATTCAGAAATTTTCACATTTCACAAGAAATTTCACATATCTTGTAAATATATTGGTCTTGAACAATTTAAACAAGGTTAAGTAACTAAAAGGAGAAGCAACATTACCTTGTTATTCGATTTTTGGTGCGATTTTGGTTACTGAAAGAACACAAAAAGAACTTCTTGATATTTTGTGAAGAAGAAGAAGAGAGAGAGAAAAAAAATGAAGAGCAAATGAGGGCAAATCGTATGTATGTATGTATTTAACAAGAGAGAAATACAACTTACCTACTTTAAAGGCTTGCATTTAAAGCCTCAAGGGTATTGTGGTAAAAAAAAACCCAAAAGTAGGTAGAAAACTATGTTTTTTATCCTACATGTCAAAAAAGCCTATCTCCTATCCCAAGTGGGTAAATCCCACCATTTGCTCTTTTTATTACTACTTCAATGTTTGAATATTCAATATATTGTATTGAAGATACAATCAATAGTAAAATCATTTCAAATTCTAATTTTTTTTTTGGGATTTAGAAAGCTAAACAATTGTCAAAATTATTAAAGGAATTAAACAAAAACCATGTTCTATATTTAGCAACACAAAATTTTAAGAGATTAAATATTTCAACAAAACTATTTTATTTTTATATATATACATATATCAAAAAAAAGTTATCGAATAGAAAAATTGATATCTAGTTCCAAATGTACAAATTTAACACTCGAATATCAAAATACGGTGATAAATAGAAAAATAATTTCTATTAAAACGAAAAGTACATTAATATATAAGAAAATATATAACCCTCCCCCATATATGTGTGTGTGTATATATATATATATATATATATATATATATATATATATATATGCAACATGTTTCAAAAATGTTTTTCCACCCATATGTCATTGCCTAAAACGAATATATGAATTTGATGATTTTTATTTAAAAAGAATTAGTCCGAACTGTTTGCAGTATATATTTAATTTGATATCCATTGGCAATATAATTTAGGTATGATATATCAATACTAACCACTCTATTTTCAAATTCAGAAAGACATAATTATAATTTAGTGTAAAAATAAATTATTACAAATATGCTTTCCGAAAAGATCATACATGAGATTAACACAATAGAAGAAAAATCTACATTGCTGGAACAAAATTATTCTAATTACTCAATTTTTCAGTTGTTATTAAATATTGTTTCGGAAAAAAGTTGGTCCTATTTAATTTCAGGCCATAAATTTATTAAGATATAATAGATTGATTGCAATAGTAAAAAAATAATTCATAATTGAACAGTTTATATGTTCTTCATACATAAATTCAAAAAGATATAATTATAATTGCAGTTAAAAATTACGCAAAAATAGTTGTCTACGTCAAAAGTTAATTATTACAAATAAAATAATAATAATTTCAATTGAGACCACAACGACATGTTAAAATTTGAATAATAAATCTGATTTGCAATAAAAAAAGAAATGATTCATAATTGAAAATTTTATATATTCCACATACATATATAGAGAAAAATCAGATTTAAATTCAATAACAAATTATACAGAATCACTCAATTTCGAGTGATTCTTACATACCATATATTAGCAAGATTCTATAACTCCGTAGTTAAATTTACCAAATATAGATTAAAACACGATGTTTTCAATGATGGATTACAATCTAAAACGTAGTTGACAATTAGTCCCATTAACTTACTTGTTAGAAAAATATTTTTATCATGACTTTGATTATTTTATTTAAATGAGTTTTTATACTAAAACAATGTCCCGAATATTGTCCAAAAGCTTCAAAATATTTTAAGTGATTTTACCTAAGTTTTTAAAGCACTTCTTGAATTTTATTTTTGACAAAAATCGGACTTCTCTCAGTATTGAGGTCGACCGGTCGCCCTATAGGGCGACCCGTATCTGAAAGTTGTATTTTGAAATAGAACCAAAACAGAGAAAAAAATAGGGAGGGCGAACGGTGGGGTTGGCCGGTCGACCCCCAGGTTGACCTGTCCGAAGCCGCAACTTTTTTATCTTTGGTCACTTTTTCAAGGGGGACCCGTCCAACCTTAGGGGGACCGGTCAAACCCCCTCGGCGACCGGTCCAACTCCCAAGGCAACCCGTGTCTAATATCAGATTAACGTTTTAAACTTTTAAATTTTCAACATAGTGACCGGTCGACCTATGATTTTTGACAAAGAAGATTCTGTCCTTTGTTAAGCCATTATCCGATAGATCTACTTTATCATTCTTAACCATTGTGTATATCTTTTGATCATTCTTTTGAGACAAAAGTGAATATGGGGAGCATGTGTTGGAGATCCAATCTTGAAGCTCTCCTATAAATAGATGAAGAATTTGAAGGATCAAACACACAACACAAGTATACAAAGCAACAAGAAAAATTAGCAACTCTATTATTCTTTTTGTCAACGTTCTTGTTATATTTAGCCTATGCTTTACACTTGAACATCTTGAGTATTAGACTTCCTTCTTGATTACACTTGCACTTCAAAGTTGTATACTTTATTTGAGTTCTAATCTTGATTGGTTCAAACCATCCAAAACAAGACATACTTGTTAAGTGTTCTTGTGGTAAGAACACACTTGGTTGATTCTGTGGTGTCGAAGAGTTTGGTGCTCTTCATGGTTGTAAGAAGATTGTGGTAATCTTCATAAGTGGTGTTGTAAGAAGATTGTGGTACTCTTCAAGGTAAAAGTTGTAATAGTTGGTATCTATTAATATACTTTTTTTCTTTTTTGAAATATATTCGGACATACCGGGTGGTAGAACATTAGGACCTGGTAGGTTGAAGCTCTATAAATCATTGTGTGTTGTTTATATTTACGCACTCTTATTTCTTCACCATCTTCATATTCAAAAAGAGGGCACAAATTGAAAGATTGGGAAAATTTATTCACCTCTCCTCTAGATTTTCATAGCCATTTGGACTAACACTTACTGTAATAATACGAAATCTAATACTCCTTGCAATTATGTATCCATAAATATAACGAGTTCGAAATTTTGAGTAATTATTTTATATAATTGTTGTGATTTGATGTTGCGGTGGTGATAATAATTTTCTTTAAAGGTTCTCTGATGCTCAATGAACTATTATTAACTACAACGAAATATTAATACTAATGTTTATTATTCATAGTTATACTTCAATAAGAATAACCAATATATTTAAAGAGGAGTCATTTATAAATAGTTATAAAATTATTTTACAGTCTAAACCATCATATATAATAGTAATTTAACTATGTGTCCAAAATTGTATTTTAGTTAACTTTTAATCTTTCGTATATAAGAATTATGGCCGAATATATATTTTCCTATATAGAATGTGTATTTGATATTTTTTTAATAACTGAGGTTAGTTTTAATACTTGACATAAACTAATTACGGCCGAATACTATTTATATATAGAATCTCGATGTAAGCCTTTTTCAATAAATTATGTAAGTTTTAATAATCTAAACAATTTTTTTAATAATTTTATATATAATTAGTTTATATATATGTAGAATCTAGGATAATTATTAGTTAATTTTTAATAATTAGCATTAGAATCTTTATTTAATATTTTATTGATGGAATTTGGGTTAATTTTGTTTTTTTTGGGTATGTTTTAATTTGCTTGTCTATATTTAGTGCCGGTGTTCTAGTTTTTTGTATGTATCAAAATTATTGATAATAAAGTGAACATGATTTTTCTTTTTTTAGAATGAAAGTGAACATGATTTTGTTTGACTACTAATTTCCAGAGAATTTTAAATACTAAAATAAAATCTTATTTACTCTGAGAATTGCGAAATTTGGTAAGAAATAAAAATTAAGAACATTTGCTCAAATTTTGTCTATTGCAGTTGTAACTTCTGCAAGCGTAGAAAATAAAACCACAAAATCTTACCTATAACATACATATAGAATTACGAAAATTCCAAATATAAACAACACAAAAATAAAACTATTTTTTATTTCAAAATTTATATGATATCTTTTTTCCATTATAAATTTAGAATACTTAAATTTTTACATACAAATAAATTCATAATAACGAACATTTTGAGAGTTTTCCAATGGTATATCATAAGTCTATAGAAAATTTTGATAAGTTAGAATTTTAATTATTTAAATTTTATATTCTCAAAAATATTATATATACTTAATAGTGTGATAATATTTATTGAGAGAGAAATTTGGCTTGTTTTTTTCATTTTAAATAATATAAAAATATTTATTGAGAGAAAAATTTGACTTTTTCTTTTTGAAGAGTACGAAACAGTTTTCATTATCATATAAATGCATATTAATATTAAATGATTGAGGTTCAATGATTAGGAAATAATAATAAAATAATAATTCTAAGAGTTTGGCTACTACATAAAAAGAAATAATTGTAAAGGGGTAACAGTATTAGGATTCCTTTTTGTTACCTCAAAAGAAATATTATGAATTTTGAAAATCTAGATATACCAAAATTATAGTAAAATAATGATCATTCTATGAAATATTGGCATTTGGGCACAATCATCAACTCGATCCAAACTTTAAGAAACGTGACACTTAATCTGAGCAAGAAAAATTTGCTTCAATTCAATAATGCATAAGGATCAAGATACCACTATTCATAAATTTGTTATCTACTTATTATTAATGTATGTAATGTTAAATATTCCTCCCTTCTTATTACAACCTAGCTAGCACAACTTAATATTGGGAGTGTTTGCAAACAACGGGATTTTTCTAGAAATTTCCAAAAAAAAAAAAAAAAGGTGATTCAGAAAAATAGATGATATAAGTACATTGCTAATTAAACAAATTTCTAGAATATTTTGTGTATTGCAGGGGCCCTCATCTAGCGAGTGTTAATGTTCGTGTTAATAAAAGGAATGTGTTAATAAAAAGGAGATGTGGCATATGGACCTTCACAATTAATGGTACTAGATATGACCCGTGCAATGTACATTTGTATATTTGTGAGGCCTCAATTTTGTATTGTGAATGTGTATTTTCCTAATTGTTCTATGATGGCTATAATAATTTTTAAAATATTATCGGACAATAAAATGTAAAATACAATTTAATGTTTAAAAAAAATCATACGTCGAATCATAAAAATTACATGCAAGACTATGTATATGTAGTCTTACATAAATATATATAATGCTTTGTATGGATATGTGTAATATATATATATATATATATATGGATATGATCAAATGAGATCAAGCCCTTTAGGTAAGAACATAAGACCACATCTAGACCATTTGATTTAATAATCAATTGTCCAGATTTTACTCTCCATTTTAAGGCATGGGCGGTTGAGGTAAGAGTAGGAAAGTAATTTTGTGCTTTAAGATAAGGGATATATTTGTAACTCGCATTTTTTTAATTTGGTAAGTCATCTCATCCCGCGATTTTCTCTATCTTCATCTTTCAAAAAAAAAAAATTCAAACCCGAAATCGCTTCCTTCATCTCCTCTCGTGAAAAATCGAAAAATTGAAATTGCTTCCTCTGTCTCCCTCTTTCAAAAATCAAAAAGCTCAAAATCTGCTTTCTCTATCTCCTCCTTAAAAAATCGAAAACCTCAAGTCGCTTGGGCTCAAACATCTCACAATTTTGGCGTCTACTCGTTGATACAAAGTGCGGCTCAATTTGAGTGTAAGTTTTTCGATCGATATTAGTATTTCTTGCGATAGGGATCTATATTTAGCCAAAATAATCAAGTTTTTTAAAATCGGGAATGAGATCTTACTATCAAAAACACGTCCATAATCACCATATTCTTCCTCAAGTCAGAACCACGTAAATATAGGACTGCAAAAATAGAGAGAAAATTCCACATTCAAACCAAAGAAAAACATCAAAATTGAAATCGAGCATCGAAACACAAATCATCAAACCAAGCGAACACACCGGAAAATCGCCATACACATCAACGAAATCAAGATTGCGATGTCACAAAGACAGGATTTCTCCTCCACGATCCATTCGAATCAAGGTAATATTTTCACACCAATTCATGCATAAAATGTGTGGTTCGAATGCATGTAGTGTTGAACAATCAAAAATTTACGACCCAAAGACAGAAGGGATGTGTAATTATAACAAATATTGTGTATGTTTACTATAGGTTTTTTTGTACATATAGCTTTCTAATTATGTATAACATAATCTCACATAACAACAAGCAAATATTTTACTAATATGCTAGTTTAGAATAAGGATAATGCATGTATAGTGTTTTTGATGTGTATAGTTATAACACAATATTGGAACATATGAGGATTTGAATAAGAAATCATGTATTTAGTTCGTATTAATGATATGTGTGTATAGTGTTCCGAATTTGTGTATTTAATATGTAAAATATGTATCACATATAATGTATTCTCAGTAATACATTTTTGCCTAATTACAATGCATGTATTGTATGCTTAGAGTAGTAATTAGGTACACAATGTGCATTAAATATGTGTACTTATAAGACAAAAATTGGTGAGTACGATTTTGCACCATACACTCATATTCTCAGATATATAGTATTCTAGATTTGTATGCTTAGAGTAGTCATTATGTACATAATGTACATTTAAAATGTGTACTTAAAAGACAAAAATGGATAATACGATTTTACACCATAAATTAAAAGTCTCAGTATACATAGTATTCAATATTTGTATATTTATTATGCAAATCTTGTGTTTTTACCAGAGCAAGCTTCAGATTACACGGTTTATGTTGGTCAAAGGCTCGAAATCTCACCAGGATCGACTAAATATTGGATCCCGGAAGTGGAACAAGAAAAAATTGCTCGTCTTGAGCGACATGTGTTTCCGTACATTGGAGGCCGGAATACATTGTATTTGTGATTGATTTCAATTCCACATCTTGAATATCAATTGCTTTTTATTCCGTGATATGATACAATTGTTTTGTGTAATATATACAACATTGGCAAACTAAATTTACATTATCGGATGCTAAAATATATATATACAATATACTATGGCAATTTATATGTGTTGTACATAATCCTATGCATAAACATACAATATCTCGCAACCTATTTATACATTATATGTGTTTAAACTATACATCGTTTTTATGTGACAACATCCGGATCAATATCCGCACAAGTGTTTAAAAATACATAATCTTATGTGTAATTATACAAATTTCTATAACTACGAATACAAATTTAATCAACTTAAATATAATTCTATATAATTTTGAAGAAATGTGCTAAGCCCACATAATAACTATACATAACAAAATACATAACTATACAAATTGATGTCCAATAGCTCGAATACATAATTTTTAAAGCACATTCAAAATAAATTTTTTAATAAATATGTCTTATATTTTTTATTTATTAGATTTTTTTAATTTTATATATGCAATATGTGTGTCAAGCTGAAGATCATAAAAGGATAATTAATTTGATATATTATACGTCAAAAACATATCAAAAATAAAAAAAAATTATTAAATTTTAAAAAATAAAAAAAGACAAATATAATAATTAATGCAAGACACACAAATTTGGAAAATTATTTTTTATATTTTCTAATTAAGTAGTCTTACAAGTTGACTACTAAATATCGCATTTCGTAGTAATCCATTTTTATTGTATATTTTATTACTATTTATAGTATTATGAAATGAGGGGATTTTTTTATAATACTATTATAGAGGTATCTCTTTATGTGTATGTATTGACTAGAACAATACTTGTGTGTTACACGGGCTTTGTCAATGAAAAACTTTTGGTGTCAACAATTTTCTTGTGATAGTTAACTCAGATCTAAAATACTATTGAGGAATACTAAAAAGGAAGTTCAAAAATATATTATTAATTCAAATGAGAGAATGTCGTCTATAAAAAAATATAGATTTTGAACTAATAGAGTATTTGTCAATAAAAATATGCTAGAGTTGAATGGATTGACATTGACCTTTTTGGGATTAATTTTCCTTTATATTCTTGGTTATTAAAAAGATATCAATGTCAAATTTTTTTTTCTTGCTTTTTTCTCAGCTTATTTGATACATTTAATTTAAGGGCCCATTTGGATGGAGGAATTTGAAATTCCAAGGATTTCAAATGAATGGATTTCAAAGTCATTGGATTTGAAATCCACCTCTTGTTTGGATGACGTGGATTTGTGTAAGGATTTCAAATCCATCGTAAGTTTTGAATTTTGATAAAAATTTAGAAGCTCAATTTATTTTCTTAATTGATATTTAATAAATAAAAATAAAAGATATAATCTTATTATTTTGTGTGTGTGTTGTGTGTGTAAATATGTGCAAAGTGTGTAGTGTATGTAAATAAATGTGTGCAATATGTGTACATTATTGTGTGTAGTGTGTGCAAATGTGTGCAATATGTGTCCAAAGTGTGTAGTGTGTGTAAATGTGTGCGAGTGTGTGTAAATATGTGTGTAAATGTGTGCGGTGTGTGTAAGTGTGTGAATATGCAAGTGAGCATAAAGAGGGAAAAAAGAACGAATTTCAAATGACTAGGTTTTGGGAGGATTTGAAATCCTTTGAAAATGAACTAAAAGTTAAAGAGGGATTTGAAATCCATTGATTTTGATTTATATGCCAAAACAGGGGTGTGGATTTAGCTAAGGATTTTAAATCTCTTCTCCCAAATCCCCTCCCAAATCCCCCATCCAAATGCACCCTAAAAGATAACAAATGTAAAAGATAGTGTTGATAGAATTCTCAATTTTTGGATTATTTGTTCTCTTTTAAATTTGTGAATAGGGGTGTCACATGGATAAATATAAAGCAACCATGTAGAATCTAGAGAATGAGAAATTGACACATATCCAAAATTAATAAGGTGATGGCATCCGTCAACTTTATTTTTAAAATTATTAACTTATGTTCAAACGAAAGTAGATGTTCTAAACCGTGCATAGCCCATTCGCTCCCTACAAAGAAGCGAAAGAATGTTACACCAAATATATTTGTTAATAATGTTTTTAAGAAAATATTAAAATAAATTTTTTGAAAGAAAAATGTTACCTTTTAACGTTTCTATATAATATTTAAATAAAATTGGGTGAAATTTTAGCTTGTAGACGATTCAAGGGACAGCGTGTAGTTCACGCATTATGTTAACACTTTCACAATTTTTACATACTATGTTAAGCCCCGATTTTCCGAGCTATTAATTGATCCTTATTGTCGTTTATACTTTTGATCGACTATTTTACCGCGTCATTTTGACGGGTAATTATTAATAATATATATACATTTTGTATTTTATTTTATTTTATTTAATTACTTGTGATCATGATCTTTATTAATTCTATTCCTCATTTATGATCACTTGATTGATCATTATTACTATTTTTGTATTTATTAGTCACCTTTGAATTTTAAGAGACTATTTATTTTAGAGACTTTTACCTTATAGAATTAAGAATTTGATTTAGATTAAGTGATCATGAGACTTACAAGTGATCAAGGAAATCACTAATCATGTTGGAGATTGATATATTTCATCTATTATCATCAAATTTGTGACAAAAAAAAATATATGGAATTACCATATTGCCATTATAGTGGACGGCCATGGTGGTATTTTTGGAGTAAAAATATCATCCAACTCTTGTACACCTACACCTTATATTAGTCATCTTGTGTATAATTATACCATTAATTCAAACATTATACACATCATCTCTCACATTACTTCTTTAATATTTTTTTTTTACCAACATGTTGGAAGTCTTCCAACATTCCATTCAAACCAAGTCTTGTCCATACCTTTGACCCTCAAATTGTCTCCCATGCATGAGGCAAAATGCAAGACACAAATTTGAACAAAAATTCCTCTCCCCTCTCTCACTTGGGACGGCCATTATGGCATTTTTACACAAAAATTCATCTCATTTTTCACTAACACATTTACTCTCAAGCACAAATCCTCCTCATTCTCTCTAAAACTCCCAACTTCTCTCTATTCTTCCTCTCACTTTCTTCTTCCATACTTAGAAATTTTCAAGATTTTTCCTCCCTATTCTTCACAAAAATCGAACCAAACTATACCAAGGTAAGAAATTTTATCTTCAATCCATTTTTGGATATCACATTGTTCATCTCTTCCACCTTCTTAACTTAAGTTTGAATTTGGTTTGGAGGTACATTTAGAAGACCTTGAAGATTAGAGCTTGACAACATTTTTGAAGAAGGACCTCAAGCTTGAAGAAGAAATAGTAGAGGAAATTAGACTACAAGGTAAGAATTGAGTACTAGACCCCTTCTTTCCTACTCTTCCTATTTTTTTCAAATTTTAACACCCCTTTTTCATTTTTGAGAAATAGGGGCTGACCTTAGGAGATTTTGGAGTTGAGCCAAAATTTTCAATTTTTAAGCTTCAACTAGTCTCCAACATCTACTACACAAGGTAAAGTGTAGTCCTTTTCATTTCCTTATTTCCTTCTTTTTATTCTTAATTTTTCTCTCATTTTTCTAACTCCAAATTTTGATATTTTCTTGACTTAGGGGCTGACCTAAGAAGCCTCATCCAAAAAAATTGTGAAATTATCCTTTTATTTCACAATTTCCAAATTTAAGGTGGGTGGAAAAATATTTTCCAACTTTTAGGTGTTTTGATTAAATGCATGTAGAAAATTTGATCATGAGCCTTGAGATATATATAATCTATGTATTGCATGTCAATTTTATGTATCAAATCATGAAAATTCTCAAGAGTTGCTCAAAATTACTATTTATTGAATTTTAGGTGCATGCATGTACACTTTATTGTTTTAATTGATGAATTCTTGTATGTATTGGACATGCATGTGTATGATCTTTAAAATCTATGTTTTGGATGCCTTATAACCTGGAAAAGTCGAGCATAATTGATTAAATTTCAATTTTGGACTTAAAAATGTAAAAATGGAAAGTTGGTGGACTAAATTGCAAGAAAATAAAAGTTAAAGGACCCCTCTGCAAATTTCGAAATTTGGGACTGTACTCAGGTTCAAAAATGACTTTTGGACATTTTAATAAAGTTTTAAGAGTTTTAAGATAAATAAAACCAACCTTTAGAAGCCCAAGGACTAGATTGTAAAATTTTGAAAGTTTAAGGGCTACTTTGCAATTTTTAAAACTGTACCAGACCTTAACTTTAAAATTTGAAATTTTTACTCTTAAGGTACTGAGAATTTCATATTTTAAAAGCATTCCAAAAATCCAAGTGGTTAGGGCTTGGAAAACAATTTTTCTAAAAATGAGGGACTAATGTGTAAAATACTAAACTTGAGGACCCAAATGAAATTTTCAGGACTTATGCAGCCCATGCACCAGGAAATACTAACTTAACCATAACTTAATTATATTTTGGACCCAAGGTTCAAATTTCATAACAATTGGACCCCTAAAAGCCTTAAAGGCAATTATTTTAAAATGGGACAAAAATGATATTTTCAAAAGTTAAAGGACCTACACATATTGCTTTTAAAAACTGCTTTTGTCCCAATATCCTACTAACCTTAGTGACATTTTCCAACTGGAATCACATTAAAATCCCTTCCGGTTTGTGAGTTCAATTTTTAAAACTTAAGGTCCGAATTGACAATTTTTACAAATTTGGGGCCAATGTGAGAATTTTACAAAATCTCGACTTCAAAATTTTTAAAACCTGAATCTCTGGACAATTTGGAGAATTTAGGAACTGACCTCTTAATTTTTCAAAGTCGGGATATTTATTTATTCAATTTTTAACCCCAAAAGTGTTAGTTTTTACAAAACGGGGCTAAATTATAATTTTTCTTTTATAAAGGACCTAACTCAAATTATTTTCTCTTTTACTAAAATAGCCCTAGACCCTCTGACTTGGAGATTTAATTAAAGTATTTTATTTTCTCAAAACCCTTGACTTATCGGATCAATTTGACCGATTAATAACGATCGCGGAGCGACTTCCCGCCTTTGCGATTTTGAATCTATAACGGGACTCATGTTCCACCTAATCTTTCAAGATATCGAAGGTTTCTTATCCTTCCGATAATCATCTTCATCCAAAAACTCCACCAACGCCAAAATTGCTACTCGCGAATTTTCAAAAATTTTCCCGAATCGCTTCCTGAATCAATAATACTCGATTGCTGGTTGATGCCGCACTTGTAATTACTTTCTGCCCGAGTCAACTTGGTGTGTCGAGCTCACGTCGGAATGGATACGTCGGGGATGGAACCGGCAAAATGGGCCGCTATTCCACTCTTCCTACCCCATCGTCCTAATCCCGCAATCGAGGGACGGAGTTTGTCCAAGGGAAGCGGGTCGTAGTGATCGAGGTATAATCATGATTATGACAGATCCGAGCCTTGCAAGCTCCACTGTGGATTTTGTCTTTGCCTACGGAGCGATAAGGTGCCGGTCTTGGACCATACCGACCGGAAGTTACAAGGAAGAACGAAGGAATCGTTTGCCCGATCCACACGATTCCGGAGTTTATCGGACCCGCTTTTGGTTGGCGTTACATTTCCGCACGCAACCGCTACCTTTGCATTGGTTGGCGTTACATTTCCGCACGCAACCGCTACTTGTTTTGCATTGGTTGGTGCTACAAATCCGTCGCAACCATTAATTGCCTTGCATGGGATTGGCGTTACACTACGCGCAATCCTACCTATCTTATCAATCACATAGTGATGCATGTGTGACCATGAACTGTTTTCTTGAATCGTATAAGTATATTATTTAAATATTTTATCACGACGCTTGCGAATCGTGTGTGAATTCATGCATCATACTCACGCGCGTTTTCATATAATCGTTTTCTCTCATTAACTATATTGCGCCACACTGCATTACCCATCACCCCATCCACCGAGATTTGTCTCATCCCCACCTATTTTCTAACCTTAGATGAGGATTTCGTTGGAGATCTTTGCCGAACCGCTCTGGATTGAGACCTTATACTACGCTTTTGGATTCGTTACTTCTTGTTGTTGATTGGACTCTTATCTTATGTTGTTGTCGGACTTTTGTATTTCGTTCCATTCCGGTTTATAAGCAAGGGCGTAGGACCCTTTGACTTTAAGTTGCTATATTTTGTTGATTTAGGGTTGTAAAATGGATTATGGATTGTAGACTTTAAGTTGTACTTGTACTTGTTATTTATTCATTGCTATTTAGACTCTGTCTCATTGGGTTCTCGTTGATATTTGTCCTGACTTTGTTTGGTTATTGTATTTAAGTTGTGGTCGTCGTCGCGTCCGTTTGGGCGTGACATACTAAACGTTGGATTTTTTTTTGACAATTTCTAGTGTCATTTTAACTAATAATAAAAATGCATCTTGCAATTCTTTTCCAAAAAACGTGACAAAAACTCATGTCAAACGGCTAATGTACTAAAATTCGTTAGACGGATCCCAAACACCGATGCGGTGACATTTTAATTTTATTAGCGAAACCGATATTAGCGAATCCCTCGAAAAATATTGTACATAATTCACCTAAAAATATTAGTTTTTGTAATATTAGATAGTAATATAATATCACGAGGGCGCCCGAAAAGTATTAGGTTTTCATTTGAAACGTATTAGTACTCCCTTTGAAAAGTATTACACAAAAACTTGTGTGAGACGGTCTCATGGATATAATTCATGAGACAGATCTATATTTAAATAGAATTTGACCCAAACTCATACACATGAAAAAAATCCATATTTTTGTATGTATTTAGATCCATCTCATGAACTTAGATCCATGAGACGGTCTCACATAAGACATCCTCAAAGTATTATTACGTTGTTCACTTGAAAATATTTAATAACCCCCTAAAAGCTCTTGTAAAAATCCCCGCCTAGCCCCGATTAATCCCCGCCAGCGCTAGGCCCCTTGTCCGTCTCTCGATTTTTCTCCGATTAGGCCCGCCTAATCCCGCCTGGTCCCGCTTAACCCCGCTAGGCTCCGCCTGGCGCTAGGCCCGATCTGCCGCCTAGCGAGCGCTTAGCTCTTTTTACAACATTGCTAAAAAGTAATAGCTTTTTCACAATCAAATGTACTAGTAGTCCCCTTGGAACATATTAATAATTCTCCTGAAAAAATATTAGGTTTCCCCTAAAAGGTTTAGAGTAATTTTCCCGAAAAGTATTATTTTTCTAATAAAAAGTATTAGTAGGTCCTCTAAAAGTATTAATATTCCGTTGGGTCACTGGGTCCGATAGATTCATTAGGCTGGATCCGTCTAACTGTTAGACCGTCTATCAAGAGATTACCTCATATTTCAAAGTGTTGTTAGGTCATATTTTTTTCTATCTTAACCTTTCTTTAAAAAGCTTCATTACAGAATATGAGATGTACAAATACCATCAAGATAGGCAATCACAAAGACCCATGGGCCGTGGCTCTACCCAAGTAAAAGTACTAGCGTAAGAAAAATAAGCTCTTGCAATAGCATGACGAACCATGTTCACTTGTCGTCTACCATGTTGAACCGAAAAGTATGGTTTAGAAGAGAGAAGAATACTAACACAAGTATGAATTATTTTTCCAAACTCAGGAAAATCTGGATCCACCTTGTGCAACGATTCGACAACTACCTTGGCATCCATTTAGAAAATCATATTCTGAAAACCCAGACTTTAAATCCATTTTATCCCTTCCAAAAACAGTATGATTTACAAGCAATAAAACAACCAGAATCATCCCTTATGACCATTATTCTGATCATTGAAGAAAGATGCATCGACGTTGCATTTGTAAGTTGAAGTTGGAGGTAAAAGCAAAGAAAAACAAGGTTGAGTACGACCCTCTTTCTGCACATGCACCTTAGTCTTTGGAACCAACCAATCACTCAAGTATGAGAGACCAAAACTAACAGAGGTGCGTGAGTTGTTTCCATATACTTCATACTACCATACCCATAACCCATTCTACTGGCAGGGATTGGCTGTAGCTCCTTTAACATAGAAAAAAACCAGTCAAAAACGATTCAGAGTTATTAGCAACTCTTTTAGCTACATCCAGTAGATTAAACTCCCTCAACACTCTTCTGCAAATACACAGGTAATAAATATAGGCCAGTTAGTTTCCAGTTGTGAATCACAAAAGCGCAGGTCTGAGTAATGTCCAATCCTTTATTCCTTAGATTGGTCCGTGTTGGAAAACAACTGCCACATGTCCGCGATAGGAAAAACTTAACCTTCGATGGAATCTTTTATTTCAAAATCTTGTCCCACGCTCCATCTCAACCAAGATGATTATCAATAACCCAATCAACCAAACATCCGTGGCCCGTTTTAACAGTATAAATTCCATTTTTCTAAAATAAAGAAGATTATAGTGGTGTACTCTTTTTAAAAGTGTATCATTTCCATTTTCCTCATAACCATTATATCAACTAAAATTTATAAGTGTATCATTTTCCAATATTTCTTTTGTCTTCCCTAGGTAAGAAATGATACACTTTAATTTTAGAGTATCTCAACAAAGTATTCAGTGTATCGCGAAAGAGTTCATGTAAGCTCATTTGAATTCAGGACCGAACTTTACCAGAAAGTCATTAGCTAGTGGCTGAAAAAGTTGAATAATCAACAAATAAGACTGTAGAACCCTCTTGCTTCCGCAGATTGTTGTTACCAAGGAAGTAAAGAGCAGATTGTAATATATGGACAAAGTTGACCAGGTTTTTGTAAAACCATGTATGGAAGTTCACAATCACGAATATGAGGTCGCCATCAAATTTGGCTATTACAATAAGTTCTACAAAACTTTGAAAAAGATTAACTACTAATCAAAAGAACTGGCAATATTCCCGGATTTCTGATAGCTAATCAAGGTTTTCATTCCAGCAAAAGCCTGCAATTTCACATAAGTTTCAGTTAGTTCAAACTGATCATACACCCACAACCCAAAAAGTTACAGAGAGAAAGACATTAATTTCTGGTGAGGAGCAGCAGAAAATAGAGAATGAATCTCATTATTGTAACATGGACTCAAGCAGTGAGATGAAATTTAAGTAAAAACATGCACATCATTCATGGAGTCACCCCTCTATATTTCAGAGAACAAAATAAAAATACTAGGGAAAAATATTCCTTACATCAAATAAAACCTCTCATGTTAATTGGATATCATTTTCTGGTCTACTCTAAAGACCACAATTCTTTTCATTCACCTTTTTCTCACTAAAATCCATGATACAAGTATCAGAAAAACAAAAGATTCAATCCATCAAATACAACAATTAATACCTACTGCACAAGGTTCCTCACAGGCTCCTGAAATTATCAACAATGGACTGACCACATATTACCCAACCACTGTGAATTAAGCAATGGGTGTTACTTCACCTCACTATAATTTAGTTCCTTTACTCTTTTGGGAACTTTTCAAAACATGCAATGTACATTAGTGGTATAGATAACCAGACAGATAAACCCACACCAAGTAACTGATGGCAACTGCCAACTCATGTACACATGAGGGTTCATAATCAAACAGATAAATCAAAGGTTTGTACGTGAATACACAAATGAAATGTAAGAATTTACATATGAAACATTTTGATGCCTTTCAAATTTCATTTAATGCAAGTTATATTCTACTTTTGATTTGCATTCTTATACACAAATACAGCTAGAATGCAAAGGCATGCATTTATACATGTAAACCATATAGAGATCCATGATATGAAGTGTCGAAACAGATGTGACATATATTTGGTATCTGGTGACATTGAATATTTAGTGCATCCATAAATCTTTCATTTAAAAGCAATATGCGTACAATGTTAACCTTGTCACTTCTCTAAATTTTTTGCAATTAAAATCAATGCAAACTTAAATGAGAATATGGCTTTGGACCGTAAATGATGGTCATCCCCACATAGTGGGATTAAAGCTTAGATTGTTGTTGTTGTATAATCAATGCAAACTTCTTCATATTTTCTGGTGATAACATGATATCAAGAATGGAGTAACCCTGGTAAGACGTATGAAAAACAAACTCCGTCGTCCTCAAAGGTAGACCTGGCAAAATTATTTTATTTTTGTGGATTATTACAGATTTACAGTCCACAACTATATACACGCACATCGATAGATACACACATCACATAAACAAACATCCAACAAAAGCAACACACCAACACCTACAAAATTTCAATATGCCACAATTTAAACTTGGTTATTATAGTATAGATTTAGGCTCGCGCTTCTTAAAAGTCAAATCAACCCCATTACTTCACCAAACCAAAAATTTAAACAAAAAATGTATCAGGTGATAAGGAAAAAAAAGACTGTACCTACAAAACATCAAGTAGCACCGACAATAATGTTGTTGATGGGAATGAAAATCAATTTAACGAAAAAACCCACAAATCCCATCACCACGAACCCGATCGCAGTCCGAGTCGCCACCTTCGTGAACTCTACATGCCACATATCAAATCAAAACATCAGTAACCACTCAAAATACACAAAGATCAAAATACCAAAGGTTGTACATCAGGCTAAGAGGAGTTGTACCTTTGCGGTCAGGCTTGTGGCATCGCTTGACAAGGCGAACACTATCTTTAGCGAAATCTCTCAGCGGATCGAAAACTGAATCCAGAGCATCCATATTTTTTTCACCAAATTGAATCGTTATTTCCCAAGATCTGAGATAAAGAAATTGATAGGAATTAGGGCAAAGAATCAGCGAATTTATCTTGTGGAAAGGGCAAAAATCAGAGGACAAATAGAACGTGTGGCCCGTGTGGGGATAGCAGATTGGTTGAAGTCAAAGACCGATGACGCTATGTGAAATCTCTTAAATAGCCCTCACGAGTAACAAATTTTGCTGTTGGTGCCATTCTGCCAATCTAAAAATATTTATTAAACTCAATCCTATAATAATTTGAAAATTTCGATTAGACCATCTCCATTAGTCTCCACCCTTTTAGTACAGAATTTGCACTATTTTATTGCAAAATCTATACTATGTCTCCAGCAGTTTGCACTACTTTTAACACTAAAAATGAATATTCCATAAGATTCCTTATTTTATTTATTTAAAATTAATTTTTATTACTTTATAATTAATAAACATATTACATATATAATTTTATTATATATAAAATTTATTTAAATTCCATATGTAGTTTTTTTATATAATTTTATTTATTTTAGTAATTTTATATAATTTTTATCATAGTTGTAATTTTGTGTTTGGCTCATTTATTATCGAACTGCAATAAAACCGAATCGAGCTGAGCTTTTAAGAGTTTGAGTTTGGCTCATTTATTATCGAGTCGTGCTCGAGCTTGAATTTATCAAGTATATTGATGGCTCACGAACGTTTTTGAGCTTATTCGAGCATAAACGAGCTTAGTAAGTATCAATTATAAATTAAATTATTCTTCAAATTATAAAAATAAAATTACATATTTCTAAAAGGCATAATATATCTAGTAAACCTATGATTTTATTCAAACAAATAAGTTTATTTAATCTTTTTTATATTTATCATAACTAAACGTACAAAAATTAAAATTAAAGTCAAACTTGGTTTAATTTGAGTTTGATTCATTTATTTTGGCGCTCATTAAACGAACTCAAATGAGTTTTATCGAGAAACTCAATAGCTTACGAGTTGTTTGGTTCATTTGCATTACCACTCATCTCTCTATCTTACTCCCTCCTTTTTCTTTTTCCTCCATCCCCCAACTTTTCGGATCATCATGTAGCACAAATCTTTGTTATTTTCGATTCCCCACATACGCTAAAAAATGATACTTTTCAAAAAACAAATGATACTTGTGTGATTGACAATGATAGTTGAACATTTCAAATTCTGTGAAATAAAAAGTGATACTTGTTCCGAAAGTAGTGACATTTTTGAGCAATAAATATGATACTCTTAAGATGAACAATGACATTGTAGACAAATTAAATTTGCACCAATTAAATGGTGACATATGTGAAATTCTGTATTAAATATTAATTTTATAATTTCTATTTACATTTAGGAATTTAATCCAATTTTTTCCTAATTTAAATAGTCAATTAATTGATATATTAATATATATTTTATTGGCCAGTTAAAGATTGTCAAATGTCAATTTCTTAGAGGTCAAGATTTACCTTGATAAATTTGGGGAAATCATTACATCTTTTGATAAGTATCACATTTTGTGATTAAAGATCAATCTGTTGGAAATTTTGGTTTTGATAAAGTGGGTGTCGACCCGACTTTGACCAATTTTTCGGTGGCTAAAAATTTAATTCGGAGGAATTAAATTATATATTATTAATCTACGTTCGAATAGAAGTTCGTAATATTTTTATTTCTCAAAATCGAATTTCGTGAGTGAGAAATTAATACACGAAGGTAGCCACATAAATGGGCATTATGAAAAGATTATGTAAAGGAAATGAAAGACTTTTGCCTTATCCCACATGGAATACAAATCATTTTTATCCTAGTTTATTTACTACAAGTGTTATATGTTGTATAAACTATAACACAAGTGGATGATCACAAGTGGGCCACACGCGCTGTAATAACCACCCATTCATAATATTATCATATAGTATTTTAATATAAATATATATTGTGATATAATAAGTTTCTAAATTACAAATATTCAATTTTCTAATAATAAAATAATTTATTAAAAAAAAACAAAACAAAAGTAACCATCTGACATAGTTATTACATTAAGTAAAAAAATTTACGTTAGTTAACTTTAATTAAACATACGTTGTCAGAAGCTTAATTAAAATATATTACAATTAATGTTTACTTTAATAAATACACAACATAATAAATACTTACATTAACTAAGCCACAACATTAACTACTTGATATATATATATAAATATAACCTCAAATCACTTGAGAGGTGTGGAGACGAAAGATCAGTAAGTATACTTATGCCAATACACCATAAAAAGAAATGCATTCATATTATATTTACATATTACAGTAGTCAAAATATGTGTGCATGGGTTTATAATTATATATATATATATAATTAGTTTTTGCTTATATGAAATGTGTGCATGTATATATATATATATATATATATATATATATATTAATGCATGTATGGGTGTTGGATTTTTTTATCCAAATAGGAGTTTTCGCATGTGTGCGTGAGTTTATATATATATATGTGTGTTTGTGTGTTCTATATTTATATTAATATTTTACAATATTTAATAATATTTTCCTTAATACTTTAGAAGATTTATTTTATTATTCTTAGAATTTTAAGATTTAAGGTGTCTAAAATAAGTTATTTTCATGATAGGAAAATCGGATAGTGAGGAGATTTAAAGACTAAGGGCATACGAATACAACTTGTATCAAATCTTTACTTCTATTTCAAGGTGGGGAATTATACTATTTATTCACGTTAAATATTACGATTGTTTATATTAATGTTTAAAATGCACATGCTATGTTCTCATGAGTTTTGCTCAACGGATTCTATGATTCCAAGATTCAGTTACATGAGCTTTACGCCTAGGAACTCCAAGATTCAAGTTATATGAGCTTTATGCTCTAGAACCCCAAGATTCAAGTTACATGAGCTTATTGCTTCTAGGAACTCCCCGATGTTATGATCTATATATGATTCTATGATGCTATGATGCCAAGATGCTATGATTATGTTGCGATTTTTCATTAATCGATGCATGGATTTTATTTAGCTTGAATAAATATAATTTCCCATTGAGTAATTGTTTTACTCACCCCATTGTATTCTCACGTTTTTCGATGGAGCTTGGCGGGCGAAGGCGAGGAGGAATGATGTGCCTAATTCTAAATTCATAAAATAAATAAATAAATTATTAAGTCTAGAACCCACTTTGGACGATTCGACTAATTTATTAGTTAAAATTCTATTGTCTTCCTTTTATGAATAATATTTTCTTTTATTTAATTATTAAATTTCGCTTCCGCATTAAATTTGTCGTTTAGTATTAAATTTATATGTTTTTTTATCTTAAATGATTTATTTTTGCAAACTCCGTTTTTTGGGTGTAATGTCCCCAAGTTATATTATATTTTTATTTAATATAAAATTAATCTTATAAAAAAAATGGGCGTTACGGTGTGGTATCGGAGCGTGTCGCTTCTCAAGACTCGCAAAAAAAAATTATATTAAACTTTAAAAAAAAATTACCACAAATCATCCACCTCCTACTTCGCTCGTCTGCTCCAACAAGGTACATATTTTCATATTAATATTTGTCATTACATAACAATTGCTATGGTATCCATGATGTCATGATAACAAAATATGCATATTATCTTTTATTTATATTAAATTTATTTATACTACAAGTTCATAATTGATACAAATAGTAGTTGAAGGATATGCCAATTAGACAATAAATAATTAATATAGAAATACTTTAAGTTATAACGTTTTCTCTCAATCGTTAGAAAAGTTGTAGACAAAGACCCATATGAGGATATAAGTTACAAGGCGTCAAAATCGTGGAATCATCTTAGAACCTGGGACTACGTGAACTAAAGTAATTAGAAGATTAATAATTTTTTAAATGATCTTTTTTTTTTTTTTTTCTTTGAATAAATATGGTGATGAATAAAAAAAATATTTAGCATGAATAAGAGATTTATAAAATAAAAGTTTATTTTTATTCTAATTTTTTTATTGACTTATGCATTATTGTTACTTTATTTTTGATAATGCGCTTAAATACTAGTACTAAGATACAAACATTTCCTAAAAGGAACGTGGCCCCTCGCACGAGGTCAAAATAACGATAACGGCGATGGGAATGGGAATGATAATGGCAATAGAGATGGGCAAGATCTAATTGCCAATTTAGTTATCTTGTTCAAGGGTTTGCTCGGCAAGGGCAAGTGGCTCAAAACAACCAAAACCCAAATAATCAAGGCAACCAAGTAGTGGAACAATTTCGACACTACCAACCCCCATGTTCAACGGACGAGATGGCCCCCGCATTCGCTGAGGAGTGGTTGCGCTCGTTAGAGAGGATATTTTCACATATAGCATGCACCGATGCACAAATGATATCATGTCTTTGTATTTCAATTCACCGAGGATGCCGATCACCGGTGGGAAGCGTGTTGAGGACAAAAGAATCGAGGAGAGAGAAATTCTTTAACATGGATAGAGTTCAAGAAGTGTTAATGAACAAGTATTTTCCGCAATCTTATAAAGATCGTAAAGAGGCGTAATTCTTGGAGCTCAAGCAAGGGGGGATTATCGGTGGTTGAATATGAGCGAAAGTTTAACCAGTTGTCCCGTTATGCCACACATCTTGTGGACACTGATCAAAAAAAGGCAAGAAGATTTGAGAAGGGCTTGCGCCCTGAGATTGGAGGTATACTACCGGTCAAGGAGCAATGACTTATTCTCGATGTTGTTGAACGAGCACAGCGTAGCCACTCGTTTGAACATGGATGGAGGAAACCGAAAACCTATTGAGGTTCAAGGAAAGAGAAAATGGGAGGCCCCCAATCAGTTTAAAGGCAATGTTCAGAATAAAGAAACCAAGAAAAATGTGAATACAAGTCCTAGTGGCCAAATGGATAAACCACTTTGTGTTGAATGCGGAAGAAATCATAGGGGAGAGTGCCTATTCGGAAAAGGGAGATGCTACAGATGCAAACAACCAGGGCACCAAGCACACAAATGCCCTACATACCCGGAGAAAACTCGGAAAAAACATTCAGTACCCGCAGTGAAAGGACGAGTGTTTGCTCCCGACGCAACAAGAGGCCGATCAAGAACCAAACACTATGACGGTATGATGATGATATTTGAAGTTCCCGCTTGTATTGTTTGACACTCGTGCTACAAACTCATTCATATCTCATTGCGTTTCATAATAAAATTAAGAATAAGAGTGTTACAATAAACATACCCCTTGAAGTTAGCATACCTTCTCGGAAGAACGTTAGTGATTAATGAATTGTCTAAGGACGTGAAATTAGAAATTTGTGGAAGGAACTTATTAATGATTTACACATCATAAACATGAAAGATTTTGACGAATATTAGGAATGGATTGGCTCAGCCAGAATCGAGCAAGTATTGAATGCCATAAAAGGGAGATAATTTTTGTCACCAGGAAGATGAGTGTACTTTTATGGAGCAAAGTCTAGCACTATGCCTAGAGTGGTGTCGCTATGAAGGCAATGAAAATACTAAGGAAAGGAAATGGTCAAGGTACCTAGTGAGTATAATAGGCTCCAAATCTATAGAGTTGAATTTCAAAGATGTTCCGATTGTGAGGACTATGGGGATGTCTTTTCAAGACCTTCCAGGAATTCCACCGATAGACAAGTGAAGTTCACAATAGACTTAGTACCAGGAGCGGAGACCCAGATCAAAAGCACCATACGTAATGGCACCAAAGGAGTTACAAGAGTTGAGGGTGCAACTACAAGAGTTATTGGATAAGAAATTTATTCTACCTAGTGTCTCGCCCGGGAGCGCTTGATTATTTTAAAAAGAAAGATGGGTCAATGAGGATGTGCATCGATTACAGAGAACTTAATCGACTCACGCTTAAAATAAGTACCCGTTACCAAGAATAGAGGACTTATTTGATCGATTAAAAGGAGCAAGTATATTTTCAAAAATCGATTTAAGATCGGGCTATCACCAATTAAAGATCAAAGAAATCGATATACCTAAGATCGCATTTAGACTCGATATGGACATTACGAGTTCGTTGTAATGCCATTTGGTTTAACTAATGCACCAAATGTATTCATGGATCTCATGAATCGGGTTTTCCATCCGCATTGATCAAATTCGTTATAGTATTCATTGATGGCATACTAGTATACTCAAAGAATAAGAAGAACACGAAGAACATTTGAGTATTGTCGAAACACTTCGCAGGAGAAATTGTACGCCGAAGTTCAAGAAGTGTGAGTTTTGGCTTGATCGAGTGGTATTTTCTAGGTCATGTCGTAATAGCAAATGGAATAGAGTTGACCCGACTAAGGTTGAAGTCGTAAATGACCGGGAAGGCGCTACGAATGCAAATGAAGTTCGTAGTTTCCTAGGCCTAGCAGTTATTACAGAGATTCATAGAAGGATTCGCAAAGATTGCAAAGCGCCCATGACCAGATTGACAAGGAAGGGTGAGAAGTTTCAATGGTCCTAAAAGTGAGAAAAGTTTCCAAGAGCTAAAACGAAGACTAACTTCGCACCGTAAACTATTCCGTATGTCGTAAGGATTCATCATCTATAGTGATGCGTCGGCAAGCGGTTGGTTGCGCTCTTAATGCAACAAGGTAAGGTTGTTGCCTATGCCTCAAGACAATCAAGAACATGAGTTGAATTATCCTACCCATGATCTAGAACTAGCCGCAGTGAGTTCATGCCTTAAAGATTTGGCGACACTATCCGTATGGAGGAAAATGTGAGATCTATACATCATAAGAGCCTAAAATATTTCTTCACTCAAAAGGAGTTGAATATGAGGCAAAGAAGGTGGTTAGAATTGGTGAAAGACTATGATTGCACCATTCACTATCACCCTGGTAAAGCAAACGTAGTTGCCGATGCCTTGAGTAGAAAACAAAGAGAGAATCGCGCTACTCACTCGGCAAAGAACAATTAGTAAGAGAATTTGCTTGAGCCGAGAATCGAAGTTGTGACATCACCTGACAAACAGAGAAAATGTTGGCAAATGGTAATACAACCAAAATTCTTCGAGAAAGGATAAAGGAAGCCCAAGCCAATGATGGTTTTTGTGCAAAATGAGGAGTCGAGCCATTGATGGGAGCATTAAGGGGTTTTCGGCCATATGATGGTGCTTTAACCTATGAGGGTAGATTATGTGTTCAAGGATGAGGAATCGAGAAAGAAATCTCGAAGAAGCCCATTGTACTCCATATACTCGCTCACCCAGAGGTACAAAAATGTATCGAGACTTAAGAGAGATCTTTGGTATGGAGTATGAAGAGGAGCATAGAAATTTTGTTGAGAAGTGTTTGACATGCCAACAAGTGAAGATCAACACCAACGGCCATCAGATCTGCTTGAACCATTGGATATCCTGCAACGGAAGTGGGAGAATATATCAATGGATTTTGTCACCGGATTACCTCGATCGCCAAAAAGGAAATCAGGCTATTTGGGTTGTAGTTGATCGACAACAAAATCGCTCATTTTCCGCCTCGTGAAAATGACCTACAACATGGACCGGATGCCCGCATTTACATCGTGGAGATTGTGAGGCTACACGGTGTTCCTAAGCTTCGATAATGTCGATAGAGACACAAGATTTACTTCAAAATTTTGGAGAAGTTTACAATTAGCCATGGGAACTAAATTGAAATTTAGTATTGCATATCATCCACAAACAGATGGCCAATCTGAAAGGACTATCCAGATTTTGGAAGACATGCTACGAGCATGTGTCTTGGACTTTGAAGGAAGTTGGGAAGTATACTTGCCATTAGTAGAATTCGCCTACAATAATAGTCATCAGACGATGATTGGAATGGCTCCCTACAAGGCATTGTATGGGAGAAGGTGTAGATCACCTATATATTGGGATTAAGTTGGTGAGAGAAGAATTTTGGGACCAGAGATCGTGGAACAAACGGTGAAAGTTATTGAAAAGATCAAAGAAAGGATTAAAGTAGTACACAGATCGACAAAAAATCTTATGCGACAAAAAGGAGAAAGGATCTACGATTCAAAGTCCGAGATAAGGTATTCTTAAAAATTTCACCAACTAAAAGCATAAGTAGATTTGGGGAAAAGAGGAAAACTAAGACCAAGATATATCGTCCATTTGAGATTCTAGCCCGAGTTGGAGATTTGGCCTATGACTAGCTCTACCACCACAATTTACCTCTGTCACAATGTCTTTCATGTTTCAATGTTGAGAAATTACGTGCACGATCCGAGCCACATTATCAACTACTCGAGGATTGGAGATCAATAGAGACTTATCGTATGAAGAAGTACCAATAGCCGTGTTAGATCGTAAGACACACAAACTAAGAAACAAAGATATCAACCTTGTTAAAGTTCAATGGAGTCGCTCACGGACAAAAGGAGACAACCCGGGAAAGAGAAGACGAGATGATTGCAAGACCACTGAATTTCTTAAACGAGGTTAGTAACTTAAATTTTAAGGGCTAAATTTTCTAAGTGGGGAGGATGTAATAACCACCCATTTATAATATTATCATATAGTATTTTAATATAAATATATATTGTGATATAATAAGTTTCTAAATTACAAATATTCAATTTTCTAATAATAAAAATTTATTAAAAAAACAAAACAAAAGTAACCATCTGACATAGTTATTACATTAAGTAAAAAAATTTACGTTAGTTAACTTAATTAAACATACGTTGTCAGAAGCTTAATTAAAATATATTACAATTAATGTTTACTTTAATGAATACACAACATAATAAATACTTACATTAACTAAGCCACAACATTAACTACTTGATATATATATAAATATAACCTCAAATCACTTGAGAGGTGTGGAGACGAAAGATCAGTAAGTATACTTATGACAATACACCATAAAAAGAAATGCATTCATATTATATTTACATATTACAGTAGTCAAAATATGTGTGCATGGGTTTATAATTATATATATATATAATTAGTTTTTGCTTATATGAAATGTGTGCATGTATATATATATATATATATATATATATATATATATATATTAATGCATGTATGGGTGTTGGATTTTTTTATCCAAATAGGAGTTTTCAAATGTGTGTGCGTGAGTTTATATATATATGTGTGTGTGTGTTTGTGTGTTCTATATTTATATTAATATTTTACAATATTTAATAATATTTTTCTTAATACTTTAGAAGATTTATTTTATTATTCTTAGAATTTTAAGATTTAAGGTGTCTAAAATAAGTTATTTTCATGATAGGAAAATCGGATAGTGAGGAGATTTAAAGACTAAGGGCATACGAATACAACTTGTATCAAATCTTTACTTCTATTTCAAGGTGGGAATTGTACTATTTATTCTCGTTAAATATTATGATTGTTTATATTAATGTTTAAAATGCACATGCTATGTTCTCGAGAGTTTTGCTCAACGGATTCTATGATTCCAAGATTCAAGTTACATGAGCTTTACGCCTAGAATCCTAAGATTCAAGTTATATGAGCTTTTATGCTTCTAGGAACTCTAAGATTCAAGTTACATGAGCTTATTGCTTCAGGAACTCTAAGATTCAAGTTATATGATGCTATGATCTATATATGATTCTATGATGCTATGATTATGTTGCGATTTTTCATTAATCGATGCATGAATTTTATTTAGCTTGAATAAATATAATTTCCCATTGAGTAATTGTTTTACTCACCCCATTGTATTCTCAATGTTTTTCGGATGGAGCTTGGCGGGCGAGGAGGAATGATGTGCCTAATTCTAAATTCATAAAATAAATAAATAAATTATTAAGTCTAGAACCCACTTTTTGACGATTCGACTAATTTATTAGTTAAAATTCTATTGTTTCCTTTTATGAATAATATTTTCTTTTATTTAATTATTAAATTTCGCTCCGCATTAAATTTGTCATTTAGTATTAAATTTATATTTTTTTTATCTTAAATGATTTATTTTTGCAAACTCCGCTGTTTTTTGGGTGTAACGTCCAAGTTATATTATATTTTTTATTTAATATAAAATTATTCTTATAAAAAAATGGGGCGTTACACGCCTAGCCGACCTCGTCCCGGGCTCCGAGCTGAGCCACGCTTAGGCCGCGACCCTATTGGGCCGGTCCGTGTCCACTAAAGTTTTGCCACTCGAAAATGGGCTTGGCCCAGATTCGAGTGACCAGCTGGATCATTGAGCCCACAAATGCGGACATTGTAGGTGTCCGTTATTCGTCAATGACTGTCATAGAGTGATCATCCGAAGAGAGCCCACTACTTGTCCGTTTTGGAGTAGTGGGGTGTAACATCCGGTATGTTACAATCGATTAATGCCCACTACTTTGTTATCTCCCTGCAGTGTTGGTTGGCCATATATTCATTGTTGTGCATTGGGCAGATTTTGCATACGAAAAATTCATAGATTTCATACACCTCAAAAAGCAATTTTTCTCTCGCATTTGCCACATAAAGTCCAAAGAAACAATCCTCAACATATTCTAGTTCGAAGGAGCTTCGTGTTAGTGGTGCTACTACATAGAAGTCATGTGTCGTTTCATCTTTGGAAGCAATACGTCGGACCATGAGCACTAGCCGAGACGTAATCGCTTTCTGCGAATGAGATTCATCTCGACTCAAGCTCGAAAGTTCTACTTTTGTAATAGCTAATTTAGTTTCTGTAATCTTTGTTTTACGTAATTTGCCATTTTGAAGGCATTCCCGATCCCCGTATAATTGTAATCAAATAATCGCAAAGCTACTAACTTAACTTCACGATGGCAAGCTCAGCGGAACCCCGATCATCCCTCCCGCTTCAAGCCGAGAAACCCGAAAAATTCATGGGTTTCGACTTCAAGAGCAAGGGCAAAAAAAATGCTGCTTTTACCTCGACTACCCCGAGTCCTGCGGCGCATATCTGACCAAGGACGCTCCCGTTGTTGGCCGAGAACGAAACAATGTCGAAAAACGCGATGCATTTGATGCACGGGGCTAGGTGATTTCCTCGTGTCAGAACTATGTCCTAAACGGACTTAGTGATGCACTTTTTGAATGTGATTGTCTGGTCAGAAATCCTCCAAAGAATTGTGGGATTCTTTGGAGAAGAAGCATAAACCGAGGATGCCAAAGACAAAGAAATTTGTTGTCGGTAAGTTCTTGCGATTTTGTGATGGTTGATTCTAAAACCGTGATGGAACAAGTTCAAGTTTGATTGATCCTACATGAAATCTCTCGCCGAGGAACGGCTTTGTCGGAGAAGCATTCCAAGTGGCCGCTGATTAAGAAATTGCCCCTGTTGAGGGATTTCAAGAATTATCTCAAACATAAGCGAAAGGAGATGGGACTGGATGATCCGATTGTCAAACTCGGGACCGAGGAAGACACAGGAGGATGACTCTAAGTCCAAGCTTGTCCGTGATGTGGAGTCAAAAAGCCAACTTGATGGAGCACGGCTCTTTAAGTAATTCGAAGAAAAGGCCTAACGATAAAGGCAAGAAACCGCATTGAAAATTCCGTGGAGTTTGCTACAATTGTGGCAAATCGAACCATATGGCAAAGACTCGTCGAACCAAAGAAAAAGAAAACAAAACCGCAGCTCAATGCTAATGTGGTTGAAGAAAGCGGCCGACGATGTTGACATGTCGGGCGATGGTGTTTAAGCCAATTTTGGTGGATAACCAAAGAATGGTTTGTGGATACTAGAGTGCACTTGCCATGTTTGCTTCCCGATCGGATGCATTCTCTTCTTACATCCCATCAACCTGGAAGGAAGCCCCATATGGGGAATCACGCCTCTTCCTGATGTTGTCAAGGCGTTGGAACGTTGGTGCTAAAGCTTATTTCGAAAGGAGTTGAAGCTGAAGGATGTGCTGCATGTCCCAGACATCCGCAAAAATCTGGTTTCAGGTTCGCTACTGGTCAACCATGGTTTAGACTAGTTTTTGAGTCTCAAAAGTTTGTACTTAGCAAATTTGGATAGTTCATTGGTAGGGGTTATCTGCATAAAGGACTGTTCAAAATGGATGTAATGACCGTACGCCGTTTTGGCTTAATATGAATAAGAATGAATCTTCTTCTGTTTATATTGTTGTGTGCTCTAATTTATGGCATATTAGATTAGGACATGTAAATCTGAATGTATAAAAAAGATTGATAAATTTAGAATTGATTAATTTACCTGAAGTAAACTCACAAAGAAAATGTGAAGTTTGTGTTGAAGCTAAAATGGCTAAATTACCGTTTCATTCGGTTGAAAGGAGCACTTCACCTTTGAGTCGATACACACCGATGTGACTTGTGATCTAAAATTTGTGCAAACTAAAAAGTGGTAAAAAAAATATTTCATCACATTTATTGATGATTGTGACAAGGTTTCGTACTTATACTTGTTAAGAAGCAAAGACTTAAGATTAGAGGCTTTAAGAATTATAAAAATGAAGCGAAAATCAACTCGCGCAAATGATTAAAATAATTCGGAGTGATAGAGGTGGCATTATGTTGCACCATTTGAAGAACTATGTATCCAAACCGAATATCCATCAAACAACAACACCATATTCACCACAACAACGGGGTGTTGTCGAACGCAAAAAATCGGACTCTAAGAGATGATGAATGTCATTGATAAGTTCCCGGATACCCTGCATGGGGGAAGCATTGAATGTACCAATCACATATTGAATAAAATACCACTTAAAGGGAAAGATAAGACACCTTACGAATTGTGGGAAAAATCGTAAGCCTTCTTATAAATACCTTAAAGTGTGGGGTGTTTGGCTAAGGTAGCAATACCGAACCAAAACAAGTTAAAATTGGGACCAAAGACAACTTGGATTGTGTCTTTGTTGATTGTGTCTGGGGATATGCATACCAAAGAAATAAGATATGATTTATGATACATAAGTCGAATTTAAATGATCAATATGATTATTAATCGAATCAAAGAATGTCAGATTCTTGAGGATGTCTATTCTTGTAGAGAAAAATTAGAAGTGAGTACTAATAAAAGAGAACCCTACGAATCGCAAGGTTCAACACCAATTAGCCAAGAACCGAGACGCAGAAGAGGTCTAAGACGGCGTTTTGTGCCAGATTACATAACATTTATGTTAGATGGTGAGCCAAACCGGATTAAAGAGGCTCTAAGTAGTCCAGATGCTCCGCCTCTGCAAGAAGCTATCAATAGTGAAATCGAGTCCATTGTGCGTAAACCATACTGGGAGTTGGTCATAAACCTTTAGGATGTAAACGGATTCTAAAGTAAGAAGTAAAACAGATAGAATCACTGATAATATAAAGACGGCTTGTAGCCAAAGGCTTTAAACAAAAAAGAAGGATATTACTTCTTTGATACTTATTCTCCAAAGAACGAGGATTGCGCTTCTATTCGGTGCTTTTGCGATTGTCGCCACACCTAGAGATTCATCGATGGACGCTAAGATGGTGTTTTTTGAATGGAGAGATAGATGCATTAAATCTACATGGAACAACTCGATGGTTTGTCAGTGACCCTTAAGAAAAGAAGGTGTGCAAGTTAATAAGATCGTTGTACGGGTCGAAAAACAAGCTCCAAAACAATGGCATCTTAAGTTTGACAATACGATGTTGTCAAATAGATTTGGGTAATCAACGAAAGGTGATAAATGCGTATATGTCAAAGTGGACATCAAGCATTTGTCATAGTTTGTCTATACGTAGACGATTTGTTAATCATGGGCAAGAGAGTCATGATACTATCATGGAGACTAAAAGAATGTTAAAGAGGAACTTTTGACATGAAGGAGGCGAGGACTCGGCCGATGTAATCCTTGGGATAAAAATCAAATAGAACCCGATGGAATTATCTTCAACAATCCCACTATATGGAGAAAGTGCTCAAGAAATTCAATGCTTTTGATACCACTCAGCCAAAGACGCCCCATTGATTTAAGTATAACTGGGTTGCTAATAAAGCAACTCAACTGGCTCGTATGGAATACTCACGCACAATAGGCAACATGTACATCACAAATTGTACACGCCCGCACTCCGCCTACTCCTTGTAAATATGTCGAGTAGGTTCACTTGTTAATCCAAGCCATGAGCATTGGAAAGCGTTAACCGTAGTGTTAAAATACTTGAAGCATACTTGATTATGGGCTATACTACTCAAGATATCCACTAAGTGGCCAAGGATATAGTGATGCTAGTTGGATTTCGCATCTGAAAGATTCTTATTCAATTAAATGATACATATTCACCATTGAGGTGGGTGCGGTATCGTGAAGTCCACGAAGCAAATGTGTATAGCCCGGTTCACCATGGAATCCGAGTTTATAGCTTTGGATAAAGCTGGTGAAGAAGCAGAGTGGCTTCAAAACTTTTTAGAAGATATTCCATGTTTGGGTAAGCCTGCGGTTCTCCGTGGATGATTCACCGTGATAGCCAAGCTATAGGAAGGGCACAGAGTAATATGTATAACGGTAAGTCTAGACATATTCGCCGGAGACACAATACCGTTAGACAATTGATCTAAAATGGTGTGATGTCAATCGACTCACGTAGTCAAAAGATAATTTGGTAGATCCTTTGACGAAAGGATCAATCGAGATCAATTAGGTAAATTGCTAGAGGGAATGGGCTTAAAGTCCACAAAGTAAAAAATAACCATCATAGTGGTAACTCAACCATGATGATCGAGATCCCAAGAACTGGTTCAATGGGAAAACTAAACTATGAAGGTTAGTAACACTTGGAAACAATGTTATGTCCCATCCCTAGAGTTAAATGCCACTGTTAAGTTGAAACACCCGCAGAAAGTTTGTAAGAAAGTGTTTCATTCGACTTTTAACGAGTCATACATCTCATGAGGCTGAGTATGGCAGATACTCGATAGGAGATCACCTATATAAGTAAGAAGTGGGCGGGCCACTTCAAAGCAGCACTTATGAATCAAGAAAGTGGTGTCCAGCATGCATTGAACCAGACAAAATCATATAATGGCGTGTCGAGACCTTATTATGTTACACCGTTGACTCCAGCAATGCAACCGGAACCAGCATACCTGG